>OX235270.1:50502266-51102266 GCA_944472135.2 Trichobilharzia regenti
CCTCTCATTATTGAGTAATAGCGTAAATATGCTTAGGACAATCTCGTAGAGCATTTTCCTCAATTGTTATGTAAAAGGCCAAACACAATAATCACTATAACTCAAACTTTTATTTATCTCCATCGGTGACACAGTGGTTAGGACGGTCGCCGACCATGCATATGGTCCGGAGTTCGCTCCCCTGCCGACTTACACCGGATATTAATAGTCGGCCTGCAAAATTCGGGCTACCGATATGACGTACTGAGAATTCCATATTTATACGAAAAATGCTGTGTCAAATCAAGCTATAATCAAAAGAGAAAAAAGTTATTTAGTCAGCCGTATAGCCAAAAGTTTTATCAACTGCATAAATAAAGTAACGCTCGAAAGTTTATGTTCAGTTTCTCCCTTCTGGATTTCGGGACCTTAGAGCACCACATTCCGTATCATTATTTTGTCACTCACCTTGACTCAACTCAACGCAAATAATTTATTATAATAATAATAATGAGGCTTTGTTTCAGACAGTATGTGAACACATAGTACAGAAACTTTCAGAGTATTTACTTCCATTATATTAACTCTCCATAAAGGATAAATATATAAAGTTATAATGTGAAGTATAATATGTGACTTAGCTTTGTTAAATGTGAAGAGAGAATCATTTCCATAAGTTTCTTCTATACCTCCCTCAAGAATTGTACGGAGGTTATAGTTAGAAGCTACTTAAATATTGTTTGCAAGCTCATGTAGTGATCATCTGACATAATTGCACAATTAAAACAATAAGAAATACAAAAACGTTGTGGCATTTTAATGGATGGGAATTCTGGTAGCCCAGTAATTTAAGCAGGTCACCGTATCATACTGACACTTGTTAGCTGAGGCTTTTTTAATTTTAGCGCCATAGAGTTATTAGCGATGGAGTTTTGAAGAAAATCTTAACTGCAATATCACTGCGAAGTTTCCGTTCTAGAACTATGTAAACTTGTCTTAATAAATCAAATGGGGATTCTATCAATGAATATCTTAAATGCAATGATGAAACGTAGTGAGAAGTGATATTTCACATTTATTAGACACTACATGAAGTTAATGAATTTTGGTCCTACTTTGAGAAGTTCAGGATGTAGTATATTGTATAGGATTATGGTTACTCAGCTATGCAAGTCTCTATTACTTGTGTTTCACACAGTTTCATGTTTTACGTCAGATAAAAAAATTTATGACATCTTTACGAATTCACGAAATAAATACTACACATTTAGACAAATATAGCATTGTCATTTGGCTTATATATATATATATATCAGCCACTGAGTATATGTTTAATTCTTTAGATCCACAGCTTAACTGATTCAGCAATCAATGCCACTGTATATTTGACCACGAATTCAAGGCATGTGATTTTGCTTGGTATTAATATGCTATCACTTAATGGACTAAAAAATAAAGCCTTTGATTCTGAGGTTTTAAGAGTTACTAATGCTTTCTTTCACCCAAGCACATAACGCACAGGTGAAGTTATTGTGAATTGGACATTTTTAGGACTTAAATTCGTTTTTCTAAAAAACTTTCTGAAAAACAATTGAAGACGCTGCCTTTGGGGGTCTTAGATTACTACTACCAGGTGAGCAGTATTAGTTACATGGTATTAAAGTGAACAGTTATGGACTCATAGACATTTTAAGTCTCTACTACATATGTATCAGGTGGCAGTTGTTAAAGTGACTTTAAAAATAATATAGGAAGTCCACCATCAAATGGTAAAAGCTTCATCTAAATGAAGGGTATGAATGATTCACGCATGCATAATTTATATAGTTTTTGTTATTTTTTGTTCTGTGCCACTTGGTGACTAAACATCTAAACATCTACTAAGAACTCTTACACGCAGAAAATAATTTGACCAGTCTGTGTTCAGAAACTCGCTTAATGCTCTTTGTTTACATATCACCAGAATAGTAAAGCGAGTAATATGCGTCAAAAGGATTCCGTGTTTTGAAAAATGACACTTTAACAGTGGTAGTAAGTTTCTTATAGCTTCAAATGCTGGTTCTGATGACTTACAGAGAGAGAGATACAATTGTGAATTATTTCATTGTTACAGCTATTCTTTTTGGTTCGCATGCACACTGTTTATCCACAATCGAAGTATGGTATTACACATTCATCATGGATATTTAACAACTTAGTAATCATAACGACAATGAAGATTTGTAAATATATCACGACTTTAGAGAGACTGAAAACAGGTTCATCAGAAAGTTGCTGTCAGCTGTTTAAGAGCATCACAGAGTATCATAGGATAACTAAATATTTTATTCACTGAACATGCAAAATGTTGAGCGTAACACTTCCAAAAACGCCTTTATTAATGTCAGCATGCCATTTGACGGGAAGAAACTCAGCAAAAATAATAATGGATTCAGGATGTATATTTCATTCTCAATATAAGAAATTATGGAACTTTGTTCACATTTATCAGTTTTTATTTAGTTGTATATGTTCTAAAATTCCGAATAAGAATATACTAAAACGACAGAAGGCCAGAGTCAGGCAACATATCGTTTATTCAGGAAATCAACACATATTTATAGATTTTCATGTACATTATTATAGATTATTGTTAGAAGACAAACACAGTCTTCTGATTGATTGTTTCTCACTAAAAGTTAATCTTTCATCTTTTTGTGGCTGTTTCTTGAATGTCAGATTATCTATCTGCTATTTGTATCCGCCTACGCAGAGTCTGCTGTCAGTCTTTGTTCTTATTTTCACATGATTAATATTTAAGACATAAACACTGACGTAAATTACTGTCTACTGATTCGGCTAGCAGCCAGCTCTCACCACAATACGATATCGATTTCTGATAATGAGCACATTCATTTACTTTTTCTCATAAAGTTCATGTACAGTTAGAAACAACCGTACTTTCGTAAAATATAAAGTGAGATAAACTCAATATCATCACTAATGAAACTATACCTAACGATGTTAGAGTCAATTCAGTGCTTTCATTACCCTTAAGTCTGTGTGGAGGTCAACATCACTCAGCATCAAAAATAAGATCCGGATTTTCCACTCCAATGTGAAGTCAGTCAGTGCTACTATACGGATCAGAGACTTGCACTGCGCGTCATAAAGAGCATCTCAAACAAACGTCGGACCTTCATTAACAGTTGTCTTCGCTCAATACTCAAGATCAGATGACCAGAAAAGATCAGGAACAAAGATCTCTGGGAGCGAACCAATCAGGAACCGATTGCGAAACAAATAGGCAGGAAGAAATTGAGATGGATTGGCCATACACTGAGGAAACCATCAAGTGACATCACTAGACAAGCCATCGCTCGAGTGGGACCCCAAAGGGAAGCGGCGAGTTGGTCGTCAGTGCAAGGGTGACTTGGAGGAGGTCATGTGAGGAGGAGATGAAAGCATGTGGACGGAGCTGGAGCCGAGTGAAAAAGTTGGCAGAAAACCGGAGGCAATGGAGACGCGTAGCTGAAGCCCTATGTTCCTCTAGGAATTAAAGGATATAATAATAATATTGTTCAAAGACTTGAAATATCATCAGAATTATTTACAATAGGTTACTGTTGACTTTCACCCGCAGCTGACTTTGCTGGCTTGATACTGAACATCGGATGACCAGAAAAGATAAGTAAAAGGAAACTTCGGCAACTGATCACTCGTGAATCCATCTCCCGACAAACATACATTCTCCAAGGAGACAGCTGGGTGAGAAAACATGTCAGGCTGACAGATGTCTGGAGCCTGAACCGGTAACGCAAACTTTGGTATACACGGATGACAATAAGGAGACCTTATAGAGGGGGAGTAAAAGCTCGCAAGCAGTCAAACGCCAGAGATCAGGGTGAAAAGTATATATGCTGTTGGATCACCATTCTCCACTCCAGACCCAAGGGAATAATAACTGACACCAGTTTCCTTCCTAAACTACTACACTGGCTTATCACAGTAAGTTAGCTTTCATAAGTAGTAATAATCGTAATTCATCACAATGTTCATCGAAGAAAAATGCTATTTAACCTTATTTTGTGTATCGATTTCTATTCGAGGATAATAAAAGCATACAAGTGATTATTATTGTTTAAAAAATTTGATAAATCCATAAAATTTCATAAAGGTACTCAGAAGCGCTTACTTCAGTCTTATTTCTGAGAAAATGGTAGATATACATACAATAGTGAACTTGTGATTTAGGAGGACTTTCAATTAAGTTTTAAGTTACTGTTCAAAATATTTCTGTACCAATTGGAGCTAATCACAAATAACAACTACATGAAATACGAGTTTCATTTCATCATGCTTGCTTTTTCGCTATAATGTTTCCGTCTGGAAATAGTATTATCCATATTACCATTCGATTAAATCTCAGTTTCTTGCAGAAGTGTTTGCATTAGGAGTAAATCGTAGGAATATGTAAGTGATGAAGATTCCATTTCTGTGAAAAGCACATTACTTGGAATACAGTGAGAATTAATAATACTAGTATTAAAAGCACACAGTTATGGCCGCCAGCATCACTCTCATGAACTATACACAAGCAGGAAAAAGCAAATAAAACTATCTCATTTTGAAAACACTGTTTTCAAAACTTATTTATCATTATACATATTGAGATACAAACCCAGTTGCCAAAACTAGTGTGAGAATATAATTAAAATAAACTTACGGATAGGTTGATACTAGACTCAGCAATCACTTTAAGATTTCAGTGTCATATATACTGATCAAGAATATGATATCAACTACCTCTAAATATTTTAATTTCTGGCGGGCTATTTTTCCTTGCCTACCACAAAAGCATAGATTTTAGGGACAACGAATCCAAAGATTTGGAATTTACCAGGAAAATACAGTAACACTCATAATATAAACAGTGATATACACCGTATTGAATTGTTAATTCTTTTTGGTTATTATTTCTACTACAGATTGGTAGTCAAACATATATCTGAGACACAACTTGTTAATATTTGATTGTTTCAAAGTATTTGGAAACATAAAAGTTTAACTATCAGGTCCTAATTCCAAAGTATGTTATTTCTACTGGTGAATAACATTACCAGCTTATATTTTTTGAAAAAACAAGCAACTTTTGTGGCTCTTCAAACTACTCACTTGCACTAATCGTTTAACTTCATTTTTATTGACAGCAAATTAAACAAGGACAATCTTAGTTACTTCAACAAAGTCTTTTTCCTATAATAACAATAAAATTTCTATCGGAATAACTATCATCCATGTTTTCTTATGAATTATACTTTTCTCTCAGGGTTTTTTCTTCATTTTATTTTAGTATTGAATCACGCGTTAATTTTTATTGTTGTCTTTCTAAGCCCAGTATAATTCCTATGGATTTCTTGTGTCTTATTCACATTTTTTAATGGCTTTCTTATTTCAGCTGTATAAGTAGTTAAAATCCTAATATTATGAGCTAACAATATTGACCATTACATTTAGTGGACTGAGGTCTAGATTTTACTTGTACACCGACCAAGAAAAAAACACTGGTTGAAAAACAAGTTTGGTTTTAACGAAGTTTTATTATTTCCTCTTCATATATGTTTTGAAACATTAAATGTTTTCTTTAGTATAAATTAGTAGCAAATGTTTGAAAGAAATCATTGTCACAAACCAAAATTTGTCAAAAAAATATTAGGCTTAGACGAACTCTTTGTAGCGGCTTATCAAAAGTCAAAACATCATTTTAAGAGGTAGTTCTACTCTTTACTTCATATCATAGCACTATGAGATGACAATGTTCTACCAGACTGTGATTTCTGAAAATGTTTTCGGTATTATTAGGCTTTTACCATTTAAAAACAGCAATGAATGGTGTCATAATGTGCAAAGTTATTTTTCATGGAACCAAAACCCATTTATTGAGCATTGTCATTTCCTGCGTATTTCTTCTATTACGTTTTACAAAATATATTGAAACTCTGTGACATCTAATGCTAAATAAATGGAGAACATCTAAATCTAGACGCTATATTGCTCCATCCTTATCATTCTAGCCATTCATTTGTGGTCATATAAGTTCTTAGCTCTATCTCTGGTAATGTGACAGGCGTTTTGATAGAGAAATTTAGTGTTTGGACCTGTCCAGTAAGATGACCGTTTATGACATCAGATCTGAATACTTGGAACAGTACAAGCAAAAATCGCTTTATAAATTTAAAAACTATTTTCTGTGTTGTATTTTTATGCTATAATGCTATCACAATGAATGTTGATTATTATTGTACCTGAAAACTGACATTCTCTTGTTAACTAAGAATATGCAATTCATTTTATTATTTTACACTTTATCACCGTGATTATAAATGTAAACTGTTGTCATGCATGCATGACTTAATGAGAACGAATTATTGTTTCATTATATTTTCCTGTAGATAATATGTTAGCATAGGTATATTAGAAACTAATTTAAAATCTATGCGGTGTTTACTAAGAAGAAGGCATTACTAGGTGGTTGTGCTATGTTGTGATGCGGCAGAAGTTAGAATTCATGAGCCGCTGGAACGGGTCCTAATGGCTTAATGGTCTACGAGCTCGTCTTGTAATCAGAAGATCCTGGGTTCTACCCCCTTGATTGCGTACTCAGCTATCCGTTACTCCCAGATTTCCCAACCCATGTCATTTCATGATGAGATCCTTCAGACAATCAGACAAAATCTCTACTATTCAATACTAAAAAGGAAATGTATTTCCTCACCACCTGAACTGCAAGATGGTCCTGTTCAGCTGAGAGTTCTGATGCCTTACGTGCTTATGATTTCCGAATCTTATCTCTATCACTTTCATGCTAGTTGGTGTTGCTCATACTCTAATTATTACCAAAGATGGTAAATGTTAACCATTCTTATCAAAATCACTAGTGTTTAATTAAAACAGCATATCAGTAAGAAGTATAATTCGCCAAAAAGATGAGCTCACATTATTTGAATGTGGTGTCATGATAGGTAAGTCTTCATGACAAACTTTTAAATCAAATGATTCCGGTAATCAAAATGTCAACGTGAACTTAGCACATCGGGATGAAATTTAGCTTCTACATTGTAAACATGAAGAGTTCAATGCTTCAAATCAGTGCTCCTTGTAGGCTTAAAAAAGTTGCAAAACGTTAGGTTATTGTAATAAAATTACTCGAGTGAATGCAGTAACAAGTGACTGACTAAGTCTATTTAACAAACGTCATGCAATACCAAAGTACAATGCTTTAATTCTCTGAAATAATATTTCGTTTTTTATTGGATATTCTTCTAAACTATGTCAGACTGGATTTAATCCTGATGTATAACTGTGCTAGTTACCGCCACAAAATTTTCGGTTGAAAGCTAACTGGAAATCAACATAAATATTCGTAGGAATTCTACCGATGTTAAAGATTGACAAAGGAAAAAATTGTGAAAAAAATTTTTTAATAAATTCCTAAATCTCATCAGCTGAATGCATATCAGTTTAGCAAGTTAACGTAAGTAGAAACACATAATCATGATGACAATAAATAATTTTCAAGTCCAACAAATCTATCAACCATAAGCAAACAACTATACTTTGCTTACGTAATTAAGAAGTGATAATATTCAAAAAAGGTATTTATCACCACCTAAAACGGAGTTGCCATGGTAGAAGTAGTAGAAACTGTGAATAAATAGACTTTATTAACGGAAACCTTATCAAACTAAATATCTATGTAAGGGGAACAATGATAACAAGCTTCCTTTTAACTCATAAAGTAGGTTTAAAAAACACCAAGTTTAATTAGTGGTCAGCTGTTGTGTTTAATTTAAGACAACATCCGGTGTGACGAAACAGATATTCTGATATCAATAATAACAGAACAAATAAATGAAAAGAAAATAAGGGAAAAAGTATACAGCGAAAAATAAGCTGAAACGGAATACGGTTAGCATCTGAAAATAAAGGCCCAACTTTTTTGATGGCATGGTAAACATTGTAGCAAACTCTTGTTAAATGTGTTGGCAAATTATTGCTCATTTACTATCCTTTATACATTTGGTAAGCATGCAAGTTATTCAAAATATTATATTTGCACTAATCTTTGTCATGAATTTCGTCTGTCTGTTTGTTAACCTTATAAACTAAAGAAATTTAAGCATTGATTAAATCCTGCACAGTTGATGTTTATTTTAAATTTACCGAGGGAAAGCAATATTTTCAGTTTTCATTTCAACACGTAATTTCAAACTTTCGTAAAGGCAAATTTTATAGACTGGTTCCGAAATTTAAATAAAAACTTATGTATCATGCATATTTATACATTCCTGTCTGTAAGCTGAAGTAAAATGACATCAGTACAGGTAAAATTCTCCACTGTATTAGTCGATATATTAGCATTTGGACCCTCAACTAATCCTTTACAGGATTTCATCATGAGCTGACATTAGTTAGAGAACCATTGAAAAACATGGCAGTACTGGACAGCTGTTTCGTCCTAATTTAAAACTCTTCATCAGTGCGCACTCACTGGGATGAAATCCTGTAACCAATCAAATCCCTACAAACCAACACTTGAAAATTCTTGATAGTTAGTACCTGTCAAGCTTGAACAACCATAATTCTATCTCATTTATTTAAGCATTCCGAAAGTTTTCCAAAGGTAGGCCTTCGCAGTCAGTCTCTTTCATGTGGACTAAATATCTTTTGTCGATCCCTGATGTTAACAAGGTCTATTTATGTACCGTTTCTGTTGGTTGTAACATAATCGCTAAATACTTTCCCAATCTTTCAAAATATGCTGGTGGTTTTGCAGCTGTCCTTAGGAATTGTTTTCATATTGTTGTGGCATACTGTAACATCCAGAGCATCATGTTTTATTTCATATACATAATTTTACTGCTTAGCTTATCCTTATGTATACTTAACTTTCTCTAACTAATTGCTCACGGTCTTTGTCACTTTAAAATAATCTTATTACATCACTGTTTCTGATTCTTTTTACTTCTTTTGATTCTTCCTCATTTACATCTTTTGATGCCACATTTTAGCAACACTGGTATTAACTGATTTACTCAAAGACGTTATGTGTTCTAATGATCCATAAGAAGTACATTCGCGTCACTTCATAGTGTAACAACAGAAGACAAGGGCCAGGCAACAGATCGTTTTATTACGAAAATCAACACGTATTTATACATATTTCCCATACATTATTATAGCTTATGCAAGTAGACAAGCGCAGTCTTCTGATTGGTTGTTTATCAGAAGTTAAGCAGACAAACGCAGGCTTCTGATTGGTTGTTTCGGGATTCTCCGAAAAATAGAGTTCTCTATCTGCGAATCATATTTTGCCACGTTAAGTCTGCTGTGATTGGTTGTTGAATCAGCATTGTTCATATTTTCTCAAAACCTGATCTCACCACAATAGCACTACATATTTCTTTTAGAAGGTTATAATATGTCGGCATAAGTTGTCTTTGGAAAAAAATAAGTCTAATATCTGCAGTTGTCATTCTCATTCTGTGAGAATGCCCACATCTCTCTTTGTTTACTTAAGATGAAGTAACTTATAGAAGAGAAATCAAATACTTGAAGCATCTTCTCGTCTCAATAGTTATTTGGTTTAAAACAAGCAATAAAGTTAATAAGCAGGATTTAATGAATTCATCAAATTTCGGTAGAACTCGTCAGCTGAATACTCTACATACACGAATATATATACTTTTGAAATTACATAGGGAGATATAAGACTGATAAGTTGAATACTCTACATACACGAATATATATACTTTTGAAATTACATAGGGAGATATAAGACTGATAAGTAAACAAACTACATTGAATTAATCATGCAGAGAGACAGGTGCGAATATTTTCCAGGTCATGTTCAAATAGATAAGGGGAGAGAGAGAGTATGAGAGATCAAAATTAAGATAAATTGCATTACGCTTCAATTACATCACTTAGATAAACAATTAGTCATTAGGGAATATAACGAGAATTGCAAACAGACTAATATCAATAGTAATAGTTTTAATAACAAAATAATAATAATAGTGTTGAAGTGAGTTAAGATAATCTTACGGATAAAGCATAGATTTTCCAGTGACAGTGAAAGCTGGTTGAAAGCAAAGATGGTTGATATTGCTCATCAATTTCGAGTCATGCCAACCAATCAAAAGTCACATATCACCAAAGAACACTGGAGATCTTTAAACAAGCTCCGAAAAGACAAAAATCTTGTTATCTTACAAGCCGATAAAGGACAAAGTGTAGTGCTAATGAACAAGATAGATTACCTCGAAAAAATGAATCAAATTCTCTCTGATGAATCTAAATTCAAATTGGATAACCGTGCAAAAGACCAAACGTTATCAACCGAAAGGAAAATTGTGCAACATCTACGACAACTCTTCAAAAATAAATACATTGACGAAAACACATATAAAAATATCAAACCGATTGGGTCACAAATCCCAAAACTATACGGACGCGTAAAAATACACAAACCAGGAGCGCCGTTAAGACCCATACTCTCTATGATAAACTCACCATACCACAGATTAGCACAGTGGCTATGTGAACTGTTGCAGCCCTTGCTGAAACGTTTCGGAACACATATAGTCTCTGATTCATTTCAATTTGTCAATCAAATTAAAGATTTCAATGTATCCGATAAGCATTTAGTCTCTTTCGATGTTACCTCCCTTTTCACAAATGTGCCAGTCGTTGAAACTATCGACTTCATATGTAAAGAAGCTGAAGACATACCCATTCCAACATCGGAATTGAGGAAATTACTACTTTTATGTACTAAAAATGTCCAATTCCAATTCAACGGGCGTCTGTTCCGTCAAGTTGATGGTGTCGCAATGGGAAGCCCTTTGGGACCACTTTTCGCAGACTTATTCTTGTCACGCCTAGAAACCGGTACTTTGCAGCAATATATACAAGAAACAAATGCATACCTAAGATATGTTGATGACATTTTTATTGTCTGTGAAAGCAGATCAAAAGCGGAAGACATGTTAACAAAATTCAACTCATGCCATCCAAATCTCAATTTCACAGTAGAACACGAGGAAAACGATACTATTAAATTTCTAGACGTTCTTCTGACCAAAATGAATGATGGCACAATCGAAAGATCTATATTTAGAAAGTCCTCATGGACAGGACAGTACATGCATTTCAAGAGCTTTGTTCCAATCGAATACAAAAAGAACTTAGTCAGAACACTGTTCAATAGAGCACGGAAAATTTGTTCTGACAGTACTTTTGAACATGAAATAAAATCTTTGAAGGATATTTTATGTAAGAATGGATATCCTGAGAAGTTCATTAATAAATACTCTAAAGAAACTACCCCTTGCAAAACAATTCAGACAGTTCCAAAGAAACCTGTCTATATCAATTTGCCATTCAAAGGAGATGACGTACAGGAAATAGTGAAACGAAGACTTGACAAAGCCATCAAGAGAACTTATTATGCTGCAAAACTTGTTATCCTTAACACCACCAAGCGAGTGCTTCAACAATCTGGGAAAGACCAGTCGCCAATCCTCGACACTTCAAACTGCATATATCAATTTGAGTGTGTTTGTGGCAGCAAATACATAGGTCGTACGGAAAGGCGATTGTCTACTCGCATGATGGAGCATTTGCCAAAATGGTTGAAAACAGCTGAGTGCAAAGTCCCAAAATCCTCAATAACAAAACATCTCGTGGATTACGGACATGATATCGACGCCGTCAAGTCATTCACCATCGTCAGCAAACAAAGAAACAAGAAGATGCTTGCAATTGCAGAGGCTTGTGCAATTCGAATTTACAAACCAGCCCTCTGTATACAAAAGGAGATGGTCGTCACTCTGAATCTACCATGGTAATACGCTTTACTTATTATTCTCTACTTGTTATTACTATTATTCTACCTCTTCTTCTTCTTATTTTTGTTATTATTACTACCATTATTATTATTATTCTTGATTCATTTAAATCTATGCTTTATCCGTAAGATTATCTTAACTCACTTCAACACTATTATTATTATTGTTATTAAAACTATTACTATTGATATTAGTCTGTTTGCAATTCTCGTTATATTCCCTAATGACTAATTGTTTATCTAAGTGATGTAATTGAAGCGTAATGCAATTTATCTTAATTTTGATCTCTCATACTCTCTCTCTCCCCTTATCTATTTGAACATGACCTGGAAAATATTCGCACCTGTCTCTCTGCATGATTAATTCAATGTAGTTTGTTTACTTATCAGTCTTATATCTCCCTATGTAATTTCAAAAGTATATATATTCGTGTATGTAGAGTATTCAGCTGACGAGTTCTACCGAAATTTGATGAATTCATTAAATCCTGCTTTATTAACCTTTATTGCTTGTTTTAAATTCGTATCGGGAAATAAATTTTTTCAGTTTTGGTTCACCGGCAATAGAGTTAGGATAGAAAAAACTTTAAATAACTACGGACTTGTATCTTTAATCAAAATTTTAAAAATCAACAGTCTTTGTAGAAAAAAAACTGCATTGACACTGCGGTGTTACTGTCATCCCAATAATGTATTGAAGGTCTACTGAAACATCCTTATAAGGCATATTTAGGAGTATTCTACAGCTCCCCTCATCACTTTTAGGCATATAACCTCAAACAATTCTAACAAAGTTACGCTGGATCCCCAGTTTTTCCTAATTGTGTTAGGATTAGTGTTAACTTAGTCTATCAGAACTTCATTTTAGCATCATGCTATGTCACAGAGTCCGGTACATTTCCGATAAAGTACGTTCAGTGGTTGCTACTAGTGGAATTATTGATATCACTGCAATTAAAGGCAATTATCATAAGTGCAGACTGAGGATTAATGCCATTCTTAATGCAGCGTAACTTATGCATTCATCCACTTTACTTTCATACCACTAATTAAGTGAGGTATATTGATCAAGATATTCGCTAGTTTTGTAATACTGATTGTTTTTTTGCCTAGTTGCGTTCTCTGAATTGGATAGTTTATTTGCGAAGCTTTCATTGCCCTACTACGCAACATCTTCAGTAGATATTTCATTTTGAAGTACGCTTTTAGATTTCTCCACGGGTCTCTTAGTCATCTTTCCGGTGATTAGTTTTTTGTGTTTTCACACACTCTAGGCTACTTGTATTGATATTGATTATTTCTTTTATCTGAAGTTTGACCCCTTGTGTATGACATTTCCTTCTTGGTAGATTCTGTCTGTGTCAATGTGTCTATTAATCGACGATTCACTGAAATACCAGGCTTCTAAGAGTTCTCCAGTATTCTCGGAGTTTCCTCTGTTTAATATTTTAACGTCACGGTGGAATTAATGTCCATGGTTGTCTGTATGCAATGATATGAGGGAGTGGATGTCATGTCTTTTGAAGGCTAGTTTATGATCATGGATGCGAAAACGAAGTGGACGTCCACTTTGGCCAACGTAGGGTTTTTCGAAGTCGTTAAAATTTATTTTGTAGAGGATGCGAGTTTTATCTTCTTTTGTTGTTGAGTCTTTTGGTAGGGCTATGAAAGCTTCGCAAATAAACCATTCAGCTCAGAAAACACAACTTTATCAACTATATATATCCTCCATCATATTTATACTGATTGTTATTATTTTATTTGTCAATTTGAATTTACTTCTCTTGCTAGAGTGACCAGTCTGATTATTGTGCTATTACATCTCAACTGCATGAATACTAATGATTTTGATAGCGAACTTAGAAATCGTATTGTATATTCATAATATTATCTTGCGTAGTATATTGTCATTTCTGCAGAAAACTTTGAACGTATGCTTATACCATATTAGTAGAAAAAATGTCACTCAAAACAATTCAAATAATGCCGAGTTTGTTAACTCTACCTTCTTTAATTTGCCTCACCTGTTTGTATAGTATTTAGCCTACTTTGATATTATTCTACTTGAAAAGAAATATGTTGAATATGGATAACTTTTATCAGGCTAGAATGGCATGTGTAAAAATACAGGTTACATAGTGATGAAAATGGTGACGTAGCAGAGATTACCATTGGAAATTCACAGTTTTATATGTAATAAAAAAGTCTGACGTTTATTTATTGTAACCGGCCTGTCATTTGTGAAAAATAACATAGAATCATGGGTTTGTGTATGAAAGTATTGTTATGCTTCTTCTGCAAGGATGAACAAAAACAACTTTTGGATGATACAATCAAATGTATCAGCTGCTTTTGCTACAAAATGAGAATAGTCAATTCAGTGGATACATAACTCGTTGTCTTCCGGAAAAATCACTTGATAACCACTTTCATACAGACATACTGTAAGAAAACAAGCTGGATTTGTTCACATTACATAGCTAATTTCTAAGATCAAGAAACATTTTGCACCATGAACACACGTCATTTAACTGTTACTGCAAACACCATACAATTTTCTACATTTAAACCTAATAAGTATATTTCATCAAATAAAGGATACTGGCTGTTTTCTCATGGTTTTAACACATTTCGTTCAGATGCATGCAAAATAATTTACACCAGCATACCCCTCCTGCTTCATGTAGTATTTTAGACAGTATTTTTGAAATTTACAACCCCTTATAAATTCCATATTTTTACCTTGCTTCTGAAAACCATCACTACATTACTCTGCTGTTGATTTTAGCTAAACCGTCTCACAATTAGGTAAATTTTATAATCTCTTATAGTTAGGCGGTCTTTTAAATAATATTTTCTCACCCAATATTAATTATATCACTATACTGATTGACATATTCTTTCAGCTTTATAAGGATGCATGGAATTATTCGAGTATACAGAAATTGGGAATTCATAGTTTTAAACAAAAAGTAGATCCGAAATAACTGCTGTACACTTCACAACAGTTTACGGCATTAGATTGACTTTAAGACATTCACGTTGCTTCTTAAAAATGTAGATGTCATACTATAACCCACCATAAAGAAGAAGTACCAGCAATTTCAAAACTACATAGTTCCACTGCGGTCGTTGGCATTTTTGAAAGGCGGTTATTATGGTCAGGAGAAAGATCTATTTATTTTTCATAGTCTGTTTCATCTTGAGAAATATTATTACCTAAGTAATTTCATTTATACCTGAGCGAACACCACCGCTAATAATAATATTAACAATAATATGTAAAAATGTCACTGGAGTTTAAGCTAGTAGGTCATAAATTACTCATTCAATTATCTGATTATTGGTAAACAAAGGTGAAGTCGTATAGAGCTGACGTGATAACGCAAGTGGAGGATTTTTCGTTCCTTTTAGCTTGCTAGAACAAGCATAATTAATTTTTTTCATTTAATAGAAGTTTAGTTGACTTCTGTTTGTTGAAAACCAAAATAACTTTCGTAAAAATTTTATTTGTAAAATCTCAGCGATATTGAAATGAGTAATTCCAACGTTTCGTTCGGCAACCTGGTCCGAACGAAACGCTGGGATTACTCATTTCAATATCGTTGAGATTTTACAAATAAAATTTTTTACAAATGTCTACTTCTCACTCGGCGTCCAAATATTATAGAACTATTCTGTCAAATCTTGACTACAGTTCATTTGATTCAAAATAACTTTCCTTGACTGTAATTTCACCATTTCTATCTGTCAGTTTTGATGAAATTCATGAAAAAATTGATGCATAGGGGCAGATAAGCCTTGTTTACATTACCTTGTATGTTACAAATTTATCAACAAAAAGGTAATAAAGGTGTATTTTTGCACATGTGAACCTACTGATAAGGCTGGGCGACATGTAAATTGTTAACGTTAGAAACTACTATCAGAACACAATTATCATTGGCCAGAAAAAGTGATAAGTTCGCAGTTTATTTTTACTTGTATTCTTTTTTCTAACATAAGTGTGTAAAATTACTTTTTATTCCAGAAAAAATTTTGAAATAGCAAATGGAAAAATAAATAATGGTATTAGAACAGGCACATCTGAATATTTCTAATCAATGTATTTGGGATTTTCGGGACTATAGACGGTGAGCTTTATAATAGCTTTTCTGCTGACAGTTTGAAGGGCTATTATAGATTTATGCTTACTAGGTGCAAAATTGAAACGAACAAATCTGTTCTTTCGGTAAAATCTTCATTATTAGGAGTACAGATTATTAAATGAATAACATTCTTTTATAAACTTCTCCAAGTTATACACCTGTGTAACCAAACTTATTTAAGGATAGGTGCAGAATGACAATACTTTTTTGCAGCAATGGATCGTTAGGCTAAAGCAGTCAAACATTTCCTCTTCAGAAAAATGTATTATCTTTGTGCATATTGAAATACGCATAGATGCAACATTGAATTTTCTATTTTGTGCCTAGTAAATGATCATAAGCAAGCATTACAATGGATGCATTATAGTGAATGTCTGAGATTTCACATGAAGAACTTCATTTTTTCTGTCGGTTTAATCGTATACACATTTTTAAATCCATGTGACAGTTACACTTTAATTTTGCTCTCCTGATTTAAAACTAAAGGTACCCTTTTCTTCAGGATTCTATGTTATGAAACATATTTCTGTTGTTATCACATAATTATTCTTTGAATAAGATGATCATACAGTTGTAGTTACGAAAGGCGATGAAAAATAATATTCTTCACTTATTATTCAGCATTTTAATACTGATTTTTTCAGTCTAAGCGTATATACCGACTTTCGTTTTCTTCAGTCTTATCGTTTTCACTTTCAGAAAGGCTTTTTCGTTAAGTGAAGCTAATAAGTGGTAGATGTTTTAGTTTTTCACTAATAAGCTTTCCATTTTCCATTATATCCCTACAAACTTAATACATTTTCGGAAAGCTCCCTAAGCCTTATCAACCTTATCTCCCTTTTTGTCGTTGTTATTAATCTAAAACAAATACAAGAGGAAATTCCTTCTTCCTATTCTATGAAGATTCGTATTTTATTTACTGCATATTATTCTTACTTTAACAAAATGC
Source organism: Trichobilharzia regenti (assembly GCA_944472135.2). Classification (NCBI taxonomy): domain Eukaryota; kingdom Metazoa; phylum Platyhelminthes; class Trematoda; order Strigeidida; family Schistosomatidae; genus Trichobilharzia; species Trichobilharzia regenti. The sequence continues at coordinate 50,519,233 of OX235270.1, forward strand.
ATTAAATGGAATAGTAATGGAAATGTAAAGTTTTTCTTTTATAACAGATGTATTTGTTTTGCATCATTACTTCCTGTATGTGGACTTTATGTAAAACATTATTGCTTTTATTTATTATAATGATATGTCTATTTATATGAAAGGTTCCGATGATTGTAACATCAGTTTCTAATTGGTTTTTTATGTTTTATTGTTAAGGGGTTGATTGCTATAGTTTTGTCATGAATTGCTATAGCAAATGACATTAGAATAATATTTTTGACAGTGTTGATGCAAAAATTGGGAGAGAGATATGTGATTGTTCATAGTATGTTGAGTAGTTTTGTTTGTATTCTGTCTCATTTATTGATCATATACTAACAAAATGCACGAGTACATTTTGACTTTTTCATTTTGAATACTCAGCATATATGTTAACCAAGATTTTTGATACTGCGATTCCGATCCGGTAGGAGACTGTTATGGTGCAATAAATGACAAGGTAATGCTCCACTTAAACTGTGTATTTTATCACGCACTTTTTCAATGTAGATATTGAAGGCATTTAGGGAACATTTTTATCATAATTGAAGTGACAGCTTTCTCGCTGTCTCGTCACTCACAGAAGTATATCCAAATCCCAATTCTAATCACTGAGAAAAAAGAGATTTTATGACGTGGATTTTTAATCACACTTATCACCGTGTACAGTTTAGTATAGGTAAATTTCTCACTCTAACTCACTGGGGATCATTTCAAACAGAAACTTCCTATTGAATTTTGATGCAGCAGGTGACTAATCCTTACGAAGTCACGATAAACGGTGACCGTCTGTTTAATCTTATTTTCAACATTTTTTGCCTCGTGCTGTTAAATATCAAACGAGGAATAAAGAACTTTGCAATATCTTCAGGTTTCCTGTGGTTTCTTGCCTTTTGTAAGTTTAAGAAAAAAAATGATTTTCAGTCAGTGCTTTTCTATCAGATAATGAAGATTCGGAGGCAGACAAGTAATACTGAGTTAAAAGTTTCTGAAAGAAGAATGTCTTCTGATAGTGTCTTGGAAACTTTAAATGATTCGGAAGTACAACTGGTGTTGTTTCAGGTTGTTGGTATTTTTAGAGTCCGTTTAATTTCGTCAGGAAGTGGAGAGAAAGAAAGCTTTAATTGATTCAGTTTCCCTGTGGAACCTTTTTATTTAATACTTTATTTCATTATATGCTTTCTTAATGAGCAGATAAAATACCACAGTTCTTTTCAGTCTCAAAGGGTGATCGCCACAGCGAATGAAATAATAAATTTCTGTCCGAAACAGTTACTTCACTCATTTATTCACTTGCTTATCTTACAAGCTGAATCTATGTACCCCTCAAATAATGTCATATCAGGTCTATTCGCTAGTGTAGTTTCGTGGGATACAATTTATTCAGTTGTCTTTATTTAATAAAGTCATATGAAAGTAGATAATTTAGAATGCGTTTTTTGTTCACCCAATACTTGATTTATATCTTACATGATATCTGACTGTGTTATGTACTCAACCCAGCTGAATTACTTGTTATTATATGTAAGTGTACTAATTTTGTGTTTGTTTTCATCTCATGTTATTCAGTGAATAAGGCCAATCGGGTAGTAGTATTAGGATACATTAAATACAAATACTAATCTCTTCAAATATACCAATCAGGTTCAATGTCATTCTGAAATCAGAAGGCCTCTGACTGCCCCTGGCCACTAGTTCTCTTACAAATAAACAAAACAAGCAAAGTAATTACAACACAACAATATTTTGATGAATCACCAGCAGGCCGTTAACACAATAACTCAAAGAAAACCTCAAGCAGTAAATACTACGTACTATATTACATTATATTTATAACCAGTGCGTCGGTGGCATAGCGGCTAGCATGCTCGCCAATCATGCACATGGTCCAAGGTTCGATCCCCGGCCGGCGCACTCCTTTACCTCACTTATCCAGTAATAAGACTGGTAAAGAAGGAAGGTTGGGCATGAGGCTGGCAACCCCATCCTGTAAAAATAAACACTGCTACAGAAACTTCAAGTCGATAGCTTGGAGCCCTATGTTCCACTGGGGAACGTGAAGGAAATAAAAAAAATATTTATAACCCCTCAAATATTGAGATAACTGATTCTTTTCTGATACATCTATAAGGTATAATCTTATTAGGCATTATGCGACCTCTTATTTAAATGCAGAAGGAATGCCGAACGTCAACTCTAAAGTTAACTGTTTTGATGGTAAACACCTCTCTCTATCATAAGATTAATTATTGAAACAAAATGTCTGAGGAATTTGAAATTATAATCAGATGTCGTGACTCAACACCTGTTGTCTTCGCAATCGGGAAATTACGATCTCAGATTTTATAAGAGAAACTTAAAAACGCTGCAACTAACAAACATAGTGCAAGGTAACGTTTGATAATGATATTTTTTTAAAACAGAAAGTTAATCATTCTACTGGGGCTAGAATGAAGTATACCAATGAATAAGAAATAATCAAAAAAGAATTGTAAAACGATGAAAACTGATGTCAAGTTTAGTGAAGTAAGCATTCACAGGCCGCATACGAATTATGCAAACCATCGTATGACAAAACATTCCAGGCTCTTTCAAAGGTAAAAAAAAGCCCATGAATCTGGGGCACAACAGAGTTTATTGAAGGTAAAGATAGACTGAAAACAAGGACAAAATCTTCGTCGTATAATGATAAGGCAAAATAGTATTCTGTCTGTTAGGCAGAATTTAGCTGTTATTCAGTTATCAAACGAAGCTGATGAAAGCAATCAGTCATCCAGGTAAGCAAATCAGTTTCCGAAAACTAACGTTTCAGAAATTCAAAGTTAATCAACTATGCCAAAACTAGGTCAAACCGATTACTGTCTCGACATATGACTAAGCGGAAAAAACTCGTAACTGGTCTGCTGTTTTCATGACGATTAAACGATTTAGATGTAATTAACGGCGAGGTTTTATAATAAATTTATGAAGTAGTCAAATATGGATCACATACAATCCTAAACATACATAAAGAGTAGTCCCTCAAACATATACACTCAGTTCCATTATACATAAATTTAGTGTTACGAGTGTTCGTGTGATCTGAATAGTGGAAAAGACGACGGAAAACTTGAATCTGGGAGAACATGCACTACAATTTATCAGTTGTACGTGTTTGTCCATTCATTCGTCTTCGCTTATTACTTACATTTAAAAAATGAAGCAATCGGACTTTTTTATCGTAAAAAGTTCACAGCGCAAACTGCTACTATGTTTGTATATCTAATTTGTATTAACCTCGAAAACTTAGTCAGTAAAACATGGAGACCTGAGAAATTGATACAAAAAAACAGTCATGAAATTACCTCCTGTGATGAACTATTAACCACAATATTCAGAAGCTCTTTGAGATATTCATCAAATCTGACAGTAACTTTCGAAAACAGAGTAAGCATGCATTTTAAAAAACATGTCTAGATAAAGCTGGCAGATTGTTCAATTTAATTTCCACCTGCGGTTGATTGATTTTGTTGAAATGAAATGTTCGGTTACTACTGACATTTCCGCTCCTAATATGGAAGATCCGACTATATCTCAGGGCAAAATGATGTTTTTCGATTGAAAGTGATGAAAAGTGGAATATGCTGCACAAGTACCCATTCAAGTGCTGTTGGTGTTAGCTCTCTTTTGAAACAGGTATACTGACTAGTGGATGGCGGTTCCTCTCAACTAAAATGTCGGGCATTAAAATCAACTAATATAAGGCATTTGCTTTTATTACTTCACCCCCTCAGGTGATTTATAACGAAATCATCAGCTTGTCTGGTAGGACTCCTGTAAATAGTCTCACCCGTCACAGTACCCTTGTTGAAGTTAATGACACAGCTTGCGACTTTACTAATCCCACCACCATGCGCTTCCAACAACGCTGAACTAATTCCTGTGTCATCTCATCTACTAATTACTCTGCCTTCTCTAATGCATATGTACTCAGGTATGAGTGGAGTTAAGTCTCTATTCAATAACAATTCTGTTTCCGTGATGGACATCACATCAGATTTTATTCTTTCAGATGATACTCCTTTTCATTGAGCTTGTTCCTTAGACCATACGCGTTCATATGGCAAAATGGAACACACACGGGTTTATTCAACTTGCGAACAGAGGTCTGGGCAACATAGGTTTCCAAGGTCTCACCATCAAAAAATCCAATAGTGTAAGATCCATTTCCCCTTTTCCTCGTTGGGCTTCTCTTCTTTTAATTCTATCTTCTAACGACCAATCACGTTTTTTCCCCAACTTTTTACCCTTAATCTTAAATGCCTTGTTGAAAATGATGCTTTTTTCAATGTTGTACTGCAGTATTATCTTCAGCAGTCGTCAAGAACTTCCTGTAGAATCGGCATTTAGTTTACCAACCTTGATAACCTTCCTTATATGAGCACTATTTGTTTTTCGGAAGATATTTCATAAATAATGGAGCTAAATGCCTCGAGATCATCGTCATGTTGAACGGGTGGATATACCTACTTCGATTCCTCTAAGTTTTAAATACTAACACTGTAATTAGAGTCCGGTGATATCACAATTGCGTTAGTATTTATGGCTGTTGAGATCTCGTTACTTAAACCAATCGTTTTCTCTTTCCTAGAGTTTTTCAGCTTCCCGCTTTCCGGCATTGACCCAAAGCAGTTGGTTTCTTTCAGTTTTCTCTCAACGTAGCTATAAACCATCCGTTCACTAGACATATTGCGCTTTGTGAAGGCAGTTTCAACAGATGGGCTTACAATGCTGGCACTACTTTCCCTCTTAGATTTCCGCGCCCTTCGGCGTATCGTTTCAGAGCTTCCGGCTTTTTTGTGTTAAGTGCTCCAGGGTGCATTTTTGTCTCACACTTATGACTCACCTTACGATCATAATTTCTGGCATTTATTTCAGATGTGTCCTTTTTTCCCTCATATGAATTTTTTGTCAAATCCTTGAAAATGGGAAGTCCTGCAGCCTTGTCGATGATTAGAAATTTGAGAAATTTGCACACTCATGGTGATGATGGCATAATACATCTCCTATAGGCCGATAGTGATCAGCAAGCGTAAACCTTATCTAAACATATTATTATTATATCCTTTAATTCCTAGAGGAACATAGGGCTTCAGCTACGCGTCTCCATTGCCTCCGGTTTTCTGCCAACTTTTTCACTCGGCTCCAGGTCTGTCCACATGCTTTCATCTCCTCCTCACATCACCTCCTCCAAGTCACCCTTGCACTGACGACCAACTCGCCGCTTCCCTTTGGGGTCCCACTCGAGCGATGGCTTGTCTAGTGATGTCACTTGATGGTTTCCTCAGTGTATAACAAGCCAATCTATCTCCATTTCTTACTGCCTATTTGTTTCGCAATCGGTTCCTGATTGGTTCGCTCCCAGAGATCTTTGTTCCTGATCTTTTCCGGTCATCTGATCTTGAGTATTGAGCGAAGACAACTGTTAATGAAGGTCCGAAGTTTGTTTGAGATGCTCTTTATGACGCGCAGTGCAAGTCTCTGATCCGTATAGTAGCACTGACTGACTTCACATTGGAGTTGAAAATCCGGATCTTATTTTTGATGCTGAGTGATGTTGACCTCCACACAGACTTTAGGGTAATGAAAGCCTGTCTTGCTTTTCCGATTCTGGCTTTGATATCCTCGTCAGCTCCGTCCGCCTGTAGTTGAGACGATGCTTCCCAGGTAGATGAAGGAGGTTGTTTCTTTCAGGTTCCTCCCATTTATGCTGACTGTCGTCTGTTGTTGTTGTTGCTGTTGGTATTGGCCAAGAATCTTCATCACCTCTGTTTTATCTATGTTCACTTGAAGTCCTATCTTTGATGCTCCTTCTACCGGCTTGTTGCTTTTCACTTGCATATCTTCCAGTTTGTGTGAAATCGGACATATATCATCGGCGAAGTGCGGATCCTCCAAGTCTTTTGTGTGAGTCCATTTTATGCCTGTTTGCTCATTGCCCGTTGTCTGTCGCATTATCCAGTCTACTGCAATCAGGAAGATCATTGGCGATAATAGACAGCCTTGCCTCACTCCCGTCCTCACTTCGAAGGCTTCCGTAAGTTTCCCGTTGTGGACTACTTGGCATGCAGCATTGTCGTATAACTGTTGAATGAGATGTATAATTGTCGATGGGACCCCGTAGTAGCGAAGTAGTTTCCAAATGACCACTCGATCGACGCTGTCGAAGGCCTTTTCAAAGTCGATGAAGTTGAGTGAGGTGGAGAGGTGACTGCCATTCCAAGCTCTGTTTAATGATGATCCGTAGTGTGGAGATTTGATCAATACATGACTTGTTTCTCCTGAATCCAGCCTGTCCCGGTCGAAGTTTTCCACCCTGGTTGGCGTGTTTGATTCTCTCCAGGATGATGCGGCTTAATATTTTGCTTGGGATGGACAGGAGCATAATTCCGCGCCAGTTTTTGCATTTACTTAAGTCTCTTTTCTCTGGTAGTTTGAATAATTATCCTTTCTTCCAATCCTCAGGTACTTTGCCCTCTTTCCACACCTTCTCCAGCAGTAGCGTCATCAACTCCGCTGTTGTCTTTGGGTCCATTTTCAAAGCTGCTGCTGGGATTCCATCTGGTCCTGCTGCTTTCCCAGCTTTTAGCATCTTGATTGCATTCAGGACTTCTGATTTCGTTGGGGTGTCAATGTTCCATGGTAGTTCTGCTTCCGTTGTTGGTATTGTTGGGCGTGTTGTAGGTGGCGGACGATTTAGAAGTCTTTTGAAGTGTTCAGCCCAGCGTTTTCTTTGCTCTACCTCTTTGGTGATTGACTTTCCATCGTCATGCTTGACTGGCTTAATCTGTGATGAACTTTTTCCCGATAGGTTCCTAGTTGTTTGGTAGAGTGTGGCGAGGTCTCCTTTGCCTGCAGCTTGTTCTGCTTCACTTGACATGGCTTCATAATATTTTCTTTTGTCTTCCCTGGCACTCTTCTTCACTCTTTTGTACAGCCTATTGTAGCTTGCATTCAACTCCTGTTTTTGTTGCTCGTCGGTGCACTGGATAATCTTTTGTTTCACTATCCTTCTCTCCTCTATTAGTTTCCAAGTGTCCGCAGTCAGCCACAGTTTGTCCTACCTCTTCTTTCTGCCTAGAACTTCCATGCACGTTTGGCTCCACATCTTTTTCAAGTTGTCCCAGTGCTTTTCGACCCCGACCTCTTCGCTAGTGTTGATTTGTGTCTCGGGCGTTTTCACTTATGCTTGCAGCGAAGATGTCCTTTGTATCCTGGTCCTTCAGTTTTTGAGTGTTGAACTTGGCTTGGGGTCTATCTGCAGCACCTGTTTCCCTGAAAGCTTTTAATTTGATTTGGATTGTCCCTTGTACGAGATAGTGGTCTGAGCCAACGTCTGTTCCTCTTCTTACTTTTGTGTCCAATAGGCTGCGCCTCCACATCCTTGAGATTGAGATGAAGTCAATTTGGTTTTTGGTTTGCCCATCTGGTGACACCCATGTAGCCTAGTGGATATCTTTGTGCTTGTATACACTGCCACCAATCACTAGTTCGTTGAAGGCGCAGAAGTCGGAGAAGAGTTCTCCATTTTCATTCATTTCTCCGAGAGCTTCTCTATCCATGATCAGTTACCTTCCTGTAAACATAGGTTGCATCCTATCATTCACCTCAAAGTGGTAGTATGGTCACAAAAGTGAACAAGAAGCAATCATTCAACTTATTAAATCAGTTCAAGTAAACCAAAAGGCTTCTGGTGAGATATACACAACAAGAACAGAGGGCACTTGACAACGTAAAATATGCAGTCTGAGAGAAAAAAACAGTTGCGTGGTTACTTGAAAAGTCTAAATAAAAATAAATTTTATAAATAGATTTTCCAGGAAGGATTTCTTGAATTTTACTATACATGAACAGAAACCTTAATTCTTTGTTCAAAAATGTTTTGTCAAACCCCTTTCTCTACCTCGGTCATAGTAATGTTCTTTCTAGTTTTTATTTTGTTTTATCATTTGAATTCTTTCCACTTCACTTCACATCTTCATTCTTATCGTAATCATACTCCTAATTTTTAAAATTTTTAGACAACACTTGACATTTTTGATATCAATTCACTCATAAAACAATCTTTAATAATTTTGTAATCCATTCACTTCAACTCTACCCCTTATAACATTTTGATTATCGCTATTCATATGTATCACATATGTATGTTTATTGACTGAGCAATTATCTAGTGCCACTAAATAACCTTTTTCTGTAATATAAATATGACTGTACAGCTTGAAAATGAAAAGAAATTTATTCGCTGAACAAAAAGCTGGGTTTTTTCTTTATTTTATTTTTTTTTTATTTATTTTTTGATTACAGCTTGATTCCATACCGTATTTTTGGTACAAGTATGGAATTTTCAGCATGGATATCGGTAGCCCAAATTTCGCAGGCCGACCATAGATATCAGGTGTTCGTCGGCAGGGGATGGAACCTCGGACCATGTACATGGTCGGCGAGAATCCTAACCATAATTGAGTTATACTCCATTACAGTGATACTTATGAATAAATGGGTATTTTTCGTGATTTCTTGAATAGTTTGTCCACTACACTGCGGGTTGCATTGAAATACTTTTACATACTACTAAAAATCACTTTTTAACGGTTAATTTGCCATTCTTCTCGGCTTGATATGATTGTGAGCAGCAAGTTGGGCTCGAAACGTCATCACTTAATATTACTGTACAACACTGTGTGTTTTATCAAAAATAAAATCTTGTTCATAATTGAGTTATACTCCATTACAGTACCCAGTTTTTATATTTATGCACTAATTGTAGTTTCCTAACTGTATTTATCACTTCTTGACATCGTTTCTCGTTTCCTGTTATCATGTTTCGCATAGCGGTTAGGACGCTCACCGACTGTGCACATGGTCCGGGGTTCGAGACCCGGCCGACGCACTCCTTTACCTCGCTAAGTCAGAAACAATGCTGGTAAAGAGGAAAGGTTGGGCATGAAGCTAGCAACCCCATCCTGTAAAATGAACACTGCTAAAGAAACTTCAGGCCACCAGCTTGAAGCCCTATGTTTTAAGGGGAACGTGAAGGAAAAAATGTTTCGCATACGTTTTTATCAAAATGACATGAATACTCATTTCCCATTTTTATTGTGAGTCTGGTTCTTAAAGGCAACCGAAATCAAATTTAACCGACATCTAAAAACTACAGTAACTGAAAATACCTTTTTCTGCTGTTAAACCACAGCTTAAAAATAGATGAAGGTATGCTGACAGACTGGAAGACAAACAGTTTCAAAACGTTATTTCCATTTTCAGTAGAGTTAAAGATTCTTTATGCGCCAATATATTGTATGAATCTAGCATACTAATGCTGTTATTTTGAGTGTTATATATCATTAAAGTACGGTATTTATGTTAAAACCAAGTTCAGTTTTAGTGGTATGAAAATATTTGAGCATTGGATATGGGGTGCTCATCAGACTGCTAAGACGACAGGAAAAAAAATGAGTATTCTGGAATGTCTACGTTCAGAAGAAAGACGCACTACAGCAAATATTTGGGCTTTGATTCCCTACATTGCACCACTGCGCAGGTTAGAAGAGAAAATAAATATCCCAGAGCCTCTTTTTGACCATCAGAAATCCATCTCAACTAGATATGCTTGAAAAGCCGTCAGCCATAGGGCCAGACCATAATATTGTTTTCTGACTATATTGCAATCATTCAGGAAAATTTCAGTTCATTCAGAATTTTTGATATCATAAGCAATTCATATTAAATGAAATCCAGATTATCTGAATAGGAATGAAGGAATGAGGCAGAATTCGACCCAATTCCTAAGCAGTCACCAATGAACTCTTACAATTAACACAAATATGCTTAGCATTTTGATTACTTAAGCGTGTGCTATTTTTACAGTTCAACACCTATGAAGTTCAGCAAGGTGTAAATGGTTTGCTAAGCTAACTGATTAATCCATTTAGAAAAGTTAAATTCTGGAACAATTTTACTTTGATAAAGCTTTCTGCAACAAATGACGTAATGTCAGTAAAAACTATCGTTTTGCTATTCACTTGTTAGAAGTACAAAGATTTTGTATTAACGGAAGTTATCATATACTAGTCTTGATGTTAAATACCATCCACAAGAAGCACAGGAATAAAATTTCGAAAGTGAAGTTTTCACTTTTAAGATTTATTTCTACTATAAAACTTGAGAAACCATTTGTGTCAATTTCAACTATCTAACGCAATTTATCACTTTTTATATCACTTAAATGAAGAAATTTGTCAATCATTATACAAAGCGCAGTCTTTTATTAATATAACGATACATTTGTTTTAATGAAAGATACTACCGTAGATGAAGAATAATACTAATAAATACTACTGAGACATTCGTTTATAAAAACTTCTAATGACACTGAAGAACCTTCCTTTTACTATCAAAGCAAAATTTTCAGGAGTTAACAGCCTATTCAGTGAAGTATCGCTCATTTTCAATATATACATTAAACTCTAAACCGTGCTTGGCTATGTGAAAAAGACAGTTTCTAGGAGATTTAATGGTTTTGCAGCACCACGAAAAGTTTGGACTCTTGGTGCATAACGTTCGCCATTTAGGTAATTAATCCTGTTTTGCTTATTTTGCTATCATTAGATTTATCAGCGTATACAACCTTCGTCATTTTATAGTATGGATTTAAGTGTTATTTTTTTGATGTAGAAATAAAGTCAGAACTGTAAGTGTGGTAAACGGAACTTTTAAAACATGCCACTGTTCCTGTGATGTAAACAATATTAGGTTTCAGAACGACAACAAAATAATACCCAAGATTGAGGTACATATTATGAATACATTTCTAAGCACTATTCACTAAGGTTCATTAAGTTATTGAGGATTTCAAATGCCGAAATGTGAATATTTTAAAAAGGTAATTTGGACTAAATATATAAAATGACTGATTATTAATGTATTCACTCCGCTGCAAACGACTCACCGAGATAGTTGGTGATATGCTTCACTTATCTTTCATTTTGTGACCGATTAGTACGTACTGTAGTGATTTGCATGAGTGGCATCGTCGAGTATTAACTATTTTTTCTAAGCAGTCATATACTTTTTTTAATATATATATATATATTAATGGCTATTTTAGACTTACTTGTAACTGTAGACTTTGAAGAACAATGTATGGAGAACAATCGTTTATTCACATCATTCTTATTCTGAATAAACTGCGGGAATATTCACATTTATTTTATTTTTCACGTCAGACCAAATTCATTTCTCAGTGTTTGCGCATATCTGATTTAATATTCTCAACGTGAAGCTAATCGTTTGCATATTTTGATTTAGTGTCCAAATCATGGTGTATTGGATAATCCGATGAATGGGACTGTCGTTGACTAACTTATATTTGAACCTCGAATTTCGTAGGCCCTTAAATATTAAACTTTTTAGGAATTCATTGCGAATAAGGAGACTCAAATACCTATTATATATATATATATATATATATTCACAGCGTCAGCTGCTAATATGTTGCAGAGTTATTTAACTGATACGAATAATAAACAGAGTAAGTTTGAATCACGGTTGTTTGAAAACAAACCTATTGATTCAGATACTAATTGCAGTGTGGAAGACAAGTGGAACTTATCATTTAATTCTCAGTCTTAAACAAATACATGTTTTTTGGTAATGTTCAGTGCCATTAAACAGCATTCATTTCTCAAACAACAACCCTACTCCTGATAAAATTTTGAAATTGATGCTTACTGTAATAATGGTGTAGTAATAAAAGGTATGAATAAATGAATTCAAAGTTTACTACTGCCACCACAACCATTAGCAGCTGGCTTACAGAAAATGACCCTTTAAAACTGCTTTGTATACTCGTATATTTTAATGGTTAGTAAACTGTAGGTGATAATTAGGTTTCAGGTTACGTAACTTTAAGTGATTTTAATGAACATCAAAGAATGTGTATCATTTAGCACTCGTACTCATGTTAAAGGCAAGCAATTTACGAATTAAGGGATTCAAAACTACAATGGCTTACAAATGATGTGAATACAATATCTAGTGTCATTCCAGTGTTCTGTGTAGATGTATCGAACACTGTAAAATATAAGTATGCTAAATTATTGTTTTTATTAATCGTTTAATGAAATCTTTAGGACCTTCAAGCTTTACACGCTGCTTTTCAACGTTTCATAAACTGTGGATCAAAACAGAATCTATTCGAATACAGTTTGAAGAGAAATACTGTGTTCGGTCTTGCTGCTCAAAGGTATCAGCAATTATATATTCAATGGGACAAAACGCAAATAACTCATCGTCTCTTCAGTAGTGTTGCAGGATAACAAATTATCTTTACTATATTTTGCTCTCTTTATTCAGATCCTGGAAAAACATACTCACACATTTGAAGAAGCTTCTTAGTTATTTTAGTTAAATAAAGAGTGGGTTTTAATTATGCATGATGACATCTTATTGTTTAGTTGCAAGTACTACAATTATTTTTCTACTTATTGCAGCAAATGATTTGTTTCAGTCGATAAGTCATAAATGTAATTAAGTATTCAAGAGAGGAAATGATGATTCTACGACGTTAGGTAGCACTAAAGAGACTATTGGGTCATTTCGCATACCACTTAGTGAATTCATATTATTTATGTTTGAATGACAAATTAATTAATTATTTATCAGCATTTGCCGTTTAAATATGCTCACGAATTCTTTGTCATCCAAGTGTGGAAACTTATCGATTGCACGGGATAGATGTTTAAATAAATAATCATTAAGCTTACATATTGCAATGATAATAAAGTAAAGACAACCTACACAGTACTTAAGAGTAAAAGTAATACTCTAAAACCGTTATAGTTTTCAATGTCATGTAGACTTTAGAAAAAGATAGGCCACGCAGATAGATAAAGAAAGCGGAAGTTTTCACAACTGCAGAAATCGGTCAGTGGATGATTTATTTTCCTTTTAAAAGCAGCACAATTACTTTTGTAGCGAATATGTTTGGAATACACATCGTAAAATAAATTGGACCTGTTTACTGACAGCCACACTGAAGTCGAGTTATTGTTATAAGTCGAGTGATGATTTTATTTGTTTAATATATGCCACAGACTGAAGTAATTACACTTTAAACAAAGGTCTAATTTAAAACTCATGACATTTTCAATTTGGCTTGATATTATTCTAAATCTTATGTTTTATTACGACTTGTGCAGCATTGAAAGAGTGAGAGATATTGTGAATGACTTAAATGTATCGTATTAACATCCTAGGCGAGATTTCCCAGGGTATATCATTACGTCCAATGACCAGTCATTCTCGTTTTAATGATGATATATATTTAGATTTAAATGCCAGGTCAATTCAAGTGAAAGTTTTCAGTAATTATAAGCAAAAAACTTAGTAAAGTTGCTGCGCAAAAGAAAATCACTGCATTTCAAAAACTGTCTAGAAATAAAATGATTACTAATAAACGTTAGTAGCATACTTTGAATGTTTTAGTGGTAGCATAGATGACATTTTAAATTACTTAATCTGACAACTACAGTGATGAAATATTGAAAATTTTTAATTCATTTTCTACAGTCGGTTTGTAAGGATTAGTTTTGTTTTTACGAGTTGATCACGGACTGATATCATGGTCAATTTATACGCAACACCAAATGGAATCGCAAGAAAAGGAAAAGGTGGAAGTCAGTAACTAGTGGCAATTAATAAATTATGCAATAAATAAAGGACTTTAGGTCCCTAAGATTAAAATCTGTTAGACGGCGAGATAAAGAATTATGAAATTGATGCACACAAAATCACTATGCATCTTTCAGGTAAGTGATAGTCTAACCTCACACTAATTTAATGCAAATAAAATAAAAAAGTTTTATGCTGATCTTTCCTGCGAACCATACTAACCCTAACAACGTTTACTAATCTGGCATTATAGAAGAATTCGACGTAAATCTCCATGAGATTTCTGAGGACCGCAACGTACATTTTCTCTCCTTCCTCAGAATACGCTCAGAAACCTGATAGTAGTCTGCTGGACAAATCCTTTATTACTTAAAAACAAATGTCCAAGGTTAAAATCTCAGAGAACATGGCTTCAGTCTCCGCTATGCAAGCCAATTAAACCGATAAGTCTCAAACAGAACGATACCTGTATGTCAGTCTCCAACAGTCGCAACCATCATGCAAGTAATATTTTCATTCGATGTATAAAACAGAATTGTTATTTCCCGATTTTCCCTTCTTTTCCTCTTCCATACAACTAATTTTTACGTAGGTCATTTGTTAAAGGATTTTTCTGAATTTCACTTTTAATCTGCTTAAATTAAACTCCTCCCTGAGCTTTTTAGTTTCATTCTAACGTTCATCTAACATTTTATTTTTAATGCATGACCACTGAATTAAAAGGTTAGCCCAGTGTTCATTTTAGTTAGCCTAGTCATGTAAATAGTTTCATTAGTTTCTCATGTTAGCTGATGAAAAGATGACCTGTCACGTTTACTCAATAATTTTTACGCATAACAGGATTTAATTATTTCATATTTGTTTAGCAAGAGTGATAAACGGATTTTTTATCTTCATTTAGATTGGCCGTAATCAGTAACGAAACGAGGTCACAGCTGACAGCTATTTAAGTACTTACCGTTTAGTTAATTAAAAATTCTAGTCAATTTTCAGTACACTAACTCACTTTACTGAGAAGACAGACTTTTGAGAGTTAAACGAAAATATTTAAGACGAGTATTTTCTACTGGCTCATTGTAAATTTAAAAATACTCTATTATAATCGCCTCAAATCAGTGGAGAACCGGTGATCTTAAGTAGTTTATCGGCCCACAGCATGCATATGTGTAGGCTGACGGTGTACTCCGCTAGGTAAAACTAGTTATGAAATAAAACGCTGACAGTGTCAGTGCTCGTGTATACTTTTGTGATCCTGTAACAAATGACGTTATTATTGACTAGTTTATCAATTCTGAATAAGTCTTCAGACATTTTCCTGTTTATTGATTTCTTCAAAAGAAAACACATCCACTTCAATTTATCTAAAGCTTTGAATAAAAAAATAAATCACCGAAATTATACTTAGTTTAGCATGAAATCTGCAATAAATATAACCAATAAGATTACTGTCTTGCGATTTGAATTTGTTGTGATATATTTTCTCTCTATTAACTGAACACTTTATTTTATCAGGTCAGTAATCATACTGAAAACCTAGGTATTCCGTTTTGCATGATACTGTTCTCACTAACTATGAATGCTTTCGTGACTGCAGTATGTATGTTATCATTAAGGTAAAAAAAATGTGCTAATTAGTCAACAGGTACAAACTATTCACTTAGAAAGGAACGTAGTTTACTCAGGATGGTGGTAGACTTCTTTATCTCACTCTGCAGAGGATATTTTGGAATGAGGACGAAAAGTGAATTCTGACTACAGTGATGTAGTAACAAATCATCAATCACTCGGTGGCCGACTTACAACCTGGGCTATCGAAAAACCTCCATATAAATCCTCTTATTCATTTTGTTTAAATCTAGTAAGATATGGCGCCTAACAATATTGTTTACTCTGGCAAGTACTTAAAACATTCACAGCCTACCGATTAGCATGTTTCTACTAAACATGTGAAAAGGCATTATCCCCGATGTTACCTTATCCCAATACAATAGATGAAAGTTCCTGAGAACTGACCTTGGTTCACAAAATGTACTCCTGAACTTTTTATAATTGACATTCAACCAAATAGCGTGTAGTTCTCGAAGAAGGAAAAGACACATCTGAATACACTGGTTTGCTCTTCAGGTCACAGAGAACTATGTCCCAAGGTTTACTACCAATTAATCATTCATCTGAAGGTCCTGGACGAACGGAAAATATCAAGCAATAAACATCGCTGAAAATCCTGCATATTTTATAAACATGGTTCAAATATTTTAAAAAGGACGATGACTGATGCATTCTGAATCACATAGAAAAAAAATACTATTCTTTTTAAGTCATGTATGAAATTACAAACAGGATGATTTTGCCAAGAAGCTTATTACAGTGAAGCGAATTTTGACTTCAGAATCAAATGAGTTAAATTATAGGTTTTTATTACATATTAAAGAAGGTGACTGTAGAACAGTATAATTGTCACTTCTCTGAATATTCAAAAACAACTCATTGTAGAATTGTGCCGTAATTTTAGTAATACTACATTTTACATTGATTTATGAAGCAATTTTTAAATTATTTCCCTATGTATCCTCAAGGTTTTACTTTGTAATTTATTGATTTTTTTTCTATAAATACTTTGATGGTATTGTTTTATCACTGGTTGGATCACGAGATGACATCAGTTTGAGAACTACTGATTTCCAACCGGTAACAAATCAAATCACTAAAAACCAATACTTGATGATATTGTTCTAATCTATGCACGTCACTTTGATAATTTTTCAACTCTGCACATTTTCCTCAAGTGGATATCACAGTGAAACAGAACCTCGAATGCTTTCATGAAATCTATGCGATGACCTAGATAAACAAAACACATTCATGTTCATATCTGTTTCTTCAGGAGTAAGTTTATGTCGTATTCCTTTCAAATCTGTGCTAAGTTAGGTTGTCACTCTCTCTGGGAGCTGGGAGAGCTGTATATCTGTATCGAAGATCAAAAGGATGGCTTCTATGATGAAGCTGCAGATATTCTATTTAACTTATTACAGCTGTCGATGCATCTCCAACCCCATCGGCATATTTGTTTGCAAGTAGGTCCGTTGCCCACTAGGGTTCTTTATTACTTATCCTTTCCGGTCAGCCGTATGATCCTCAGATAGCAAAGGCAGCCACTGACAAATATCCACAGTAGCCTGTTGAAAATACTTTTGGTGAGACTCACCATATAGAAGCAATAAGTGATTTGACTTTGTGCTGAAAATCTTGTTTCTAATACTGAGTGCAGAAGATTTCCACACGGATTTAAAAGTAATGAAGATCTGTATAGCCTTTCCAATCCTGGGTTGCTTTGACATGCTCACCCATGCCATCTACATTTAGTTGGAACGGTGCATACCAGATAGGTGAAAGAAGCGACTTTCCTCACATTTTCCCCTTTAGTAAAGACTGATGCTTGTTACTGAATAGGTAACCTTAATACCAAGTTATAATATTTCACTAGAATCAGAAAAAACTCACCATAATCCCAATAAATCCATATGCTCTGGGCGAAATTTCGAATGCAATCAGACCTGTGACTACATATTAGCATGAGTTTTCAGCTATCAGAGTGAACCTGTGTTTTAAGTCTACACGTAAATATCTGATCTTATAACACAAACTTTTATTTTATACAACCTTAAATTCACTTCACACTTTGTCCGCTACACCTTATTTGTCTACACGACTGCTAATACACATTTTATGTATGATATCCTCATTTGTATATAGTGTAATTTTACAAACAAAGCAATAATCAAGCTAGTCAAATTTCATGCAACACATTGGTTGAAATTGTGAGGCTGAACATGGGGTCTCATAATTTTACTCTGATACATACAGAGTGGTATTTTAAAATCAAATAGTTCATCACCTTGCCCGGAAAATGAATAAACCTTTAGATGAAAAATGTCTAGGGCGTAATGATAAAATCATAATATGCTGAGCCATTTATTTACTGGATATACGGCACGCAACTTATCGTCTTTAGAATATAAACATGGTGCATCAGCATAATATTTCTGCAACTCGTATATCTGAGTTGTTATTGCATAATTTTCTGAATTTAAACTGTTCAGTAATCCGTGAAATTGATAACAAATTATTTTGTGTTTTACCTAATATGTTCATCACTTTTAACTTAAAGCGTAAATATTTTGATGTACTGCTAGAAAATACTCACGGTTGAACAAGTTAGTTTGTCTAAAACGATCACGCATCAAATATTCTGTACATTTTGGAACGAGCTTACTTCTTTTCAGGTTTTTCAGCTTAGTTCCTGCTGCCTAAAAGATTAAAGCGTATCACCTCGTCTTTCAATTACTACAGGCAAAACGTATAACGTCCTTGAGATGACTATTCGTGGTTATCTCATAATAACCTATTGAAATCTAGTGTAAATTAAAGCTTTAAAATTTTCGTCATGTCTGCAGTACTAAAGACTGGTAAATTCCAGCACTGTTTAATTTCGGAGTTCAATATGAGCATCGGGATGATAGAGAAAAGCGACTTCCTATAGTTATTAGTCTGCTTATGCAATCAGCACGCTGCAAGATTCTGGAAGTATTCAAAGATCACTGTTATGTTGATCACTTCCTTCAAGACGTAGTATTTAATCAAAATCATTTCGGTGACAGAATTTGTTGCTGAAACAAATAAGTCATGTTTTATTTAAAGGAGAAAAATCATGTATGTGAATGCACTTTTCTAATACGTCTCAAAGCATCGGTTGACTATAATCTGTTTTGGGTTGTTGAGCCATATTTTAAACTGAAAGATAACAGCACAGAAAGAAGCAGAAATTGAGTCAGGTCTTAGTGAACTCAACTAATTAGTACCTATCATTTGATATCTGACCACACTTACGAGAAAACAAAACAGTTTTTACTTGTACTCGTCATTAGTCAAAATGCCTTAGAGAATCAGAATTTGAATTAAGCAGAATTTCTTACAAAATAATTTATAAATACTGTGGGGATTACTTATTGGGAAGCAAGAAAATGCTAATGAATATTAAGCCTGCAACAAAGGAACATGTCCAAAAGAAGCATGTTGATCACTATCCTCTATGTATCAAGAAAAAGACAAGTTAGAGAAGAAAGATAATTTATTCAGTCAGATTCTATGACAAAAAGATTTGTATAAACTGGAATAGAAATCAGTCTTCCTCACTCACTTTACAATTATTTTGATGAACACAAATTTCATTGAAAGGATTTTGGACTGTATAAATTAGGATTCACTGTTTTGAGATTGCATGTATACGGCCGTTTTTAAGAAATGGATGGATGCAACAAACTTATCCCAGTCAGTTTCTAACAGCTAAACATAAAGTTGTATCTATCGTTGTTACCTATACCAAAAATAATATGATTTTGAACAAAGCAAGAACTACGGTTTTAGCAGATTAAAATGGTACCATCTTTTATTTCGTTGCCTTCTCGTCAGCTGCTAACATGGCAAAGACTTTATTAAATATATCTACAACAACAATTTTGACATACTTGCGTACCGCCATATAGATGGTGTAGCGATGGACAGTCCACTTAGCCCTTTTCTAGCAGATATATTCATATCAAGCCTTGAAAGAACAAAGTTGAAGCATGCAATCGACGAAACATCTTCCTACTGTCGTCATGTGGATGACACATTGATAGTGTACAACAATGAAAGTCATGCTTCACACTTACTCAGATTATTCAACGATGCACACACCAATATTGAGTTTACTAAGGAACATGAAAGTGATGGAAAGTTTCACTTCCTCGACATTGCCATGGAACGCCTAAAAGATGGTAGTCTTCAGAAGTCTATTTGTTGCAAGCCTACATGGAAAGGACAATACCTACATGTTGTCCAGATAGCTTTAAACGCGGACTAGTCAAGACTCTGTACTATAGAGTGAGGAGAATATGCTCTATAGAGAAATTAGAGGAGGAATTTGAGTTCCTTGAATAGATATTGAAGAGCAATGGGTACTCCCAAAGGTTCATTAACAAGTATGAAGATCTGAAGTCACAAATGTAAAACAAATCACAGTGGGTAAAAAGCCAGTCTACGTTCAGCTTGATTATAACGGTGAAAACATTGCAGCGATGATCAACAGAAGGCTGAGTACATCACTAAATATAGCCTATCCTGCAGCTAAGCTCGTCCATGTCTATCGAACAACTTGCTCATAGGTGCAATCAAAAATCGATAGATACCCTTCTCATGTTAACTATAACTGTATACACAAATTTACAGGTATCTGCGGGAGCAGGTATATTGGAAAGACAGAAAGAAGGTCATATTTACGATTTTCTGAACATTTACCAAAAAGCTTTTATCTAAAGGTAACTAATGCTCTAAACAGTGCTATAGCCAGGCATCTCCTTGACACGGGTCATGAGATGGACGTCAAAATGTCGTTCGAAATTAACAATAAGCAAAAGAGCTGAATTCTCCTTAAGTTTGCTGAAGCCATTTCCATCATGCGCCTGAAACCTGATTTATGCGTCCAGAAAGAAGCGGTTATCAGTCATTCTTTGCCCTGGTAAGTGAATACTTTCATCTCCCTTTCATCTGAATGTGAAGTGCTGAAAGGTCTCCATTGTGTATGATGATTGTTCGGAATAGTATTTAATATATGCATATATTGATCGATTGAATTCTGTTAAAAATGAAATCTGTGTATGTTAAAATTGTTTCTGTAGATAGATTTAATAATGTCTTTGGCCTGTAAGCAGCTGACGAGAAGGCAACGAAATAAAATATGGCACCAATTTATTCTGCTAAAACTGTAGTTCTTATAGCTTTGCTTGAAACCTGTTGGGAATGGGACATCAAATAAAAATTTTTAGCTCGTCAAAATAATAAGCAAATAAAAAGCAGTTAGCCTACAACAATTTGCCCAATAGCCTTCTCTTACACATTTTTGAATTCAGTTTTGTTTAAATTAAATGACAGTAGTTAATTAATTTTAAACTGTTGTGATCATACCACCGCTGTCACCATCTTTCAGTTTTTGTCAGTAATCACCTGCTTACGCAATCCTACATCCGCCTAAATTGTCATTTCTTTCAAGTTTTTGGTTGTGCAACTTGTTGCCATCACAGTTCCACATAATAACTGCAGCTTTTAGTCCTGGAGTTTCAACTTTTACTATCTCTATCAATGAGCATGTGGTGGTATGTTACACATTCCAAAACTGTATTAATTACTGTAAATATTAGGTTATTGATAGCTGATGAAAACCAATTAAATAAAACAGTTTGACTTTATAATCCATTATATCTAAAGGTAACTAATGCTCTAAACAGTGCTATAGCCAGGCATCTCCTTGACACGGGTCATGAGATGGACGTCAAAATGTCGTTCGAAATTAACAATAAGCAAAAGAGCTGAATTCTCCTTAAGTTTGCTGAAGCCATTTCCATCATGCGCCTGAAACCTGATTTATGCGTCCAGAAAGAAGCGGTTATCAGTCATTCTTTGCCCTGGTAACTGGATATTTTCACCTCTCTTTTTCTTCCGAATGCGAAATGCTAAACGTTTCCATTGTGTTTGATTATTATTGTTCGGAATAGTGGTTAATATTGCATATTTATATATGTATATATTTTTAGTGTATGAGTATATTGATCGATTGATTTTTGTTTAAACTGAACTCTGTGCAGGTATGTCAAGATTGTTGTTGTAGATATATTTATTAATGTCTTTGCCATGTCAGCAGCTGACGAGAAGGCAACTAAATAAAAGATGGTACCATTTTAATCTGCTAAAACTGTAGTTCTTGATTTGTTCAGATTCATTAAGGGGAATAAATGTGTGAAATAATCTGATTAGTTAATCTCATGCATTGTGTTGGAGTTCTTGTTCGTATGAGTTACTCAGAGTAACGGCGGCATGTCTAAATCACTGGGTTACCAGATTTTCCATCCAATGAAATGCCTAAACTCTTTAGAATTTATTCTAGTTCCAATCATGCAGTTATATCAGATAATTCCTACATCGACTCGCACACACATTTAATTAATTAATTTAAGACTCTTAAACCTTAGATTACTGATGTTGTAGCAGCTGGTACTGTTATACTCTAGTGTAACGAAATCACGTGTTACGTCTGTCATAATGAAATGGAATTTGATGAATGCAACTGAAGCACATACTGATAATGATGAACAAAGGATAATAATAATAATAAGCTTTATTCAAAAACAGTATTTGCGAATACAGAATGGAATTCTCAGCATTTTACTACAGGATATATTGTTACTAAATGTGAGTCCACTATATTGAAATCTTATATTAATTATGTATTGCCATACATATTAAAAAAAGTAAAGGACACTTTAGGTCAGCAATCAACCTAATTTAAAATGAATATTTACAGGTCTCAAATGTCTTTCATCTGTTTGACTGGCTTAATTACTATTAGTCGATTTTAATTACAGAGTTGCTACAGGCAGTCTGAGTAGTTAACCTGCAGCTAAGTTCGACCTATTAGGTGGCCTAATTGTCAGGCGATATTAATTTATCACAGGCAAATAGGGGTGAGTAAACACATGCATCGATATTTGGAATGAAATCCAAATGACCAATACAGATTATAAATTATTAACCTTAGTGTCACTGGAACTGATTTCGCGAATGAATGGTTAGAACTGGGTGTATAAAGCACAATTTAAAATAAAATGAAACAAACGCTTCCTCAAGGTACTATCAGTACAATCGCCCCAAATGATTTCTTGATTTGTATACTACCTTGTATATCCAAAGAAAGTTAGTCTGAAGAAGGAAATAGCATCATACGAATCCAGGACGCTTGACGATGCCTTCGAAGTAATATTATACTCTAATAATGTTCCAAGTGCAACATAGGGCTTCAACAATACATCTCCACTTTCTTCTATTCGCTACTGTCCCCCTCATCTGGATCCACGATCGGCTATAATCTGTCATCTACTCCTCGCATGATTACCTCCATGTCACCTTTGGACGACCCACTCGTCACTTCCCATTGGGATTCCACTCGAGAGATGACCTGCATTGCACGCGAATTCATTTGATGGCCTTCTCAATGTATGCCCGATCCTTCTCCATTTCCGCCTACATATTTGTTGAGCAGTCGACTCTTGGTCGGTTCGTTCCGAGAGTTTCTTCTTACTACTTCTTTCCCGCCGGCCATTTGATCTTCAGTATGGGGACAGCAAAGACAGCTTTTGTTAAAAGTCTGTAGCTTGTTGGAAATCCTTTCCGTGACGCACACGCAGTGCAGGCTTCTGACCAGTATAGAACCACTGACTAACTGACTTCTCATTTGTGTTGAAAACCCGAATCTTGTTCTTCACGCTGACTGAGTACAGGAGATTTCCAAACTGGTCTTAGGCTGGTGAAGGCGTATCTTGCCTTCCGAATTCTCACTGGCTTCGACATGCTCTCCTGTTCCGCCTGTGGTTGAAACTGTGATTCCTAGATAAGTGAAGGAAGTCGCCTCCTGCAAGTTTCTCGCGTTGACGGTGATTGGTGCTGGTTATTGTTGTTGGTTATCTTCATCACCTCCGTCTTCTCTATGTTCATCTGCAGTCATGTCTTCTCTGGTTGCTTCTTCAGCCGATTTGTTGGTTTCCGCCTGCTTCTAAGCCTTCGAGTTTGTGTGGCAGGAAAGTGCTACTGACTGGGGAAAGGTTACCTCGTGAAACTACCAAAGAAGGGGACTTAGACTCTGCAAGAACTGGCGAGAATCATGCTCCTGTCGACGCCAAGTAAAATCCGAGTGCATCATCCTGGAGAGATAAGGACGACTGCAGAACTCCACCGAACAAGCTGGATTCAGGAAGGAAATCATGTACTGACCAAATTGCAACTCTACGCATCATCATCGAACAAAGCATGGAATGGCGATCAAACTCTACCTCAACTTTATAGACTTGAAGGCCTTCGACAGCGTTGATCGTGAAGTAATTTGGAAATTACTCGAGTACTATGGCGTACCCCAAATATTCATCAACCTATTCAACATAGACAACGCACATGTCAAGTGATCCACAACGGAAACTCGCGAGGCGTTTGGAGTAAACACAGGAGTCAGACAAGGGTTATCACCAATGATATTCCTAATTGTGGTGGACTGGATTATGCGTCAGACAGTGGGAAACGAGAAGACAGGGATATCCTGGACGACGCGACCTAGAAGACCTGGATTTCGCGTGGACGATTTATGTTTGATGTCACACACAATCGAAGACCTACAAGCGAAAACCGAAAACTGGTCGAAGAAGCAGCAAAAGGACTCCAGGTAAACATAGACAAGACAGGTTATGAAAATAACCAACCAACAACAACAACACAACATCCAGCGTCAATCACCACCAACAGGAGGGATTTGAAAGAGGTTACTTCATTCACTATCTAGGGAGCATTGTCTCAACTACAGGGGGACGGACGAGGATGTCAAATCGAGAATCGGGAAGGTGAGAAACACATTCATCAACCTGAAACCAATCGGAAATCTCCGTCACTCAGCATCAACAACAATTCGGATTTTCAATACAAACGTCAAGTCAGTTCTTCTATACGGATCAGAAACTTGGCGGTCACAAAGAATATTTCCAACAGGTTGCAGACCTTTTAACAACTGTCATCGCTCTATACTGAAGATCAGATGGAAAGAATCACCACAAGATGGGAACAAACAAAGCAAGAACCAATCGCCAACATATGCAGGAGAAAGTGGAGATGGATCGGCACTCGCTGAGGAGACCCGGGTCAAGCCCTCAGTGGAACCCGAAAGGAAGCGGTGGGACGTCCAAGGGTGACATGGAGAGTCGTGTGAAGAGGAGTTGAAGATATGGATAACATGATGCAGAAAATAGCAGAAGACAGAAGAAAATGAGACGTGCAGTTGAAGCCCTATGTTCCACTAAACATAGACATAAATCATCCACGACCGAAATCCACATCTTCTGCGGTCTTCTTATCGGTCAGTCCAAATAATTCCTGTCTTCTCACTCCCCATGCACAGTCTGCTAAATAATTCAGTCCGCCACATTCAAGAACATCATCGGTGATAATAGCCAGCATTTTTTGCTCCTGTACTCACTTCAACAGAAGGCTTCGCCGAGTTTTCCGTTGTGGATCACCTGATACGTTGCATCGTCATAGAACTGTAGAATGAGGTGGATACAGATTTGAGCACTGCACATCATAATGTTGAAATAGTTCCCAAATTATTTCTCCATCACCGTTTTCTGTCGACGGCCTTTTTGAAGTCGATGGAGTTAAGGTACAGGTTTGATGAATAGAGTTCCCATTTGATTAGCACATGATTTGCCTCTCATGAATCCAGTTTTTTCTGGCTGGCGGAATTCTACATCCGGTGCATCTTTTATTTTCTTCAAGATGATGCGATTTAATATTTTACTTGGCGTGGACAGCCCTCGATGTATTTCAATGTGTCTTTTTAAATGTAACTGGAGGTCAGAGTAGTGGACAACCTCTTCAGAAGTGTTCCACAGAATAACAATAATCCCATTCGCTTCTGTGAATAATGACCTATGTACAGCCTTTATTTCATCTTCATATTTTTCATCGTCCTTCTGTACCAATTAGTTTCCACTTGCTTTATTCTCCATATGTATATTCGCAATATAAATATATTTTCAGTGCACATTTTAAATAATCGCGTTCAACTATCCTCTGAAATTCCAGTGACTTGGGGTGAGGTCATCACCTAGATTTAAAGCAGAGAATTGGCTTAGATGTAGTTGAAACTTGGGACATTCACTAATCTGGATTGTGAGCATTGAACTTAATACTTACTTCCCTCCTTTCATATTAACCCGTCGGAACACTCATTAGCTGAAAAAAGAGAGTAAAAATTACCCAGTATGCATCATTTCGTTTAATTTTTAATTTAATATTTAATGCCTAAATATTACAGGTTTCATTTTCTTAATTCGCATTGCGTGTTAGGGAGACTCAGTTAATAAGTACGATTTTGTCTGGAAAACATAATGAAACACTATATTTGTGAGAGGATTGTGTTTACTGTGCCTTACAAGCGTTAATTTTAATAAAATGCAACGATAGTTATGTGTATGTTAGATGAAATTATCCAGGTTTCAAAAAATGAGTCATCCATATTAGTCGTCATATAATTCAATCCGTTTTTTGCCCAGAAAAGAAAAACAATGTTAAAATCTTATTATTTTGATTAACAGAACGTCATAATTGTCGAAGCTTGTGTTTCCAAAATAACGATAAAATTTTAAAAAATCTGAAGCAAGTATGTTTCATTGAATTCTCTGCCTATAAACTTATTAGCAGAGGTTCGAACAAATATAACTTTTACATATGTCTGCTTTTAATTTGACGTCCAGTTATTGGAGGACTATTCCGTCAAATCTTGATCAGAGGTTGTATAAGTGATTTGTTTAGTTGATAATGGGGAACAACACAACGGAATTTAAGATCTTTGAAGAAAGGTGGAAATAAAAATTCTCCAGACTATTTTAAGGGAATCATCAATTAAAGTACACTATTAGTTCTCACAAAAGCGTCAAACCATATATTTACTAACCGTCATGGTATTCCTAACCTAAGTCAAAAACTACTAGCTTGATAACTGTTCCAAAGTGGATAATCTCTCACTATATTTTACCAGTCATTGCCCGATTTGAATGCTAAATATTTCCCTTCGTATTCATTTTCTACTGATTAAGCAACTAAACTTCAATTCCATCTTTAGCAGAACTTGACAATGAGGCTAGTGAATTTATTGGAACAGAATAATGTACACTTTCGTATAACGCCAGTCTAATCCTCTAGTAATACCAAAATCGAGCGTTTAAAAGATGATTCTACACATTTTGCAGTTGTAAGCATAGGATCAATCACTAGTTTCTTCAGTATCATAACCACACTATCAACAATCCTTCAGCATTCAATCAGCATCTTAAATTAGTTTATTCGCACTTCCCCTATAATTATATTGGCTGTCCAACGCAAATTATCCTCTTTAATTTAACAAAGTCTTTTAGCATTTTTCATTGAATAAAAAACCAAACGATATTGTTTTCACTAACGTTTCGCTATTTAGTGCTAATAGATTCATCAAAGTGTTATTAAACCAGAATTTACAAAATCTCAGCTTATATATGACAACTTAATCATCGTTCCTCAGCATGAGGTCATTTTTCGTTTTCAAATTGGCCAACTGGTGAAAATAACAAAACCAGGTATAGATTTAAAACAATTAGTTCCCTTTATGAATTTAGATAAAGCAATAAGAAGACGTAATTTGTCTGAATCGTGTAATGTATTTGCGCAACACATTTCGAACAATCTGATCATACACGAACTTGTCATAGGAATATATATATATATATAATTAATAAAGATGTAAGAGGTGAGAAAAATAGACTTAGGTCAAGTTAAAAGGACATATTCAAGGTCAAAATAACAATGAAGACCACTAAACCAAATAGCAGAGGTAATAGCACATCTGCTATGGTATCAAAACAAAATTTACCAAGGAAGGTTTAATGTGATGACAAATTGTCTTTGAACGCATAAAGGTGGCTTGAACTTTCTAATATTATGAACAAGAATATGTACTCTTTTGATGTAAACTCGTTATTTACTAATGTGCCTTTGATCAAAACAGTTGACATTTTGTGTGATTATATTTCCACAAACAATTTTTTCATCCCGTTCCCTATATCTTACTTAAAAGATTTATTACTTCTATGTACTAACAATGTTAGGTTTACATTTGAAGGCGACTGTTTCCGCCAAGTTGATGGTGTTGCTATGGGCAGTCCGTTAGGGCCCCTTTTAGCAGATATTTATATGTCGTACATTGAGAATTTATCGGAAGATTTAATCGAAAATGTGCCACTTTATAGAAGGTATGTAGATGATATCGTAGTCATCAGTGATAAGCCTTGTTCTGCCACCTCAATTTTAAATCGAATGAATGAAGTTCAGAATAGCATATCACTTACATCATGTAGAAGAGGAAGATAATTGTTTATCTTTCCTAGACATATTGCTTAGTCGACGGCTTGATGGGTCAATAAAAAGATCTATTTATAGAAAACCTACCTGGACAGGACAGTATCTTAATTACCACAGTTTCTGCCCTATTCGGTACAAAAGAGGCTTAGTAAGGTGCCTCTTCAGTAGAATCCGACGAATATGCACTGAAGACACGCTTGATGAAGAAGAAAGAATATTGACACAAACTCTGGTTGATAACAATTATCCAGAAAAGTTCATCAGGAGATATAAAGTAGTCAGAACACCAGACCCACTCTCCAACTCGCCCCTAAGAAAGACGTGTACATCAAGCTACCCTATATGGGACATCAAAGCAGCTTGATAACTAGACAAAGGCTGAACGCTGCTGTTAAAAAGACTTTTATGCAGCTAATATCATAATATTAGAGAATGTAAAGCCATTATATCTATCTAAGCCCTTCGAACATGCGAAAAATGACGTCACATCCCACTGTATTTACCAATTTGAATGTACGTGTGGACACACATACATAGGGAGGACTCATCGATCTCTGCAAGTAAGGGCTTCAGAGCATATTCCAAAATGGCTCCAGAAACAAATGGAATCATCAGAACCTATTAACGGTGAGAACAGGAGACCTAGCTCTTCTATTGCGAAACATATTATAGAGACAGGTCATAAAATTGATGTTAACAGATCTTTTAAACCTATCTATAAAACGTGTTTGGGGCGTATCCTAAAGTTTGTAGAAGCCCTAGCAATTAGAAAGTTCAAGCCACCTTTATGCGTTCAAAAACAATTTGTCATCACATTAAACCTTCCTTGGTAAATTTTGTTTTGATACCATAGCAGATGTACTATTACCTCTGCTATTTGGTTTAGTGGTCTTCATTTTTATTTTGACCTTGAAAATATGTCCTTTTAACTTGACCTAAGTCTATTTTTCTCACCTCTTACCTCTTTATTAATTATATATATATATATATATATATTCCTATGACAAGTCCGTGTGTGATCAGATTGTTCGAAATGTGTTGCGCAAATACATTACACGATTCAGACAAATTACGTCAGGTATAGATTGTTGGATTTGATAAGTGTGTAAAGTTATAAAAGCAGCATGTGTTGACTTAATGAAATTGCTTATCACATTTGTGTTTCGTCACTTCATGGGGTAGGTAGGTGTTGTATCCAGGTCAAATTCTGTTTTAATCCATCATTTCTATTCAGACAATTTGGATTTCACTTGATGTGAAGTGCTTCTGATATTTGACGTTCTTTGAGGTTTCTGAAGTTTTTCTGGATTATTTCAATATTGTCAAAATCAATTTCGTGGCCTGATTCTATAGCATGTAGACCTATGGCTGATGATTTTTCAAGTTTTTCTAGTTCAATTGGATTTCTTGGTGGTCGAAGAGATGCTCTACGGTGTTCACTTCTTCTGATTTTGATTTCTCGAGATGTTTGTCCGATGTAGATCACATCACACTCCAAGCAAGCATTTTATTTTATAGACACAATTAGATAGAGAATCTTTCGGGATTCGGTCTTTTATATGGACAAGGTTGCTTTGAAGTGTGTCTGATGTTTTGAAGAAAACTCTTATGTCGAGCTGATAGAGTACTCTTCTGATATCGTCTGACGTCTCTGCTCTATATGGAATGACGATGTTGGTGTCCATGTTTCCGGAATGCGTTTTCTGCCATACTTAATGTCTGTGTTGATTTTGTTGATGAAGTTCCTTGGGTAGTTGTTTTGTTTGAGAGTTTCAGTAATGTTTGATATTTCTCATCCGTTATCAGAGAGTGTGCTTGTCTAAGAAGACTTGAAACAACTGATATCTTTGTGCCTATAGGGTGTGATGATCCTGCAGAAATTTTGAATTTCAGTACCACTAGATAGCCATTATTGGTCCAAGAAATTACAGCTACGATGCAACTCGCTCTACAAGAACTCACCAATGAAGAATCAAAATCTGTACGTGAAAATATCTCACATATATTAATGACACAACGAAATTTATATCAAATCTCATCAAAAAAGCACATGAGGCCCTAAGAAATTTGAAATAAGACAAAAGTATCATTATAACAAAAGCGGACAAGATAAACGTTAATGAGATAATGAACAGGGTGATTATGAAAAGAAGGCTATTGTACACCTACCTGGATGACCGTACTTACTCACTGAAGAATAGAAGAAACCTGGCAAATTCAACAAAGCAAAACTGAATACAAACAGACTTCTTCAAGAAACGAAACACAAAAGTGGAAATTCTCTCTTTGGCTTGCACAAAAACGAAAATCTTATTTACTTTCAAGATTCTACGGTCAACCTAAAATACATACACCCATAGTTCCATTAGGACCAGTAGTAGATTTAACCAACTCACCGACATACAACCTCTCTAAATACTTATTTTCGACACTACAACCACTACAAAAGGATACTCAAAAGATTCATATGATTTCAAATCCCAAACAGAACACCGAGAAATTGATTAAGAAGACATTATGGTAAGCTATGATATTAACTCATTATATACTAGTATACCTATTATCGGAAGTCTTGATGTCATTTGCAGTCTACTAGAATCAGGTACAACGCTATCACAAAGATGTCCTCTGGACAACAGTGAAATAATTAACAGCTTGAAATTCTGTCTAGAAAGTAATTATTTTAAATTTAAAGGGAGTTTATATGGACAGACAAATGGTGTTGCGATGGGTTCACCAGTCTCCCCAATAGTCGCCGACCTTTTCATGAATAGAGTCGAAGATAACATCTGGTTAGGATATGCAGACGATACTTTTGTAGTATCGAAAAGAGATCTATACAGTTCATTCTTGGAGAAAATAAACAATCTATCTCCCAGAATCTAGTTTACCTTGGAACCAAAATGAGACATCTGTGAACTACCATTTCTGAGCTGCCTACTTAAGAGGAGGGAAAAGGAACATTTTAGTATACAGATATATTCAGGAAGAAAACCCACTCCAGTAAATATTTAGACTTCGGATCATCACACCCTATCGGCACAAAGATATCAGTTGTTTCAAGTCTTCTTAGACGAGAACCCTCTCTGATAACGGATTGGAAAGAAAAAGAAGAAGAAATATTTAACATTACTGAGACTCCCAAGAACTTCATCAACAAAATCAACACTGACATCAAGTATAGTCGAGAACATAATTATCAAACCTGCTTCTTAATGCTTAGTTCTAATTCAAGCACCTGAAGCTACAGTGTGAATATTTGGATAAATTCCTACACCCATGAAAAACTATGAAAACTATGAAAAACTGGAAATTATTCTTGCAAATTGTTGGTTTAATATCTTACACTTCTTTTAACGTGAAAGATATTTGCTTGCTGATTGGTGCTGCCAATGTGATGATTGCATAATCAGCATTGGTCGTGTCTTTGTCATGATAATAATAATAATTCGGGAGTCCACATCAGCACAGAAGTTCGCAATATGCTTCTAATGATTAAAGTGGAACTACTGGATTTGTGCAAATGTTTGGACAAAAAAGTGAAGAAATTTCCGAACTTGAAATAAATAGCATATTCGTGGATAAAAGGTATTTAATATTATCACTAAATAAATAGTGTCGTTATCCGTAAAGCAATCATGAAAACCTAAGCTGAATATAAAGATATCTTGACAGCAGTTGAATTGATTGGTAGCCAGCATCGGAGACTTCGAATACTGGAATAATACCAACCTTGACATTTTGCGTAATAGGTTGTACTGGTTTTTACTTTTACTTTGCAAAAGTATCAGTTTTGTATTCTAAAACAATGTAGTTTTATTTACTACGTTGTTTGCTACTATGAATTTAGGCTATCAATTTGATTATAACACCTATGCAACATGATAACTCATTTTGCCAGGCTTACGTGACAGTTAGATTCGATATGAGGGAAAAATACTGCTACTATTTCGCGCACTCATTAATATGGTTTCCAAAATCACTCACAAATATTATAGACAAACAACCTACACATGTCTGTTTTCTTTACTGATTCATGCAGAATTAACTCATGACTCATTACCTCACAATTATAAAGTGGCAAGTTGTAAATCATTGTTTACCATTGCAATTGCAAAATTGTTAACACTTAACGGAGATACATCAGTGCAAACAGCACGGCTGCTGTACACTCACTCCTAAAAGATTTTAATAATGATGGAGATTAAATATCCAGTATCTAAATCTCCTTAGACCATTAAAGTGCTTGGTGTGAAAATCTATACAAGTAATTATTTCGGTATTGAATATTGTCAGCTCTGCAAATTTATATGAATACTTACTCAAGCATTCACCCACATAGGAGGTTTCATTAATTAATTATTGAAAGGTATTGCAGAGATATATAGGTAAATATCCTTACGCTGTACGGCCAGAAAAATCACATAAGCACCTATTTTTGACTCATCGCAAACAACTTACTCCAGTAAAAACGCGCATTATTCTCCTAAAAATTCCAAACTACTGATAAGTAGACTGTATAAGTCGGAATAATTTTATCTAAACTAATAAAGGTACGATTTGGTAGGAGAAAAACAATGTCTACCATTATTTTATCTAATTAGGGAACAATTCTTTACTGATAAAATCAAATTTTGAAGGTTTCTTGATAACATCTTTTTGTGGTATGACTTGTAATAAATAATGCATCAACATCTGAAGTCGTGGATATGACTACCAAGTTGTCTGCCACCGAATGATCAAGTTTGACGTTTTCAGTTCACACTTAGACTCAGACATCCTTAATCAGATTCCTGAAACTTTCAGCGATATCGATAATAGACACATAAACAATGCTAATCAGTGTAAAATACGGTAATAGGGTTTAGTGTATATCGAAATTTTCTACATATCTGGTTGTAATATTTTCTATTATTATTATTTATTATTATTTCGTGAATTTGCTGATCTATTAAAACTAGTTATGACTAATTATAGACCAATTTTAAAAATAATTTGATGCAGCATTCGATAAATATTTAATAAGAGATGTAATAACACGGAAATGGCTATGTAGAATGGAAATATATTTACATGTCTACCACCGCTACGCTTCAAATGTGTGTTTCCTTAGAATAGTAAAGAACTAAAAATCAACGAAAGCACTTTTACCGTTCCTTTGGTCATTGCATCTAACCAAATGGAATAATATTGAGTTTCTAATTAATAATAGTGAACTTTTTTCCAATGATGAAGTGAGGTGTTAAGCAATGTTCACCTTGCGTCACCGAGCTGTTCAACATAAACTGTCCTCTCCACGGGAAGAACATAATTTTTAGAGGCGCATAGAAGTGACATATCTAGACAGACTCCATTTCGCTTCAGTGATTACAATCGTCCACATAAGTATTGATAAAAAAATGTGTGGAATTTTGTAAGTCATTTTTTAACAACATGAATGGACTTTCATTTTGCTACATGGAAGGCTGTTGAATTTCAGTTGAGAGTGAATTCCATTTCTGTGCACATGTGTTACATTTCATTATTAGAGTAATTCATCTTAATTACCCTATTAGGTGAAAAAACTTTACAAATAAATACGACAGCAGACACTAATTTCTCTGCTTCCCAGGCACGCAGTGAAGTAGATTACTTTCACATATAGTCAGATATGAATTAATATTTTCAATAGTAAGTTATTGATAGTCTGTACCAAAGCTTGACTGACATCCTATATACATATATATATATATATATATTCACTTACGATCTTGATAACTGCATTCAATTCATTGTAAATATTTTATCGAGCATGCATTTATGTGACTATGAATGCTATTTAGACTTTTGTACTCAGTCTTGCATGGTTGAATGGCTCAGCAAGCTGCAGTAAAACATTTATGCACAAAGTAGTGAGGAGTTTATCTTCAATGTAAAATGGGATAAATCTCACCTTCACGGACTATATGACGATAATATGTCTATCCATAATGCATATATATATATATATATATATATATATATATATATATAGAGAGAGAGAGAGAGAGAGAGAGTCAGTCAAGCTTTGGTACAGACTATCAATAAATTGCTAGTGAAAATATTAATTTATGACTGAACATGTTACGCGGCCAACGACGACAGTTCCATAAATAAGACAGTATTTATGAAACGAATTAGGGTTAATAACATTTATGGTATTAAGGCGTTAGGTAATTTATCAGTCTGCTGAACTGTTAAAAATGAGCAAGTAATATAAAACAATGAAATTGAAATATGCTTATTTCACATCAGTTATATTCGTGAGAAACAGTAATTCAGCATCCTCCCTAACATGAGAATTTTCCACCTGGCATCAGTCCTATTGCTTTGATAGTCACTATAGTTTTCAGAGGTTATATTAGGAGAATTTATATCCAGTCGCTTATCAAGTTCCGAAAGTTCAACACTCGGACCCAAGACACATTAAGCCTTACATAAATCAGAGTGACCAAAACCTAGAATCAAACAAGCCCCTGGATGCAACAGTCCGACCGGAAAAAGCTGGATTCAGGAGAAACGAGTCATGTAATAATCAAATCGCCACACTACGGATCATCATTAAACAGAGCTTGGAATGGTAGTCACCTCTCTATCTCAACTTCATCGACTTTGAAAAGGCCTTCAACAGCGTCTATCGAGTGGTCATTTGGCAACTACTTCGCTACTACGGGGTCCCATCGACAACTATACATCTCATTCAACAGTTATACGACAATGCTGCATGCCAAGTAGTCCACAACGGGAAACTTACGGAAGCCTTCGAAGTGAGGACGGGAGTGAGGCAAGGCTGTCTATTATCGCCAATGATCTTCCTGATTGCAGTAGACTGGATAATGCGACAGACAACGGGCAAACAGTATAAAATGGACTCACACAAAAGACTTGGAGGATCCGCACTTCGCCGATGATATATGTCCGATTTCACACAAACTGGAAGATATGCAAGTGAAAAGCAACAAGCCGGTAGAAGGAGCATCAAAGATAGGACTTCAAGTGAACATGGGTAAAACAGAGGTGATGAAGATTCTTGGCCAACAACAGACGACAGTCAGCATAAATGGGAGGAACCTGAAAGAAACAACCTCCTTCATCTACCTGGGAAGCATCGTTTCAACTACAGGTGGACGGAGCTGACGAGGATATCAAAGGCAGAATCGGAAAAGCAAGACAGGCTTTCATTACCCTTAAGTCTGTGTGGAGGTCAACATCACTCAGCATCAAAAATAAGATCCGGATTTTCAACTCCAATGTGAAGTCAGTTAGTGCTACTTTATGGATCAGAGACTTGCACTGCGCGTCATAAAGAGCATCTCTAACAAACTTCGGACCTTCATTAACAGTTGTCTTCGCTCAATACTCAAGATCAGATGACCGGAAAAGATCAGGAACAAAGATCTCTGGGAGCGAACCAATCAGGAACCGATTGCGAAACAAAAAGGCAGGAAGAAATTGAGATGGATTGGCCATACACTGAGGAAACCATCAAGTGACATCACTAGACAAGCCATCGCTCGAGTGGGACCCCAAAGGGAAGCGGCGAGTTGGTCGTCAGTGCAAGGGTGACTTGGAGGAGGTCATGTGAGGAGGAGACGAAAGCATGTGGACAGACCTGGAGCCGAGTGAAAAAGTTGGCAGAAAACCGGAGGCAATGGAGACGCGTAGCTGAAGCCCTATGTTCCTCTAGGAATTAAAGCATATTATAATAATAATAATAATAAAATCCAGATCATTAGCTTAATTTCAAACTTTAATAGCTTTCTGATGATTTCGAAGTTCATACATTTTGTTCCCTTGATAAATTTCGATAAAGAAAGGAAGACGAAATTTGCAGTATAAAATGATATCATTCTATTTCACAGGATCTCATCAGCTGCAGACTAACTGAAATTACAATGGTTTTATAGATGATAATAACATACTTTAATGTTTGAGTGGTGGTAGAGAAGAGATACTATAAAATTGACGCATCTAAATGAAAGCATTACAATTTTTTTAGTTTAAGTTTTCATCATCAAATCATACGCTTTTAAAGTTGAAAAGAGGTGGGAGGGGTAAGACAGAAAACTGAAAAATTGATTAACAGAACAGTATTACGGTTCTGTTAATCAATTTTTCAGTTTTCTGTCTTACCCCTCCCACCTCTTTTCAACTTTAAAAGCGTATGATTTGATGATGAAAACTTAAACTAAAAAAATTGTAATGCTTTCATTTAGATGCGTCAATTTTATAGTATCTCTTCTCTACCACCACTCAAACATTAAAGTATGTTATTATCATCTATAAAACCATTGTAATTTCAGTTAGTCTGCAGCTGATGAGATCCTGTGAAATAGAATGATATCATTTTATACTGCAAATTTCGTCTTCCTTTCTTTATCGAGATTTCGAAGTTATTAGGAAAACATTTTAGCTTTATTATGATATTTGTAGGTGATGAGATCAGCAATCTTACTGCAGATTGAATTTATGCATCACACATGAGAACAACTATTCTTGCATTCGGAAATTCTTATTATTATCATTATTTATAACTACGAATTTTAGATAAGTGTTATTCCTTAAATGATTTTCCATCCTTCACTATGAGGCATTTGTTATGCTTACTTTTCATATAAATTCATCATTCTATTGCATTATAAACCACCTCAAATAGCTCGTTATTAAACTTTTGGTTTAGAAAAGAGAAAAATCCTTAACGAATGTGGTCCACTTACATTTCTATCTCAATTCAGAGACTGAGAGACTGTTCCAAACAAATATGTTTTGAATTTAAAATGTAGCATATGAATAAAGCCATGTCAACTGATAGCCTTCAGTTAACTCAAAATGGTATCCTTTTGAGTCATTCATCTACAGTAATAAAGAGATTTAGTTTGCATCAGTTTCATTAAATTTAGAATTCAGAATAATTGCACCTAAGACATTTACAATTCATTAAATATTTATAAAATATATTCAACATTCTTTTATGACTGATGAGTCATTCGCCTGGTGAATCTATCCCTCAGTGTCTATAGGTTCTGCTGATAGAAGCATTACAACTAAATTTTGATAAATATGAAGAGTAGGTAAACCACGGCGGTAGTGGTTTGTAACTGCATGTTAGTCACAATAAACACATACCTAAGAATGGTCACCTGTAAATGCAAAATACAAAATATGAAATTTATTCACTGTTTTGTGGATGTGATACTGAGTGAAGATATCAAACTAATTCCGAACAACAGTGTCTCATCTTTTGCACATATTAAGGAACAACATCTACAACAAACATTTTAACACATTTATCTTACATTCTTGCAGTCCTCAATAGTAAACTGTTTATCTAGCTCCGGGTTCAGGGTGATCAAGAGTGCTGTGACCCTGGGTGGAGGTGCACCATCACACCTCGGTGGGTTGAAACTCGTGGGTACCTTGACCGGGTGAACTTGGGCGTGTAGTTTTTGTCATTGGAGTGGCCTCTTGGTCCTCCCCTTATTGTGAGGTAATGCCACAGCGGTGAGGACGCTCGCTGACATGCACATGGTCCGGGGTTGGATCCCCTGCTGAGGCGCGCCTCGAACCAATGGTTGGCCTGATAAATTTGAGCTAACGATATCACATGGCGAAAATTCCATGCTTGTTTTAAAAATGCTGTGTGGAGTCAAGCTATAATAAAGATCTTTTAAATTAATTAAAAAACTATTTAATTATAGAAATTCCAGCAATAATTCCATCACGCTACCACAAAAATAAACTTCTTTCTTCAATTGTTGCCAACACTTAATATTTTCAAAATGTTTCTCAACAAAACGATCTTCAATGTTTGGATTTCTCGTCTCTCCGTAGTCTTTAAAGTCATGGATTACTTGATTTCAAAGTTCCATAAACTAGTGTAGCTCTGGTATGGGATTTTGATGCAACACGTTTTCTACGATGTTTGAAGTTCTATGATATCAGATCAAATGTACTATTTACTCCTACTGTTTATTAGAAAAATAAACAAAGCTTTTTCAGCCATGATAACGCGTGAACAGTTTCACCTGGATCCCAACCTAGTTAATGAACAACAACAGACTACACTGCAGGATTATTACTTTTTCCATAGTACTGTGCTGTTCTACTATCAGTTGTCTAGATCCTTTCCTTTAGTGTTAATTATTACTAAGGGCCTGTATAGGTTGACATCACTGAACTGAATGCACTTTGTATTTTAGTTAGTTATTAAATCAAACTGGAATTTAAGTTAAGTATGGGTGAACCGTAGTTGAAGTAAAAAAAATGTGAGGTCAGAAAAACTACCTGAGAAATCACTTAAGAAAATGAAGTCCCAAACTGAAACTATGTGACATGTACTAGTTTACATTGTCAGATAACGTGAACTTACTGAACAACTAAATATATCGCTCAGTGACTAAGAATTAGGTACAGAGAATGCATAAAACAAATAGCACTTAATTAAGATATGGAAAATTTGCTTTAGGTTATTATTATGTACTCGTCGCCAAATTATTGTTATGTACTGGTCGAGAATTTAATAGTCCTGACGCAAGAAAGACGG
This sequence comes from Trichobilharzia regenti, assembly GCA_944472135.2. Taxonomy (NCBI): domain Eukaryota; kingdom Metazoa; phylum Platyhelminthes; class Trematoda; order Strigeidida; family Schistosomatidae; genus Trichobilharzia; species Trichobilharzia regenti. The sequence continues at coordinate 50,557,550 of OX235270.1, forward strand.
AAATCAGAAGACCACTAGGTTTGCGATGATACTTCTATTTTCCAAAACACCAGGAGAATCAATCAATGTATCACACAAGAGTGTGAGAGCAAAATTTATATATACATAAATGTTCGAACAAGTGTGTGAACACAAGTGTGAGAGCGAATATTCAAAATGAACAAATCAATAGACAATCTTAACATGATTGGCTAATTATAATGGAATATCGGTCCATGTATACATAGCAAAATATAACAGACATGTCAAACAAACACGCATATTATACATAATATAAGGGGAATATACATTGTTAAAGGAGACAGGCTCATCAAAGTGAAATGGTCACAGACTAAGAGAGCAACAGAAAGAGAGACCACCATATATATGTATATATATGGATGCATATCAATTATACATACCATTGGCTGCATATAGTTTTTTTCCATGAGACAGTTGGAAAGCTAATGCATAAGACCTAAAAACTAATAGGACTCTATGGAAATTTAGAAAAATGTGGACAAAGAACAACATTTCACTAGTACTTTCATTCATTCTCTGCAATATTTCCATAACGCAGGATGAACTTGCGATACTCCTAAAAGATATGTTTGTAATTTCACTTATTAGTGAATAGTTTTAAGTATTCAAAGATTGTTCAACTTTTGATTAAGTGATTTTTGGTGAATGTATGATTAGCGAGATTTCTACAAGTATTATAAAAGTAAAATAGAGAGATTATAGTACGTGGTTTGCTTTAAACTTCGTACCATAGGAAGTTTGAAGCATACCAGCACCAGATAAAATTTCACCATGGATTATTCTGCTGGCAAATTTAGGTACATCTGTTAATAAGTAATTGTAGGCACCTAGTTGACTGGATGTGCGTCAGTGACACATAAGTAGAATGCTCGCCAGCCACTCAGGAGGTCCAGGGTTCTATCCTCGGCCGATGCACTCCTAGACCTCGCTTAGCTGGTAATAAGCCCGGTAAATAGGGGACGTAGGGCATGAGACCAGAAATCCCACCCTATTAAAGATGAAAACTATTGTTACCGAAACTTCAAGCCTCTAGCTTGAAGCCCTATGTTACACTGAGAACGTAAAAAGATAAAATTTTAAAATATAAATAAGCTAACTGGATGAAAATTTAACAAGTAGGATATTAAAGCAATTCATAGAATGATTTCAGCTTCTGAAGATTTGTGTCTACTGAACATTTTGTTTTTACCTTTAATGAAACAAAGAAATGAGTTAATACTCTTTAAAATTATTTCAGTGGATATTGGTCAACGATTTATGATTTTCTTTTGACACTGGAAATTTTCTCACTTCGATGAAAAAGACATTTTGTTTAATCCATTTAAAGTAGCTATATTATAGTTTTTCACATAATTTCCAGGCCTAAGAATTATACCAACTTGATTCATTTGTTAACTTCATTCAGATCGTTGATTTGTATGTTCTCCCCCTTTGTCAATGTTCGTCGCATGATAATGCAATAGGAAGTCCTTAGGAAGTCTTATTCATAGATAGCAACTTTATCCCTTACATCAAGTGTACAATCATCTATCTCTAGTTACACAAAATAGCTGTTAGCTGGGTAGTAATGTGAAATCAAAAAAAAAATCAATAATGTGTTTGTTATCTCTAAATCGATTTGGTTGATTCATAAAGAATAAATAACATCCTACAGTGAACTGAGTGGACATTGGAAACAACCCAGAGTTAACAGTTAAGATACAGTGGAGGCATAAAGATGTGTGCTGTAAAAATTAAGTTGTAAACATCTGTTCCACATAAAACAGTGCTGTAAAGAATTAGCATAGTTATGCATATAAAACTTATGTTCGATACTATGCTGCTCTTAATTAAATGATTCATTCTTCACTATAGAGATAAAATGACACCAGATATTTTGATAGGCATGAATTATGACAAATGATTCATCTTCTCATGGAATATTGTTTAGATTCTGTTTCGTTACTTATAACATTGGGGAAGTATATACCATGACACTAAAATTTCAGTAATAATGAAAATTTCTATTAAAAAAATATGTTCTTCCGTATAAGTGACTTTATGTGATGCAATCAAAGACATTCACCCTATCACTTTTTATTGTGGGTGTACTCTTTTCCTTTCTTAATCGTCTAGCATTCAGTTTTAAAATAAATAAAGTAGGGAGTCAGTATCCTTACTGGTTAAATATTTTTTTCATTACGTTGAAAGTTCTAATGAAACACACTAAGCTGCACCACATAAAAAATGTTGGCTATCACAGACTGATCTTGCTAATTGCTTAGAATAAGGTCCAGTTTTGAGAGACTGTCAACAGTCAGTTTATCTTCAGTGTGAAGTGAGTTTACTTTTCCATACTAATGCTCAGCAGTTTTCGTAAGCATGCATAGTCCACTAGTTGTTTTAAGCGATTTAGCAACTTCACTGCAATTCGGTGTGCGTCGGTGGCATAGCAGTTAGGACGCTCGCCGACCATGCACATGGTCCGGGATTCGATACCAGGCCGATGCACTCCTTTACCTCGCTAAGCCAGAAATTATGCTGGTAAAAAGGGAAGGCTGGGCATGAGCCTAGCAACCTTGTCGTGTAAAAATAAACACTACTACAGAAACTTCAAGCCACTAAGTTGAAGCCCTATGTTCCAGTAAAACGGTGGTTCCGTATTTATACCACTTTGATCTGCCTAGCAACCACATATGGTTGGTGTGAGTGTTGTTCGATTGCTCATATAAATCAATCGGTAGTGCATACCATCATCCATTAATACTTTTTACACTGGTATATTTGGATAATAAGTTATAATATCACAATCTCAGGCAAACGATTGCAATCTATGAGGTAATATACTTGGAAACTAATGCAACAACACTCTTATAGCCATTATGTAGTTGATTTTGTCACTCATATTCTGATCACTAGAATTAACATTTACATTCACATATGAGTTGACGTGTTATCCGTCAACCTTTTCGAAAAAGAACATTTGGGAAGGGAGACAAATACTAAATTGTTTTCACTTAGATCTTCGTCAGGCTTTACTCTAATTTACGTATATATATACGTAAATGATGTACTACTTCTTTCTCGTCGGCCATTTGATCTTCAGTATGGGGACAGCAAAGACAGCTTTCGTTAAAAGTCTGTAGCTTGTTGGAAATCCTTTCCGTGACGCACACGCAGTGCAGGCTTCTGACCAGTATAGAACCACTGACTAACTGACTTCACATTTGTGTTGAAAACCCGAATCTTGTTCTTCACGCTGACTGAGTACAGGAGATTTCCAAACTGGTCTTAGGCTGGTGAAGGCGTATCTTGCCTTCCGAATTCCCACTGGCTTCGACATACTCTCCTGTTCCGCCTGTGGTTGAAACTGTGATTCCTAGATAAGTGAAGGAAGTCACCTCCTCCAAGTTTCTCGCGTTGATTTTTCATTTATTTTTTATTTCTGATTATTCCACACTGTATTTTTGGTACAAGTATGGAATTTTCAGCATGGATATCGGTAGCCTAAATTTCGCAGGCCGACCATAGATATCAGGTATGCGTCGGCAGGGGATCGTACCTCGGAACATGTGCATGGTCGGCGAGAGTCCTAATCACTATGCCACCGACGCACGATGGTGACTGGTGCTGGTTATTGTTCATACTGTACTATTTTAAAATATGCCGATAGTTTACTAAATCATTTTCAGCTCAAGTAGTGTTGCGGGGAGAGCTGTCTGCAAGCCATAGTTGTAGACAAGAATTTGTATCTATGTTTACGTCCAAAATCCGGTTCACGAGAGAAAACAAGAACAAAGCCCTACTTTGAGGAACTCCGCCGACCATGCACATGGCCCGGGGTTCGATCCCCGAGCGACGCACTCCTTCATCTCGCTAAGCAAAAAGTAATCCTGGCAAATAGGAAAGGTTGGGCATGAGGCTAGCAACCATATCCTGTAAAATAAACACTGTTACAGAAACTTCAAGCCACTAGCTTGAAGCCCTATGTTCCACTGGGAAAGTGAAATAAATAAATAAATAAGAAATGAACTTATTCGCAAAAGGTTTATTATGGCTGATAGAAATTCATGTTAGCGGCGACGTTGTAGTGTAAGGCTGCTTTTCATCACTTGTAAAATACACGAATAAAAATGAGACGGGATGTCATTTCCGTTATAACATTTTGTAGAGAGATTTAAATTAAATAAAAATTTATCGGATTCTAGGGATTATAGAAGGTTAAATACGCTTTCCGAGTTTAAGTTTTATTTGTATTTATTTTTTTATTTATGATAGCTTGATTCTACACAGTATTTTGATACAACTATGGAATTTTCAGCATGTGATGTCGGTAGTCCGAATTTAGCCGGTCGACCATTGATATCAGGTGTACGTCGGCCGGAGATCGAACCCCGGAGCCATGCACATAGTCTGCGAGCGCCCTAACCTCTGTACTGCCAACGCACTGTTATTACTGTTGTTACTAATATTCAAGGTAAACGCATTGAAGACATCATGTACGAAGATATCACCCACATGTTCCATCAAGATTCAAAGTTTTCTGCGGTAGTCTTTTTAATTTCTTTGTCTGCTACTTTTGAGTCAGTCAGTCAGTTAGCTGATATCGGGAGTTTATGAACCATGCTTATTGTGTGACGGTTGACAGCACTACCCAAGTGTGTAGGCTCAGATTCAAACTCGCGAACTACTGTCTAAAAAGTCGAGCGCTATAATCCGAAATGCTATATCTGCAATGAACAGAACTACAATACGAATGTTGCCAAGCCTTTTGTTTTATCCATTTTTAATTGCTTATGTTAACTGCCTTCACTGACGAATTGTCAACATTTTGCTTAACTTCCCTTCAAACACTTTACTATCTTGAAATAATACAGACGGTTTGCATCTCAGATAATTACTGTATTTAATGTGGTTGTGTTCTCTGACCTAGATGGACGTCTATTTCTGAGGTTTACAATATTGAATGAATTGAATTCACTGAATAAAATCTTCCAAATAACAAGTTAAAATGTAGAGTTTGTAGTCAGCATGACAGGCTGAGATATCAGTGTGAAAATCAAGTTAATGTGACAGCTTTACTTCGTGTTAAACTCTAAGGCATCAATGAAAGCCTCCATAGTCTAAGAATCAATATATGGACAGAGACTGAGCATTTAAAACCCGATGAAATCAATCAATACAAAATACAAAATCATCATTTCAACAAATGACACTCGTTGCACAAGAAGTGGTTTTAGTGTCCCAGAGGATAATGCTTTAGCCGTTTGAAACGATGATTACTATGTTGAAGGTTCAGAAGAAACATTGTCACTCCATCCGGGGGATGTAGGCAGATCTACTAGCTAGTTGGCAAGTCCCGATTGAGATGAAACATCAGTTCTAGATACTAGTGCTAGTAACCATCAACACTAAGTGGAACAACAAACAGGCTTGTTTTACACATTCTCGCATTCATACAGATGTGAAATAAACAAAACAAAGTGAATAAACAAAGAACATTCTTTTCGATAACCTGGTCTTCATCAACAGATTCTACAGTTATATATACATACATATATATACATACATAATAGTAAATGAATGAATTATTGTTATTAACAACATTATTGACTGATTAACACCGAATCAATAATTATAATAATATCAGTGGATTACAGTTTGATAGCGTCACTATAACAATACTCTGAATGTCAGACAGAAATAAGGCAAGATAATAATACAAATTCATGAACTCGTAGTATTCACTGAAGGCCGGTCAGGGCAGTGATAATGACTGGCTGGCTAGACTTGTTTCTACTGCACACAGAACACCCGTTGTTTCAGGCGAATCGCGATATATTCTGCTATTTGGAGCATGCGGTACCTGGGTGTTTTTGCAAATTTATTTGGTACCTGATAGCTGATGATGGTGAAGGACTCTTCTACTAGAAAGATGTTTCGCTTAACGTTCTACATTAGGAAATTTAGGCAGTCTGGTATAAAGCAATCTTTACTTTCTCAATTTGTAAATTCTTGTATTCTACCCATCCTCCTTTATTGCTCCCCATTAGTCTTTCCTGGACTAGTTAAGAAAGACTTTGCTTCGCTGAGAAGGGCACTAAAAGCTGTTAGTAGGGCAAGTGGGATATCGTTAAACCAACTGGTTAACACTATTGTAGATAGACATATTATGTCATGTAAGAAACTAGCGACTACAATATTGTCGGACCCAGAGCATCCTCTCTATACGCATCTATCTCCTTGCATTTCATCTGGAAGAACTAGAAGCAGCTACAGAGGCTATATGCTAGGACTACCAAATACAAAAACTCCATAATACCATATCTAGCACAGCTGTTATGTGATGAGAAATCCGTTAGGTATGACACCATCAACTTACTGCAGCACTCTAACAAATAGTCCCATTAGTTTTTGTTTTCCTTTCCTCGTTACTATTACACTGTTGTTCTCATCTTCTATCACACATCAACTTTATATTTCAAATCCTGTGGTGCATTGTTTGAAATGTAATACTCTAAGCTGTTTTTTCTTAATTTTTAATTTTTATTTATTTTATTTATTTATAACTTATTTATTTTATTTTTATTTATTTATCTTTGATTTTTAAAAATCTTATATAATTTATGAGGTAATTAGATGCAATATACTGTAATGCACGCTGAAAATTCCATACCTGTACCACAAATACCGTTTGGAATAAAGCTGTTATTATTATTATTATCTTTGCGCCGGTTTGGACTAGGTTTTCTAATATCGAGCTGTTGATGCTTTTAATTACACCTTCATTTAACATAGTGAAATTATTACGAAGAAGTTAAAAACTCTTATTTCTGGCAACTTACAAGTCTTATTTTCTACACGACAGAGGGTGATTCCCCAATTTGAAGATGAAGTCCAAAGACTAGCTAATTCTCACTGTATCTACCAAGTCGATATAAGTATAAACCTTGGGCACTGTGGAAGAGAATAACTCCATTATGGATACGATTTTATTTTGATAAGTCACACAGTGTTGCACAATAATATTAGATGTGCATATGAACACCCACCAATAGATCAATCATTTAACATCTCGTTCTTGCGGATCGTCTCCCACCAACAGAGGAATCTTTCAAAGTGGTACATAAGGTGAAGTCAAGCTGCTCGAAGGGTTTCCAGCTAAATCTTATGCCTACTTCGGAAGGTCACGGCATATAAACAGAAAACCCCTAACTGTGTATACAAAAGCGGTTTGTCAAATCAGTATTTCCATCGTGACGTTGAAACCTTTTTCAACTTGCACAATTACTCGGTATGTAGTCGATATTCCTCATACTTGTTTTTCTTCTTTCCTTTAAAAATTTAAACTTCTAAGCAAATTTATACATATATTGAATATATATTGCTCTAATGAACAATATTTCCGTCTTCAGGCATTTATAATTTCAGTATTATTCATTCCTGAGCGACACTCATCATTAGATTTTTCTGACTTTACAAGTTTTGTAATTTATTCACTTTCTTTCCTTGATATCTAATTTCACATATCTGGAATGGTTATGCCTTCATTAGTCTTCGTCTCCCTATTCACCAACTTTAGTCTACCAGAAACTATATTTCATTTATCGAAATGTAAATTTAAATAGCCATCTTTTGGAATGTCACGAAATTATCTGGTGAATAACATTGATATAAGCATAAAACGGGAAATGTTATAGAGTATAACTCCATTATGGATAGGAGTTTATTTTAATAAATCACACAGTGTTGTACAGTAATGTTAACTGATGACGTTCCGAGCACAAATTATTGCTCATAATCATATCAATAGTTTGTGCTCGAAACGTCATCAGTTAACATTACTGTACAACACTGTGTGATTTATTAAAATAAAATCCTATCCATAATGGAGTATCTACCAAGTCAACTGTGCTTGTGATGGAGCGAGTTATATGGGCCCTTGCTCTAGGAACTTTATTTTTCGTGCTTGCTCGGGAAAATCTAACAGTGTTGTTGGGTAAATGTTTAGTAAAACCATCAATAGTTCGATATCAGACCACCTCGTCCAGACCGGTCACAAGGCCAGTATTGAAAAATCCTTCTCTACCATATACTGGATACCAAATAAATTGCGAAAACATCCAGGTACCACATAATCCAAAGAGTAGAGGCTATCGCAATTCGCCTAAAATAACAGGTGTTCTGTGTGCAGTAGAAACAGGTCAAGCCAGCTACTTCCACTGCCCTGACTGGTCTTCAGTGAAGACTATAAATTCATGAATTGGTATTATTATTTTTCCTGATTTTTCTGATATTCAGTGTGTATCGTTATGTTGATGCTAATGTACTGTAATCCACTGATTCAATGCTATTTAAACAACATTAATGTTTAAACAAATCAATAAGAAGACGTAATTTGTCTGAATAGTGTAAGGTGTATTTGCGTTACGTATTACGAGCAATTTGACTACACACACGGACTGCTCAGAGTAATATATATGAAATTAATAAAGAGTGAAGAGGTGAGCAAATTGACTACTTAGGTCAAGTTAAAAGGCACAAATAACATTGAAGATCACTAAACCAAATAGTACATGTACCCTGACTGCTATTAAAACAGAGTTTACCAAGCAAGGTGGTTTAGTGTAATGATGAGTTGTTTTTGAACGCACAAAGATAGCTTGAACTTCGTAATCGCTAGTTTGGGCTTCCACAAACTTTAGGATACGCCCTCCACCAAACAGGTTTTATGGATAGATAGATTCAAAAAAAGTGTTAGTATCAATTGTATATCCTGCCTGTATAATATAATATAGTAGAGGAGCTAAGTCATCGTCTGTTCTCATCATTAATGGGTTCTTGGGATTCTATTTGCTTCTGGAGTCATTTAGAATATGCTCTGAAGCCAGCCCTTACTTGCAGAGATTGATGAGTCCTCCCCATGTATATGTGTGGCCACACATAAATTGAAATTGGTAAATGCAATGGAATTTGAGATCATTTTACGCATGTTATATGGATATATCAGCTTCATATTCTCAGTTATTATGACATTAGCTGCATACAGAGTTTTCTTAACAGCAGTGTTCAATCTTTGTCTAGTTGTCAAGCTGCTATAATCCTCCATATAGTGTAGCTTGATGTAGGTGGCGAGTTGGAGAGTGAGTCTTGGTGTTCTGACTGTTTTATGTCTCCAGATAAACTTGTCTGTATTGTTATTAACACTAATTCATTCATTCACTATTATGTATGTAATATATATCTGTAGAACCTGATGATGGAGAGTAGGTTATCGAAAAGAATACTCTTAGTTCAGTCACCATTCTTTTGAAAGAAAAAATGTTTCAATAGGCATTTTTAATCAGTTAAAACAAAGTTATTTTATTGGTTAAACAACAAAAAGGATCAGACATTTGACATGGTATAAAATAAGATCAAGTGGACATTTTGCATATGTATCTTCAAGTCAAGAAATTGAAGAAAACACTTTTTCAGCTAACTAAAATTTATTTTATGTATCAAAATTTCTGAACCCATAAATTGGGTTTCAGACAACTGCCAAAGTAATTCCCATCAAATCACTGAAAGAAGGGGTTATCAGTCTTTCCTTGCCCTGCTAACTGGATATTTTCACCCTCTCTTTCATCTGACAACGTAATGCCGAAAGGTTCAATTGTGTATGATCATTATTGTTTAGGATAAAGTGTTTGTTGTTATTATACAAATTATTATTGTATGTATATATTGATTGATTTTTGTTTGAAAATGAACTCTGTGCAAATATGTTAAAATTATTTCTGTAGGTACACTTAATAATGACTTTGGGCTGTAAGCGGTTGACGGGAAGCCAACGAAATAAATGACGGCAGCATTTTATTCTGCATAAACTGTTGTTTTGCTTTAATCGAAGTATGATTATCGGATGGTTAATTTTCAAATATAACGACTTTGAGAAATTAAAAATAATTACTCAAAGATATTCAGTCAAAGTTTTACTTATAAAAGTAACTAAATTACATCAAATTTTAACTTTTATAATTTGTTTACAGTTGACTCTGATTACACCAAGTGTAGGGAAAGAAGAAACTGTTCGCCTAAATAAGTAGGGAAATGGGAAGAACCAATTTGTCGAAATTGAAAAATAGATGAATAATTACAAAACAAGTAAAATTAGGTTATGTTACTTGAAAACAAGTGTTTTCTAATAGCTTAATCATGAATTAAAAGGCAAATATTCAAACTATTTACTCATATAATTAGTTGGGTCAAATATTGTTGAACAACTCTTTGGTGGTGTTAAGGAAGGTGAGCTTTGCAGTATAATAAGTTCTCCTGACAACTTTTTCGTGTCCTCGTTTCACTACCTCTTGTACAAAATTTCCTTTGAATGGCAAATTGATGTAGAGAGATTTCTCCGCAGGGGCTGACTTCTTCAGATTATTTATAATGAAAGTCTCAGGATATCCATTCTGAGATAAAATATTATTCAGATCATTTATTTTATGTTCAGTTGTACTGTTAGAACAAATTCTCCGTCCTCTATTGAATAGTGTTCTGACTAAGCTCCTATTTGAACCGTATTAGAACAAAACTTCCGAAATGCATTTACTGCTCTGTCCATGAAGACCTAAATGTAGATCTTTGAATTGTGCTACCACTCCTTTTCAATAGAGAAACGTTCAGGAATTTAAAAGTACGGTTTCTCTCGTGTTCCGTTGTTAAGAATAAGAATTAAGATGTGGAATGTACAATTTACGAGACTGGGAAGGCTGCTTAGATAGCCAAAGATCGGTATCTGAGATGGCAGGTGGAATGGATATGGACGTACAAAATTGTCAGCTGGAGAGTCAGTAACCTACTTCTGTCACCCAGACTACAACCACGAACACGCTGAGGGAATGGCCATCATGATATCACCAATAGCAGTGAAAGCCCTAGTAGAATGGGAAACAATCTCCTCAAGGATTATGAAAGCAAGATTCAACTCAAAAAAAGTAAGGGTTACTATTATCTAATGTTACACAAAACAACATGCGTTTCACCTGATGGACACATCATGAACCAGACAGACTTCATCCCAATGCTGCTCAAGGAAGCGGAGATGCAGCTAGCCTGCTGGACACAAAGTCGACAAGGTGAACAGAAATGGGCTCACTCACACCATCATCTTTTCAAGGAACTTAAAAGGCGAAGCTGAAATCTCTCAGAACAACAGGAGACAGACCACTGTAATCCAAGTTCATCATCCAGAAACTGAAGGACAAAACTACAAGGAATGCCTTCACTACTGATAAGATCAGAACAAAGTGGGAGATACTACCTAGCATCATCAGGGAAACCCGTGTAGATGAACATTGGAACTACTTCTCTGAAAGGTGATGTTCAGGGAAACGTGTCGAAAGAAGGAAGAGACAATATAAGGAATGGCTCTCAACGGATACCTGGAAGCTAATCGAGGAGGGAAGGATGGTGAAAAGGAAGGTTACTCAATGCAAAGATGCCCAACGGAAGGAGAAGCTGAGTTCTAATGTATACTGTACTGAAGGCGAGTGCTAGGAAAGAAACAAGACAGTTGCACAACACACTGTCTGGCAACTGAGGCAGAACTGGCAGGCTACAGGTAAAAGAGACCTCAGGACATTATATCAAATAACCAGGCTGCTCGCTTTCCACGAAAACATCAACCCAGATGATGAAACCAATAAAAAATGTTCAAGGGAATTCGATTACCGAGGAGGAACGACAAATCAATCAATAAATAAATAAGCTGTATCCACCATCACCTACAACTCGCCCATAAATACAACACCACCAACAGCACGCACAGAGCTGCCTGCCAGTAGACAACAATCTCGCAACGAAAGCAGAAATTCTGAGTAATATCAGACTACTGAAGTCTAGGAAGGCAGCAGGACAAGACGGATTTCACTTGAAACACTGAAAACGAACCGAGAGGCAGCAACAGATGCTCTTATGCCATTATTGCAAAAGGTTTGGAAAGAAGGAAAGGGGCCTATCGGTCGGAAGAATGGCTACCTCATCAAGCTGACAAAGGAGAGCAAATTAGGCCACGGCGTGGTATAATGCTCTTGTCCACACTAAGTAAAATACTAAATCGCATCATCTTGAAGAAAATTATTGTTATTCTGTGGAACACTTCTGAAGAGGTTGTCCACTACTCTGACCTCCAGTTACATTTAAAAATACACATTGAAATACATCGAGGGCTGTCCACGCCAAGTAAAATATTAAATAGCATCATCTTGAAGAAAATAAAAGATGCACCGGATGCAGAATTCCGCCAGCCAGAAAAAACTGGATTCATGAGAGGCAAATCATGTGCTAATCAAATGGCAACTCTATTCATCAAACCTGTACCTTAACTCCATCGACTTCAAAAAGGCCGTCGACAGAAAACGGTGATGGAGAAATAATTTGGGAACTATTTCAACACTATGATGTGCAGTGCTCAAATCTGTATCCACCTCATTCTACAGTTCTATGACGATGCAACGTATCAGGTGATCCACAACGGAAAACTCAGCGAAGCCTTCTGTTGAAGTGAGTACAAAAAAAAGCTGGCTATTATCACCGATGATGTTCTTGAATGTGGCGGACTGGATTATTTAGCAGACTGTGCATGGGGAGTGAGAAGACAGGAATTATTTGGACTGACCGATAAGAAGACCCCAGAAGATGTGGATTTCGGTCGTGGATGATTTATGTCTATGCCACACAAACTCGAAGGCTTAGAAGCAGGCGAAAACCAACAAACTGGCTGAAGAAGCAACCAGAGAAGACATGACTGCAGATGAACATAGAGAAGACGGAGGTGATGAAGATAACCAATAACCGCAACAACAATAACCAGCACCAATCACCGTCAACGCGAGAAACTTGCAAGAGGCGACTTCCTTCACTTATCTAGGAATCACAGTTTCAACCACAGGCGGAACAGGTGAACATGTCGAAGCCAGTGAGAATTCAGAAGGCAAGATACGCCTTCACAAGCCTAAGACCAGTTTGGAAATCTCCTGTACTCAGTCAGCGTGAAGAACAAGATTCGGGTTTTCAACACAAATGTGAAGTCAGTTAGTCAGTGGTTCTATACTGGTCAGAAGCCTGCACTGCGTGTGCGTCACGGAAAGGATTTCCAACAAGCTACAGACTTTTAACAAAAGCTGTCTTTGCTGTCCCCATACTGAAGATCAAATGGCCGGCGGGAAAGAAGTAGTAAGAAGAAACTCTGGGAACGAACCGACCAAGAGTCGACTGCTCAACAAATATGTAGGCGGAAATGGAGAAGGATCGGGCATACATTGAGAAGGCCATCAAATGAATTCGCGTGCAATGCAGGTCATCTCTCGAGTGGAATCCCAATGGGAAGTGACGAGTGGGTCGTCCAAAGGTGACATGGAGGTAATCATGCGAGGAGTAGATGACAGATTATAGCCGATCGTGGATCCAGATGAGGGGGACAGCAGCGAATAGAAGAAAGTGGAGATGTATTGTTGAAGCCCTATGTTCAAGTTGGAAATCAAGGGAATAATAAAAATAATGCACAAATGAAATATTAAGCAGTTCACTTTTTCTAAGCTCCCATCTGACATGAACCAAAATTCCACAATCACCACTTTTTATGGTTTTGTTGAGACTCTTCTTTCCACATTGTTTTATTTGTTTTGTCTAAAATGACACTGGTTTAATTAGTCGTCCAACTGAGCGTTTGTCTTTTTGTGGTGTTGGTGATAATAAAATTCATTATGACTACTCACAATCTTCAGTTCTATTCATTTCAGCTGATACTAATTTTGTTTACAAATAATGTACTAATTGCAACGTGTGAAATTCGAATTTTGATAGATTTAAAAAAAAGCAGCTTATCATGAAAATTTCTCATAAACTTAATTTTCACAGGAAAATTAACAAACATTTTGAAAACGATGGTCTGTTTTTCCTAGTTAAGAAATATTTTCAAAAACAAATATTTGAAAGGAATAATACTTTTCGATAAAGAAGGGGACCAAATATATGAAATAATACTTTTTTCGATTTAGTGTCGTTATTACTTGAATAAACCTAGAGGTACTGAACTCAATAGAGGATTGCTTTCGTCACTGTTAATTACCACACATCAAAGCAATTACTGTCAACCGTCAATTAGGCTGTCTATATACTTTATACATTCAATCAGTGATTTGATTATCTGAAAACACTTTAACATATGATTACCTTGTCGAATAGTACTCACTATCTGTGCAGAATTGTTACGTTTTTATATCCGAACAAATGTTCATCACATAACTACGTGATGTGGTTTAAATCACTGCTTTTAGTGAACTGTCTGGTCAGTGTTCGCAGTTTTAGTGAAGATATCTATGTATGTTTATTACTACCTCCATTATAGATAAAATTTTATTTTATTAAATCACACAGTGTTATACAGTAACATTAACTGATGACGTTTCGAGCACAAATTATTGCTCATAATCATTTATCTATTTTTTATTTTATTTTGGTAACAGCTTGATTCCACACTGTATTTTTGTACCAGTATAGAATTTTCAGCGTGGATATCGATAGCCCAAATTTCGCAGGCCGACCATAGATATCTGGTGCGCTGGTGTGGGCTCGAACCCCGGACCATGTGCATGGTCGTCGAGAGTCCTAACCACTGTGCCACCGACGCACAGTCACTTACTCACACAAATCTTTCCTTCATTTATATACATGTGTGGAATCGACTAGATATTTAAATAAAAGTCAATATGGGATAATGTACATTCAGATATAATAATAATATGAGTGTTATTCATCAATTACAATCAGACGGGAAATAAGACGAGTGTTTTTGTAGTCATGATAAGTAACTTGTTAGAATGTTGTGATGTACTTGAATTGAAATAGAATTTTGAGATTATTTATTATCCTCTTCTGATTTGACTGGCGGTAATAATATCTTCCATATCTCTGGTATTTGCATTGAATCATTTGTGTTGCATGTGTTGGGAGTAGACTCAGTGAACCAAAATTCAGCAATCAACCACAATCTCTTACCTTAGCTAAATTCTCATTTTCCGACAATCTGATTACCTCTGATCTACTAGCTTGATCTATAGAGTTGACCTCACAGTCATTGCAAGGTATTTTGTCAATTATATTATTTTGTCTAATTATGTCAACCTACAGTGTCGTGAGTGAGTTTGTGGGTTTGAATGCCATCCGGATTTCTGCTTTATTGAAAATCCTACGTAGGGCCTCAGATGTCCCCTCTTTATATGGTATAACAGTAGGTGACTCATATTCTCTGTTATTATTAATAATAATTTATTTTATTCTAAAAACAGTACTTATAATACAGAACGGAATTCTCAGCATTTGTCACAATATTGCATCTGATATACTTAAAATATAAATTAAATTAAAACAAAAGTAATCAGGAGAATTTGTCCACATTTACGACATAAAGTCAAAAATATTCGAAGCACGAATTGAGATTATTAAATATAATAATAATAACAGTGAGTTTGTTTCAAACAGTATTGTCGATTCAGTTTGGAAATTTTGGAATGTTATTATAGAGTATTGAATGTTCTATTGGTATATTATAGTGAGGGGTTGTACAAAAATAATAGTGGTAACACAGCTTAAACGATGTTCACAATTATGAAAAATAAATAAATAAAAACAAAAAAATTGAGAGGATTATAAGAAATACAATGACAATAAAGTTTGGTACTGTAAGGGTGGAAGAAATGGTTTATTTAGTAGTGCAAAGACGGTTAGTTAGCTCATACCTGACACCATTTTCATCACATAAAGTACCTGCTAAATATGGTATAGTGGGATTTCTATACTTAGACGTACGTGCATAAATTTTTCTGATTAGACTTCTTGTTTTACTTGAGGAGACGCAAGGTAGGAGCTGCGGGTAGAGTGGGTGCTCAGAGTCTGATAAAATACCTTTAGTAAATTTGTTGCATGATATCAAGTGCCTTTCAGTGACAATGTCAATGGCCCAATGGGATACCACTCGTCCTACTGACAGTCTTCAGAGTTCTTTGAACTATGACATAGTCTTTTTTAAGCAATCCAGGAAAGAATAAGGGTGGACAGTAAAGAAGAATAGGTAAAATACACGAGTCGACAAACTGTAAGAGGGGTGGTTGGGTTATGCATGAGTGCCTCAACTTCTTAATGTAAAAAGTCAGACGAAATATTCTTTTAGAAATCGCTAAAACATGGGAAGACCAGGATAGGTCAGAAGAAGGAATTAAACCAAGATACTTAACTTGATTTCTATATCAGTGTCATCAATTTTGCAAGGGTCATAGGAACCAACTGCTTCATTTAACTTTCGTCTACATCGGAAACTGAAATTAACAGTCTGACATTTGGAAAGACAAAATTTGAGATAACTTGTAATATTAGAGGTTGTGTCATCAAGACAGTCTTCATTAAACAGGTCCCACCTTGTGTCTTTGAGCATACCCCTAAGATTCTGAACATTCTCTGTAGAGTAACATCCATGTACAGTTTTCTTGGAAAGGTGTGAAAGAGTTCTCTTGTGTAACTTTCCATAAATTTTAGGTAAAACCAGTACAATACAATGATCTGAGTTAAAAAGTGGGGCTCTTTTACGAGCTTCGTATATTCCGCAGTCATTTATAAATACAAGATCAAGAAAATTATCCAGTGTGGTGGGAAAGTTGACGACATTTTCATGATCTGACACTGTGAGAAAGCTGTTGCCACATGAATGGACAATGAGCTCCCAAAAGAGGAGGCAGCGAAAATAGTGAATTCATCGGCAAACATAGACAATTCTGAAGTGCTACAACAAGGTGTGACATAAATGTCTGTGATATAAATGAATTTGTATTTAGATAGGTGTTTAGTTTGACATTTGACAGTTATACAGTCAATATTATCATTTGAGAATTTAAAACAGACGTTGTTGGCAACGGGCCACCACCACCTCGCTTCTTCCTTGAACTACTTCGTTCTTGTCTCTAGATATTGAAACCATTCTGTAAGATTAAATTGCATCATATGAATCGTGGAGCCAAGTTTCTTGAAGCGTTATTACACTTGTATTACGATAAATATTTGAACATAACAGAGCATCCAAGTAATTAGGCCTATTTCGATAATGACCTGCAATTTGTGCTCATAATCACAGAAACAGTCATCTGATGCATTGGAGTACACTTTAAGGATCGTTGCCACCCACCATGATGCTTTTTTTAAGGTTATTGTATACTCGTAAGCCATCAGGTTGAAACATTTTACACAATCGCGAGAGTAAGTTATACGATTTGGACACATAATTGAATAATTAAAACAAAATAAATCCAAATAAATTTATGTTATCATTACTAGTTTCACAATAATTTTTATTTTGCTTTCGCCATTTTCGATCTTCCTAATGAACTTTACAGGAAAGTTATTTAACACCGTCTCTTCTATCTGTTTTATTTCATCATTTAGGTCTAGTCTTGTGCTACTTAGTGTTATTGCTCCGTTTCTTAGACACTTAACCAAACCAGCCTTTACAGACAACGGATGAGATGAATTAATGTCTTAATATATATTAGAATGTGTTGGCTTTTTATAAACACTAGTGTGCAGTTTACCTTCTATTCGTTTTATTTTTCAGTCTAACATAGCTGATTCTCCTTGTTCATATTCCGATTCAAATGTGAACTTTATTCCCTTTACTAGTGAGTTTATATGTGTCAATAAGTTAGAGATATGTTCTGCTTTTGACACTGTGTGTGAAAGTCTCATCCACATATCTCCACCATATTTTTAGAGTAGGATTAAATGTATAAAGACCAATATTTTCCCCGCTGTCCATAAATATAAATGCTACACTAGGCGGAATTAGTGATCCCATTGCTACATAATCTGTTTGTTTATATATTTTGCCCTGAAATTTAAAGACAGTAGATATGAGGCATAACTGAATTCCTGAAATAATTTTCTCAACGGCAGCTTTGTCGTATGACTAAGTTTGGGATGAGAAGCTAGTTCTATTTTAACTGCTTCTAAGGCCATTGAGTGTACACCCAACACATGCAACACAAATGATTCAATGCAAATACCAGAGATATGGAAGATATTATTACCGCCAGTCAAATCAGAAGAGGATAATAAATAATCTCAAAATTCTATTTCAATTCAAGTACATCACAACATTCTAACAAGTTACTTATCGTGACTACAAAAACACTCGTCTTATTTCCCGTCTGATTGTAATTGATGAATAACACTCATATTATTATTTCTGAATGTACATTATCCCATATTGACTTTTATTTAAATATCTAGTTGATTCCACACATGTATATAAATGAAGGAAAGATTTGTGTGAGTAAGTGACTTGATATGATTATGAGCAATAATTTGTGCTCGGAACGTCATCAGTTAATGTTACTGTATAACACTGTGTGATTTATCAAAATAAACTCCTATCCATAATGGAGTTATACTCTATAACATTTCCCGTTTTATGCTTATATCAATGTTATTCACCAGATAATTTCGTGACATTCCAAAAGATGGCTATTTAAATTTACATTTCGATAAATGAAATATAGTTTCTGGTAGACTAAAGTTGGTGAATAGGGAGACGAAGAGTAATGAAGGCATAACCATTCCAGATATGTGAAATTAGATATCAAGGAAAGAAAGTGAATAAATTACAAAACTTGTGAAGTCAGAAAAATTTAGTGATGAGTGTCGCTCAGGAATGAATAATACTGAAATTATAAATGCCTGAAGACGGAAATATTGTTCATTAGAGCAATATATATTCAATATATGTATAAATTTTGCTTAGAAGTTTAAACTTTTAAAGGAAAGAAGAAAAACAAGTATGAGGCAATATCGACTACATACCGAGTAATTGTGCAAGTTGAAAAAGGTTTCAACGTCACGATGGAAATACTGATTTGACAAACCGCTTTTGTATACACAGTTAGGGGTTTTCTGTTTATATGCCGTGACCTTCCGAAGTGGGCATAAGATTTAGCTGGAAACCCTTCGAGCAGCTTGACTTCACCTTATGTACCACTTTGAAAGATCCCTCTGTTGGTGGGAGACGATCCGCAAGAACGAGATGTTAAATGATTGATCATTGGTGGGTGTTCATATGCAAATCTAGACTTTACCTTATTGGTAATGTATATTTACGAAACTCCACAGGAGGAAGCAAATTAAGATGCGCACATGAATGTTGTTTTAAAACTTCTGACAGGAGGAAGTGAAACGTAAAGATACGTTGAAGAATATTGTCGATAATCGGCTTCAAAGAACTTCATCTTTTCTATTACTTTAGAAATCTTAGCTCACAGCTAAATTCTTTTGTGCTTCTGTGTTTTTGGATTATCAGTAATTTTTCACTTGTTTACTGGTGAATGCCGGTTGAAAACCACTTTGAATCAGAGTGTTCTGGAATGATTTCAGTCGTCTACTTGTGTCCTCCATGCGTGTATGACAAATCATTGTGAGATTAGATTCGATGATATTTTTTCCTCTGCATTAGCAGTTCTCTTCAAAAGCTAAACGTCTAAGAAAGAGAGTCTCGCTTCTGACTCAACTTCTAGAGTAAAACAAATTGTTAGTTGAGTATTTTTATTTTCACAGACGAAAATTAAAATACTATCCATATATCGTTTGTAGACGTTAATCTGATTTATAGCTGGTTACAAAGTACTCGACTCTATGTGTGCCAAGAAATAGTCAGCAATTAATGAAATTTGTGGCTGCATTATTTTTCTGTTGGTGTATTCTATCACCAAATAGGAAGTACACATTAGCATGCATTTATTGTTAGCTTCAGAATATGTTGAAGTGTTCCAAAATTTAAGATACTTCAGTCAATACACTTCGACAAATGAAATATAGTTTCTGGTAGACTAAAGTTGGTGAATAGGGAGACGAAAACTAATGAAGGCATAACCATTCCAGTTACGTTTATGTCATTCAAGGAATTCGAAAATTAAGGAGAATCATTTATGTGACTCACAAAAATCTTTCTAATCTCTCCTTCGAATTATTTTTTGTTTTTTGCTCTCTTAGTGCGCAGGCATATTAATGAAAGGTTATAAAAATTCCATTTCTGCTATGTGAAATGGCTAATGTCATTGAACGCCCACTAACTGACTCAAAATAACACAGTCCAAATGGTTTTTGCACCACTCCAAAAATAAATTAATACATCAACGATAGAAAACTGGAACTTAGGTTGCGGTTAATTAAAAACCAATTATTACGTGGACGACTTTTTGGAATGAAGTAACAGAAACATTTTTACTAGGTCTTAACAAACAGTGAGAAGAATTGTCAATTTATTCAAAATAATCACTACATTTAGTCATATCTTAACTTAATATATGAAACATTTAAAACAATTTCAGAAAAGGGGACAAATTTATCACAATTAATTTACATGTTTTACTGCTTCTAAGAACATTTTCAACAATGTTTTTTTCTTTCTAACAACTTGCACCATTCACCTTCAAATACAGATTTACTTCTAACCTCTTCCTAACTATACATTATCACATACGCAAAAGTAGATGATGTTACTTCTCCTATCATAGGGAACATTAATTTCAAATTTGTGTTCTTTTATGAACGTCTGCTTGATATTATTCACTGATGTTAGTGACCGTAATTCCAATTTGTTATATTCTCCATTTACGTGAAATTCCTCCATCGTTGCTCCTGTGCATTTTCTGATTACAGTATATTTCTGAAATGATTCTTCAATATAACTCATCGACTGATGCAAACTCATTTATTTCAGTAGGTTCTCTGTTAACTTTCATTATCCACAAATATAATAGTTATTTCATTTATTTCATTGTAATAATGACATTTCAGTTTGTTTTAATCATTGGTGACTTACTAATTCGTGCTATATGTTTCATATACGTACTGGAAACTATATTTTGACAAAATAATAGAACGTTATTTATTCCACGAGTTGAATCGTTTCGCTACATGTTTGGGACATTCTGGCCACTCATAATTTTCAAATTTATTTACGTAAAAATTGACAGGTCAAAAATGAATCGGTAAAGTTCTATGGGAAGACATAGATTATCTGAAAACTGTGATGCATTTGCTCAATACATTTGAAATAGTCTGATCACTGATATATATATATATATATATATATATATATATATATATATATATATATATATATATATATATAAATTACCATTTTACATGAAAAACGGAAGGTTGATTAAAATAAACAGACTAATAAGGAACCTAAGAATGATAATAATTTACTTTCTATAGTTTGGTTTGTAAGGATTAGTTATGTTTTACGAGTTGATCACGGATTGATATCAGTTAGAGAACCATTGAAACCCAGGGAGTACTGGACAGCTGCTGTTTCATCCTAGTTTGGGAATCATCGTCAGTACGCACCCACTGGGTTTCGAACCCAGGACCTTCCGGTTACAAGGCAAGCTCGTATACCATTCAGCCACTGGGACCCGATTCAATGGCTCGTGAATTCTAACTTCTACCAATTCGTGATTTAGCGCGACCCCAACCATTGTCGTTGGTGGGACATCCATCCACACACGTGACATCTAATTGGACCTCACTGGTCACGACTTCTCACTAGAACTCAGGAAACTCCAACCTGTAGCAAGTCACTAGCGAGCATCAGATTAACTCTCTATAGTTTGGTTTGTAAGGATTAGTTATGTTTTACGAGTTGATCACGGATTGATATCAGTTAGAGAACCATTGAAACCCAGGGAGTACTGGACAGCTGCTGTTTCATCCTAGTTTGGGAATCATCGTCAGTACGCACCCACTGGGTTTCGAACCCAGGACCTTCCGGTTACAAGGCAAGCTCGTATACCATTCAGCCACTGGGACCCGATTCAATGGCTCGTGAATTCTAACTTCTACCAATTCGTGATTTAGCGCGACCCCAACCATTGTCGTTGGTGGGACATCCATCCACACACGTGACATCTAATTGGACCTCACTGGTCACGACTTCTCACTAGAACTCAGGAAACTCCAACCTGTAGCAAGTCACTAGCGAGCATCAGATTAACTTTCTATAGTTTGGTTTGTAAGGATTAGTTATGTTTTACGAGTTGATCACGGATTGATATCAGTTAGAGAACCATTGAAAACCAGGGAGTACTGGACAGCTGCTGTTTCATCCTAGTTTGGGAATCATCGTCAGTACGCACCCACTGGGTTTCGAACCCAGGACCTTCCGGTTACAAGGCAAGCTCGTATACCATTCAGCCACTGGGACCCGATTCAATGGCTCGTGAATTCTAACTTCTACCAATTCGTGATTTAGCGCGACCCCAACCATTGTCGTTGGTGGGACATCCATCCACACACGTGACATCTAATTGGACCTCACTGGTCACGACTTCTCACTAGAACTCAGGAAACTCCAACCTGTAGCAAGTCACTAGCGAGCATCAGATTAACTTTCTATAGTTTGGTTTGTAAGGATTAGTTATGTTTTACGAGTTGATCACGGATTGATATCAGTTAGAGAACCATTGAAAACCAGGGAGTACTGGACAGCTGCTGTTTCATCCTAGTTTGGGAATCATCGTCAGTACGCACCCACTGGGTTTCGAACCCAGGACCTTCCGGTTACAAGGCAAGCTCGTATACCATTCAGCCACTGGGACCCGATTCAATGGCTCGTGAATTCTAACTTCTACCAATTCGTGATTTAGCGCGACCCCAACCATTGTCGTTGGTGGGACATCCATCCACACACGTGACATCTAATTGGACCTCACTGGTCACGACTTCTCACTAGAACTCAGGAAACTCCAACCTGTAGCAAGTCACTAGCGAGCATCAGATTAACTTTCTATAGTTTGGTTTGTAAGGATTAGTTATGTTTTACGAGTTGATCACGGATTGATATCAGTTAGAGAACCATTGAAAACCAGGGAGTACTGGACAGCTGCTGTTTCATCCTAGTTTGGGAATCATCGTCAGTACGCACCCACTGGGTTTCGAACCCAGGACCTTCCGGTTACAAGGCAAGCTCGTATACCATTCAGCCACTGGGACCCGATTCAATGGCTAGTGAATTCTAACTTCTACCAATTCGTGATTTAGCGCGACCCCAACCATTGTCGTTGGTGGGACATCCATCCACACACGTGACATCTAATTGGACCTCACTGGTCACGACTTCTCACTAGAACTCAGGAAACTCCAACCTGTAGCAAGTCACTAGCGAGCATCAGATTAACTTTCTATAGTTTGGTTTGTAAGGATTAGTTATGTTTTACGAGTTGATCACGGATTGATATCAGTTAGAGAACCATTGAAAACCAGGGAGTACTGGACAGCTGCTGTTTCATCCTAGTTTGGGAATCATCGTCAGTACGCACCCACTGGGTTTCGAACCCAGGACCTTCCGGTTACAAGGCAAGCTCGTATACCATTCAGCCACTGGGACCCGATTCAATGGCTAGTGAATTCTAACTTCTACCAATTCGTGATTTAGCGCGACCCCAACCATTGTCGTTGGTGGGACATCCATCCACACACGTGACATCTAATTGGACCTCACTGGTCACGACTTCTCACTAGAACTCAGGAAACTCCAACCTGTAGCAAGTCACTAGCGAGCATCAGATTAACTTTCTATAGTTTGGTTTGTAAGGATTAGTTATGTTTTACGAGTTGATCACGGATTGATATCAGTTAGAGAACCATTGAAAACCAGGGAGTACTGGACAGCTGCTGTTTCATCCTAGTTTGGGAATCATCGTCAGTACGCACCCACTGGGTTTCGAACCCAGGACCTTCCGGTTACAAGGCAAGCTCGTATACCATTCAGCCACTGGGACCCGATTCAATGGCTAGTGAATTCTAACTTCTACCAATTCGTGATTTAGCGCGACCCCAACCATTGTCGTTGGTGGGACATCCATCCACACACGTGACATCTAATTGGACCTCACTGGTCACGACTTCTCACTAGAACTCAGGAAACTCCAACCTGTAGCAAGTCACTAGCGAGCATCAGATTAACTTTCTATAGTTTGGTTTGTAAGGATTAGTTATGTTTTACGAGTTGATCACGGATTGATATCAGTTAGAGAACCATTGAAAACCAGGGAGTACTGGACAGCTGCTGTTTCATCCTAGTTTGGGAATCATCGTCAGTACGCACCCACTGGGTTTCGAACCCAGGACCTTCCGGTTACAAGGCAAGCTCGTATACCATTCAGCCACTGGGACCCGATTCAATGGCTAGTGAATTCTAACTTCTACCAATTCGTGATTTAGCGCGACCCCAACCATTGTCGTTGGTGGGACATCCATCCACACACGTGACATCTAATTGGACCTCACTGGTCACGACTTCTCACTAGAACTCAGGAAACTCCAACCTGTAGCAAGTCACTAGCGAGCATCAGATTAACTTTCTATAGTTTGGTTTGTAAGGATTAGTTATGTTTTACGAGTTGATCACGGATTGATATCAGTTAGAGAACCATTGAAAACCAGGGAGTACTGGACAGCTGCTGTTTCATCCTAGTTTGGGAATCATCGTCAGTACGCACCCACTGGGTTTCGAACCCAGGACCTTCCGGTTACAAGGCAAGCTCGTATACCATTCAGCCACTGGGACCCGATTCAATGGCTAGTGAATTCTAACTTCTACCAATTCGTGATTTAGCGCGACCCCAACCATTGTCGTTGGTGGGACATCCATCCACACACGTGACATCTAATTGGACCTCACTGGTCACGACTTCTCACTAGAACTCAGGAAACTCCAACCTGTAGCAAGTCACTAGCGAGCATCAGATTAACTTTCTATAGTTTGGTTTGTAAGGATTAGTTATGTTTTACGAGTTGATCACGGATTGATATCAGTTAGAGAACCATTGAAAACCAGGGAGTACTGGACAGCTGCTGTTTCATCCTAGTTTGGGAATCATCGTCAGTACGCACCCACTGGGTTTCGAACCCAGGACCTTCCGGTTACAAGGCAAGCTCGTATACCATTCAGCCACTGGGACCCGATTCAATGGCTAGTGAATTCTAACTTCTACCAATTCGTGATTTAGCGCGACCCCAACCATTGTCGTTGGTGGGACATCCATCCACACACGTGACATCTAATTGGACCTCACTGGTCACGACTTCTCACTAGAACTCAGGAAACTCCAACCTGTAGCAAGTCACTAGCGAGCATCAGATTAACTTTCTATAGTTTGGTTTGTAAGGATTAGTTATGTTTTACGAGTTGATCACGGATTGATATCAGTTAGAGAACCATTGAAAACCAGGGAGTACTGGACAGCTGCTGTTTCATCCTAGTTTGGGAATCATCGTCAGTACGCACCCACTGGGTTTCGAACCCAGGACCTTCCGGTTACAAGGCAAGCTCGTATACCATTCAGCCACTGGGACCCGATTCAATGGCTAGTGAATTCTAACTTCTACCAATTCGTGATTTAGCGCGACCCCAACCATTGTCGTTGGTGGGACATCCATCCACACACGTGACATCTAATTGGACCTCACTGGTCACGACTTCTCACTAGAACTCAGGAAACTCCAACCTGTAGCAAGTCACTAGCGAGCATCAGATTAACTTTCTATAGTTTGGTTTGTAAGGATTAGTTATGTTTTACGAGTTGATCACGGATTGATATCAGTTAGAGAACCATTGAAAACCAGGGAGTACTGGACAGCTGCTGTTTCATCCTAGTTTGGGAATCATCGTCAGTACGCACCCACTGGGTTTCGAACCCAGGACCTTCCGGTTACAAGGCAAGCTCGTATACCATTCAGCCACTGGGACCCGATTCAATGGCTAGTGAATTCTAACTTCTACCAATTCGTGATTTAGCGCGACCCCAACCATTGTCGTTGGTGGGACATCCATCCACACACGTGACATCTAATTGGACCTCACTGGTCACGACTTCTCACTAGAACTCAGGAAACTCCAACCTGTAGCAAGTCACTAGCGAGCATCAGATTAACTTTCTATAGTTTGGTTTGTAAGGATTAGTTATGTTTTACGAGTTGATCACGGATTGATATCAGTTAGAGAACCATTGAAAACCAGGGAGTACTGGACAGCTGCTGTTTCATCCTAGTTTGGGAATCATCGTCAGTACGCACCCACTGGGTTTCGAACCCAGGACCTTCCGGTTACAAGGCAAGCTCGTATACCATTCAGCCACTGGGACCCGATTCAATGGCTAGTGAATTCTAACTTCTACCAATTCGTGATTTAGCGCGACCCCAACCATTGTCGTTGGTGGGACATCCATCCACACACGTGACATCTAATTGGACCTCACTGGTCACGACTTCTCACTAGAACTCAGGAAACTCCAACCTGTAGCAAGTCACTAGCGAGCATCAGATTAACTTTCTATAGTTTGGTTTGTAAGGATTAGTTATGTTTTACGAGTTGATCACGGATTGATATCAGTTAGAGAACCATTGAAAACCAGGGAGTACTGGACAGCTGCTGTTTCATCCTAGTTTGGGAATCATCGTCAGTACGCACCCACTGGGTTTCGAACCCAGGACCTTCCGGTTACAAGGCAAGCTCGTATACCATTCAGCCACTGGGACCCGATTCAATGGCTCGTGAATTCTAACTTCTACCAATTCGTGATTTAGCGCGACCCCAACCATTGTCGTTGGTGGGACATCCATCCACACACGTGACATCTAATTGGACCTCACTGGTCACGACTTCTCACTAGAACTCAGGAAACTCCAACCTGTAGCAAGTCACTAGCGAGCATCAGATTAACTTTCTATAGTTTGGTTTGTAAGGATTAGTTATGTTTTACGAGTTGATCACGGATTGATATCAGTTAGAGAACCATTGAAAACCAGGGAGTACTGGACAGCTGCTGTTTCATCCTAGTTTGGGAATCATCGTCAGTACGCACCCACTGGGTTTCGAACCCAGGACCTTCCGGTTACAAGGCAAGCTCGTATACCATTCAGCCACTGGGACCCGATTCAATGGCTCGTGAATTCTAACTTCTACCAATTCGTGATTTAGCGCGACCCCAACCATTGTCGTTGGTGGGACATCCATCCACACACGTGACATCTAATTGGACCTCACTGGTCACGACTTCTCACTAGAACTCAGGAAACTCCAACCTGTAGCAAGTCACTAGCGAGCATCAGATTAACTTTCTATAGTTTGGTTTGTAAGGATTAGTTATGTTTTACGAGTTGATCACGGATTGATATCAGTTAGAGAACCATTGAAAACCAGGGAGTACTGGACAGCTGCTGTTTCATCCTAGTTTGGGAATCATCGTCAGTACGCACCCACTGGGTTTCGAACCCAGGACCTTCCGGTTACAAGGCAAGCTCGTATACCATTCAGCCACTGGGACCCGATTCAATGGCTCGTGAATTCTAACTTCTACCAATTCGTGATTTAGCGCGACCCCAACCATTGTCGTTGGTGGGACATCCATCCACACACGTGACCAGATTGTCCTGTGTTCGAAACCCAGTGTGTGCCTACTGTCGATGATTCCCAAACTAGGATGAATCAGCAGCTGTCCAGTACTCCCTGGGTTGCAATGTTTCTCTAACTGATATCAATCCGTGATCAACTGGTAAAAAAATTTATTTTTGTGAAAATTGAGTGGTCAAAAATGAATCGGTAAAGTTCTATGGGAAGACATAGATTATCTGAAAACTGTGATGCATTTGCTCAATACATTTGAAATAGTCTGATCACTGATATATTTGTCAAACCATTTTACATGAAAAACGGAAGGTTGATTAAAATAAACAGACTAATAAGGAACCTAAGAATGATAATAATTTACACTGTGTTCTGTAAGGATTACCAAGTTGGGTAGGTTAAGAATAACGATAAATTTTTTATACACACAGGGAAGGGGTAATTTTGATGGATGGCTATCACCTCGATGTATTTTAGCATGCACTCTGGAATCTTTTATTGGTAATCCTGAAAACTCTTTTAATTTGAATCTTTCGGATCATATCGATTAACTGTTTCACTACAAACAAAGTTGGTATATGGAGGTTTCCCAGTTCAACTCTTTTTCAAGCCATTTGGTATGTTTCCCCGCCCTTGCATGCAAACTGCTAGTACTTTGCATTTTTATGTGTGAATACATACAAATAAATTATTATAAATTATCGGATATGAGGCACTCACTTCTGCAATGCTAAGGCTTGTAGTAAAACATGTTTTGGCTGTTTCCACAATCATAAGTCGTACAGTAAATCTTAAAATTGTATTATTTATTTTATATTGTAAGATAATTTAATGTAGACACCTCTTTTGTGATGGAGTAGGCTTTGAAACTGACCAACCTCTACAGGGGTTCGGAAAATTCTTTTTCAACGAGTGTATCCGTCAATAATTTACCTTCAACAACTATGGCATCAGGTGTGCAAATTCGCTGAACTTTCTTGAATAAATGCCGAATTCAGTCTCTCTTATATTGTAACGAAAAGAATCTGTGAAAATTTAAGTGATTCTTTGTATAAGTAGGATTCATGTAAATTGACCGCTTTATTGAGCCTGTATATTTTTGACTCAAAAGTATTTCTACGGCTTTAATTTGGTAGCAAATTTATTTCTCACTTGTATTACTTAAGTGGTTTGGTACGGTGTCAAGTCTAACCTGTAGATGGGTCGTATTTTCATCCTTGTTGCATATCATGACAATGTCTCAAAGTGTCTCTTATAAAAAGGCACTTAAGTGACCTAATAAAAGCCCAATATGCAGCTAGTTTCATTATGAGTAAAGAACCAAAAACATGCTCTACCAAAATCATCAAAAGTGTACAAGTAATAACGTCACATTCCATATTATATACCAGTCCACACGTGGCTGAACATAAGGAGTGATCGTACTGCGTATGTGAGTATGAGAAATCACGTTGATAGATAGTTATAAAAACAAATGAACTGTGAGACATCCGTAAATACAGGTGGCTGACCACCGATTTCGAATACTGCTAAACACTTAATTGATAGGAATCCCAAGATTTATATCGAACGTTTTTAAGATTATTTTTAAAAACAGTCATAGGGGCTTGCTGGAATACGTAGTGGTGGTAGCTGTTCGTACGATTAAACAACCCTCTTCTGTTTCATATTAGTTTGTTTATTAGGTGCATCACACAGTGAAACAGTATTATTTACTGTATGACGTTTCGAACAAAATTTATTGTTCATAATCATATCAATTATAATCACATGGCTTCGAAAATTGAGTTTGATTGTTTTCTTTGTCCTCTTCTGTTTGTCGTCGTTGGGGTAGTAGCATTTTCCAGATATCTGGGACAGATGATGGATCATTCCTATTTCATTGTATTTGCAGTTGAACAGAGCTTCTGTTATCAATCTCTCCCTCCACCTAGTGACATTAGATTTTAAAACTGTTATCCTATCCCATCCTATTGTATGGCTGTGTGTAACTGCACGTAGTGCTATAGCTAAACCATTCTCTGGATTTCTTATCTTATTCGGGTCAACCAGTCTAGAGTTTGCTGCGTTTTATGCTCGGCTAGTCTGACCGCCCTTGTTCTACTAGATTGACTTATGTATCTGACCTGACAATTATTCCAGTGGCGTATTAGATAAACTAAATTGTTTTGATTTAAAGGCTCCACAGGATCCTTTAACCGACAAGGCTTTTTCTAATCGAGCTTGTGGATGTGAATGCCACTTTTATTCCTGCCTTGTTTAGAATTTTGCGTAAGGCTTACGAGGTTCCTTCCTTGTTTGGAATTACTACTGATGATTTAGATTCCTTATTGTTGGTGTCGTCATTAATATTATTATTATTATTAGTGTTATCATTAATATTATTATTATCACTATCGTTACTATCATTATTTATTTTATTTTTAGATTTCCTCACATATTTTCTGACTAATTTATCTGGATAATTATTAAGTTTCAAGGCTTCTTTTATGTGTATCATTTCTTGTCTTAGATTTTCCTTAGTACACTTAGTTTTTGTGCTCCGTCACTTAAACACTTCACCAACTTATTTTTACTGACATAGGATGGGATGATCGGAAGTCTAAGTATCTTTTGAATGTGTGGGTTTCCTGTAAACACTAGTGTTTAATTTCCCACCTTCTTTCCTTTTTACGTTGCAATCTAACATCGGAAGCTCCCCTTCCTGACTTTCCAATTCATAAGTGGATTGAATTGCCTCTACTTTCGAGTTGATGTGTTCAAAAAATCTATCTATATCTTGTGTTCTGAGTACAGTGAATGTGTCATCTACATACCTCTACCATACTTTTGGGGTGGGGGTGAACGTTTCAATCACTGTTTCCCACTTATCCATGAATATATCTTCCACAACCAGGGATATTGGTGACCCCATGGCAACTCCCTCAGTTTGTTTGTATATTTTCCCTTATTTTGTGTCTAAAACCAGTTAATCGTTATTCTTAACCTACCCAACTCGGCAATCCTTACATGATTACATAACGTAATGTAGTATAAATTATTACCATTCTTAGATCCTTTATCGGTTTGCTTATTTTAATTATCCTTTCATTTCTAGATAAAGCAAGAAAAACAGCTTGTGCAGAATAAGATAGAGCACTGGCTTAGCAAGCAACTGGTCTGGGTTTCGATTCCCGTTCGACGCACTCTTAAACCTTAATTGGCCGGTAGTAAACTCAGTAAAGAGAGAATGTTAGGTGTAAGGCTAGTATCCCGTTAAAAGAATCCTCTGTTATTGGAACTTTGAATCACTAGTTCCAAGCCCTATGTTCCACTGGTTACGCGAAGGAATAATAAATCAATTTTGTCGCTGGTTTCTCATCAGCTGCTTACAGTCTAAATAAATTAGTCTATGTATAGAAAAGTTTTAGCATACATGCAAATATTACATTATGTCAGTTGGCAGGGGATTCCCCTCTCAACGAACAGTGGTCCAAAATTGCACTCATATAATCTTCACACGTGGATTTGAAGTTAAAACAGAATCAGTGCATGCTTAAAATAGTAAAGGACTCACGTAAAAAAGAGAGGTGTGTAAGATAATGAGTAACTAATAAATTAGGTAACAATGTACTGAGTTCAACTTAAATCACTGAAGCAAGAGACAAGCAAAATTACACTGTATCAGGGGAGGTTGAGGCTAAAGTCAAAGAATACGTAATCGAATGAAAGAGAGAGGAAAGACATCCAATTACCAGGATGACCAACGAAATACTGCTAAGTGAACACATAAATTGGCTTCCAGTCGTTTGACACAGATTGCTTTTTTGTCTGTTGATAATCTTAGAGGATTTTACGACTTCAGCGTGTCAAGGAGATGTCTGGTAATGGCACAGTTGTTAGCGTTTGCTCCCTTGAGACGTAGAGTTTTCGGGTAATGTTCAGGAAACTGGAGATATTAAAGTAATAGAAAAGATTTGTAACTCAGGTGGATGATTTGCAATTAATAGTGTTCTCTGAGCTGGTTGGTTGGTTAGAGAACACTATTAATTGCAAAACTGGAGATATGCCCTTCTTTCTGTACTCCTAATGAACCACTCCCACAGATAAACGTAAATTATTTTTTAACATGAAAAGGGTATCTGTCGTCCTTTGACTGCATCAAAGAGCGTGGTATCCGATAAACTGGAAATAACTTAGCTGCAGAATCGGCTCTTGCTAGTGACGTACTCAGTCTCCTGTTGACTATTACTACAATATTATCACCTTTTAAAATCGAGCTGAATGAAGACAGGCTTTTTCCGTTGTGATTTGTCTGATGTTTGAGCCTTCCCATCTTCTATAACTGTAAATGAATCTTTAAGAGTAACCGTTGTTTTTCAACATCTTTTCGACAATTGTGAATTCTTCCTTTAATTTTTCGGTGAAGAATATTCTCCTAACTCTGTAGTACAGAGTCTTGACTAGGGCTGGTTTCTAGCTGTTTGGACAAAAACTACTAAAGCGTAGGTATTCTCTGTACTATGTAGACTTTCAGCGAATTGACTTTTGGAGAATAACATTATCCATGAGCTTCACAGCTGTGTCAATGAAATGGTACTTTCTACCATTTTCATGTTCCATATTAAATTCAAAATTTGTGTGCGCATCGCTGAATAATATGATTAGGTAGGAAGCATAACATTTATTGTTACGCACTAAAAATGTGTCACTGATATATCAGTAAGAAGTTTTTTCATCGGTTACTTGCTTCAACTTTGTTTTATCAAGGTTGGACAAGAAGACATGTGCTAAAACCGGACTAAGTGGACTGCCCATAGCTACACTATCTATATGACGATAAAGTGTTTTCAAATTGGAATTGTACATCCATGCTAAACATTAGTAGTAGGCATTTGGATCTCGACTCTGGGAATGACAGAAGATCCAAAACCTGATAAATGACTTCACTAGTTTCAAAGAGGTTACACAAAATGACACTTTGAACTTACTTGAGATGTTCATATGGTTGACACTTTCGACGAAATGAAATTAGTCTTTCATGATATACAAAGCCGGTTAAAGACAAATGGGTTCCAACTTCTCTGCAAACCAACAAACAACCTTCTGCAGAGACGACTTTGTCATCATTTTTCATATAAACTGACTTGACAAGTGAATGTGTGATAACACTGCTCGAAATGTAATCAGCAAATGCATCACAGTTTCCAGATATAATATAATCCTTCCAGTAACTATTCAAATTTATGGAAGAGAATAAATCATTTGCACTTTTGAATCTATATAAGTCTGAGTGCTCATTGAGGAAATAAAATCACAGCAAGAATGAGGGAAATACTATTTTGATAAATAACCCTTGGTTTTAAAATTGGGTTACCAGGGAAAGTTCTGTGCATAAGAACTTGCGCACTATGGTAGAGTATAATTTCATCGTGTATAAAAATGTAATGTAGTAGTGTTAGTTGGAGGGGTAAAACAAGTTCAAGCTTTTTTATAACTTGAGCTCAGTTTATATTAGGTGTTTGGCCTGAACTTCCTTCATATATGAGTTTATAGGTACTGCTGAATCAATATTTATGACGCATCTTTAAGAGACGATTCATTTAGACAGTTATAAGAATGAAATCTCCGAAAAAACTGTTCTCCAAAGAACTGTTTCTCTTTTCAGCGTCGAAATGAATGTCTTTTACAAAAAGGTAAAATCAAAGCGTTAAGACAATACTATGATTGTTCCCTTGGGTTCGAAATGAACTTAGGGCATCAACAACACATTTCTACTTTGCTTATATCATAAGAAATTGTGCTTGTATTACTTCATTTGTTGGTTAAAGTGATCTGTTGAGGAGTTATACAGTTCCTAGTTTCTATCGTTATATGAGTAGATCAAGTTAAGTCTAGTCGAAGGCTGTTAAGCGTTCACTAATGCTCATCCGAAACATACTAACACTGTCTTACAGAGTGCAAGAACTATTTTGAAGAAATAAACCTGAATCATCCTATCTCTGACTATATACAGGAAAGCAACTAGTTAAAAGCAACGAAAATATGCAAACGCCTGCGTAATTCAGAGGTCCATGTGCATTAAGTTATTCAGTACAGTTGATTCTCTCCATCAACCATTTGCTGAAATGCCTTTCTAGCTGATACTTTGCTTATGTTTATCAATATTATAATACAAATGAATTATAGTTTGATGAAAATTAAAATATCGTACAAATTATCGAATAATAAATATTTGCAGATGCGTGATGTGTGATGATGTGGATAGAGATGTATTAAGCTGATAATTCCTACTAGCTGTAAACTTATCTTATCTTTGATGAATCAGCATTTTCAAGTGTATCATTTTGTTCGTACAGTCTAGTTATTTATTCATAACAAATTAAATTTTCTACTTTTCAAACATCTGGCTGAGGTTAAAACCCTTAATTGTTTGGGTTATTAACGGCAATTATTATGAATGAACATGCGTTGTTATGCAGTGATGATTTGATAGTAATAACACTAATTTAATGGAAAAAATCCCACTTAACTTTTTTATCCATTAATAATTGAATGGCCCAATACTGATAATAATTATTTGCCTGTCATCAATGGTGACAGAATATTGCCTGACCCTCATTCAGACATATGATGTTTAGAATTGAGGATGATGGAAATTAATATAACGGTACCCACACACAACAAATAAAAGTGAATAAATAATATTCAGCCTTATCTAATCTAAATAACGTTTCTGAATGGACAAATTAATAAAACTAATTGTAGCATGAAAATGAAATATTCCTGCTAATCATTTCGCTTCCATATATAAGTTGAGTATGAATGGATGCATCTTGACTGTGATAATCATAATGGAAAAAATTTCATGATTGAAATTAACCTGAAGTGTACACAGTGACAGTTTTAGCTAGACCAAAAATGCTCAGAATATTTCGCATCGGACTGTACAGAAAATGTCATCATCATTGAAATGATGCTGTGAAAGAATAGTCTTTTTCTTCGACCTGTTACGGTTTAGTTTCTCAGTAGTGAATTTTGAGTTTCCACATGGATGCTACTCCAAAACAATCACTCTTATTCAGTTTTTTCCTCTATATATACCTTTCAAATTCTTTTAAATAAGATCTCTTAAAACCCTTTGTGGAGCTTAGAGAACACATGAGCAATCTGCCATATTAATATTCCATTTCAGAGTGTATGCTCTTTACACCTGCATTTTGAACAACCCTTTAAGAATAATACTAACCCATTTACCCTACTTGCAGTCAGCCATCCTAACAGTCTTAGAAGTTTGCCATTTTTTAACTATTTGCACCTATCACAGTCTGTAACTTGCAGTTTTCTGATGACAGTTTCTTGTTATCCTCGTAAAGTATGTTAAAATTCCTTGGAATTTAGAACGTAAGTGGTTGAGGAGAATGCGTGAAATAATTACAATTAGAAGCATATTCTATTGTTATATTTGATATTGTCTTAAAATTCTTTAAAAGGGGAGAACTCAATGTGTATATAATCTTTAAAAATATATTTATTAAACTAAATTGTAATAAAGAAAATAGAAATTGGAATCACACCAAAAAAAGTTGAATAAGTTACTACTAAAATGCACTATGAACGTTCAATATGTATTTAATAAGGAGTATTACCGCCAAATAGATGGGGTTGCTATGGGTTCTCCCCTTGGTTTCTTATTAGCTGACATATTTCTATCTAAATTGGAAAATGGTCCTTTAGAAGAGATACTAAACCAACTCGGTTATTATTGTAGATATGCCGATGATACCTTTATCATTTGTAACAATAGTTTGGATAGACAACACCTGCTCCAAGTCTTCAATAAGGTACACCCAGCTATTAAATTCACTTGTGAAGAGGAACTTCAAGGTAGTATTCCATTTCTGGATGTTCTTCTTACAAAAAGAACAGACGCGACCTTAAAGAGAAACATCTATAGGTAAGCAACGTGGAACGGACAATACACCCACTTCCATAGCTTCATACCTATACAATATAAGCGCAACCTAATTCGTTGTCTTAGAGAATTAGACTCATATACACCAACGACTGTATTGAAGATGAGAGAGATCAGACCTATGTGTACAGAAAAAACTTATTCACTCTCTTTGTCTACCCTGGCCCACTATAAGGTCATCAGGATCATAATTTTTCCTACTATTATTATCATTATTATTATTTTGTGATATCGTGTCTTTATTATTCATTTCACCACCCTGTTCATTTCACCTCACTGGTTACTCTTACTTTTTGTCGGCCTTTATGATTTTACACTAAGCCTACCAATTCTCTAACATCTTATTACAATTTACAGTTTAGCCTCTTTATTTTATCATTATCATAATCGGTCAGCCCTCACATTCAGTGTCCCCTTTGTTAATGTGTGTTTGTATGTATTTTGTGGTTATCGCATTTCTCTCACCCCAACGATACTTGTATTCTGTTGACTATAAAATAACACTATATCACCCAATTGTTCATTCCAACAGCGGTGTGAACACGGGCAGTAATTTCGCTCGAAATATTACCAATAACAAAACTTATCATTGTGTGTAAACTATTAAAATATAAAACAAAATTTACCAAGGAAGGTTTAATGTGATGACAAATTATTTTTGAACGCATAAAGGTGGCCCCTAAGAAAGACGTGTACATCAAGCTACCCTATATGGGACATCAAAGCAGCTTGATAACTAGACAAAGGCTGAACGCTGCTGTTAAAAAGACATTTTATGCAGCTAATATCATAATATTAGAGAATGTAAAGCCATTATATCTATCTAAGCCCTTCAAACATGCGAAAAATGACGTCACATCCCACTGTATTTACCAATTTGAATGTACGTGTGGACACACATACATAGGGAGGACTCATCGATCTCTGCAAGTAAGGGCTTCACAGAATATTCCTAAATGGCTCCAGAAACAAATGGAATCATCAGAACCTATTAACGGTGAGAACAGGAGACCTAGCTCTTCTATTGCCAAACATATTATAGAGACAGGTCATAAAATTGATGTTGACAGATCTTTTAAACCTATCTATAAAACGTGTTTGGGGCGTATCCTAAAGTTTGTAGAAGCCCTAGCAATTAGAAAGTTCAAGCCACCTTTATGCGTTCAAAAACAATTTGTCATCATATTAAACCTTCCTTGGTAAATTTTGTTTTGATACCATAGCAGATGTACTATTACCTCTGCTATTTGGTTTAGTGGTCTTCAATTTTATTAAAATATAATTATACTTTATTTGTTCATTCACACTTCATCACAATTTTTCTGACTATACACCTTATTCAAATTTGATTGACTATGTTAACTAATGGACTATCAGTGAATTGAATTTTTGATTTTCGCGTCGATTGATTGGAGGGAAGTTCTCGGTGTCAGGTTGACATGTCGGCTTCTTGTGCAGATGCTTCGACGATGCCTGGGCCTTTAATTAGTATAGAATTGGTGGATGGTGGCTAGGAGTGGAATCGGGGATGCGCATTTCGTCCTATTTGGGACTCGTCAGCTGGATGTACCTGCATTTCTCACTGAGTGGTGATGACGTTTTCACCGAGGCTCGAACCCAGTGCGCATAGTTTCAAACGCCAAAGCGTTATCCACTAGACGACTTGGGCCACGAGAGCCACCTCTTGTGCAACAGGTCATATTAATTATTGAATTGAATTTTTGATTTTCGCGTCGATTGACTGGAGGGAAGTTCTCGGTGTCAGGTTGACATGTCGGCTTCTTGTGCAGATGCTTCGACGAATACCCAGACATCGTCGAAGCATCATCTCAACTTACACATGCACCCCAATACAGTTTCTGATATTATTTTCATTTGCCTTTATTGGCTATATGTACCCTATTATTCATGGATTTATAACTGTAGAGCCTGAAGAAGAAGTTATCGAAAACAATTTTTCGCTCAAAATCTTGTTTTAAACTAAATTATTCATGGGTTAGTTTGCTGGGACTTGACTGATCTCATAATAGATTTCATCACAAATCAATGTAAGTCATGTGTGAAAACAGATACCCTCCTATGACATTGGTTGACGAAAGCACTATAAGTTTCAAATTAATAAAAGCGAAAGTCTCAGTATAGAACTTATGATGAACCAGAATTAATCAGAGAATTACGGAGAACGAAAGAGAAGTGGAGGGCTGTGTCGTATTAGTCTTAGAATCAATAAGCGTGAGCACTCGGGATAACACGTTGAATTGAACGCTAATCTTCACGCTGATGGGTTGGCCCTATGAGCTAGAAAATACCGGAGTGGAATTCATTGAACAGTGATTTCTATCCTCTTTCAGTTGTTCATATAGTGTTTCGGTCATCCAGTTCTAGAAATGAGCATCTATTTGACCCTGTCATAGCGAATCCTACTGATTATGAACTCCTACTGGAAATTTGCATAATTATGAACAATAAATTGTGCTCGAAAAGCCACGTTTTTATCAAGTAAAATTATACTCTATTATATTCCCTAAATTGTATTCTAATGTCTATAAATCTACGTATATCTGAATCTCATCTTATCATGTATACAAGGAGAACTCTCAATTTTACAAGTGATATTACGTTCATGTTTACTTTCACATATTTATTGAAATATTTGTTCATCACATCTTGTTTTGTAAAATTTTCCTAAATAGGATCTTCTGTACCTGCTGTCAGAAAGATAACCAGACGCATTTGGGACTTCCTTTCATGAACCGTTTATTCATCTACCTAATTAGAAATGTAACTGCTGTATAAACATATAAATCTGAACCACAGCCCTTTCAGTATTTGATGGAACACATTGATTTAAACTACAAATAAATCGGATGGGCATCTTTAGGAATAAATCTTGAAATTTTGAATGTTGAAGATTATACCAGCTGCTAATTATCAACAAGTACAGGATATGTGAAGTTTGCTGAATCATTAACACTACTTTTATGAATAGTACTAGTAATAATTAAATAGATATTGTACACTCCACAAACATATCACTCATCCATTTTTAACGAATCATGTGTTTCAAGAAAGCAGTGTTCACGGATATAAACTCAGTTATGTGACTCATAAAATGAAAATCAGGTCTCTGTTGACACAGCGAATGTATTCGATTCTCATTGAATGAGTAGTATGGAAAAAGATTTTTTATGTTAATTATTCTACTATTTTGTTGGACAGCTTACTTAATTTCTCTTCAGAATTACAGAAGCAAAGAGTAAGTAGCGGGTGACTACTTTGTTCACTTATCTCATGCATTGTATCTTCAGAAAAACAATTCTTAGATATTTTGCGGTAATTTTAATTTCATTTTTTAAAAGTTCCATCTGCCTTCTTATTCCCTTAACAGTTGCTTCAATTATATTTCCAGTTAAATAGACTTCACAAAGCCATTTTCAAAAAATAAACTAGTTAGAAATGCTGTTTAATTATAAATCTTTTGAGGGAGAAAAATCTATTTTTCTATTAAATCTATCTACTCTACTGAGTTGAAACAGTAAATAAATATTTGCATTCGAATGTATGAAGATATTTTAGGGGTTATTATATTATTATTATATTCACACAATGTTGACTGATCCGTTAAGTGCTCAATTCTTCATGGATTGATTGAATTCAATACACATAAGTATATGTATGTATGTGTTCATATGATGTTTAAAAAGTTATCGACAAAGTATAGTAATAATACAATAGGTTATGAGTTTTCGAATGATTTCAGTGTGCAGCTGAAGCGTACATTGCCTTTATTCTACCATTAGTATATTTACACCCATAGTGGGCAGTTCTTCCGACTTATTAGTTGAACTGATTGATCATTGGTCTGGTGGTTACATTGAAACCAAACAATCAATATCAGATCTATCAAAAAAAGCCTGTAATCTTATGAAAAGTTGGTCCATCTTAAATTTTACTGTAAACTACCGAAATCTGACTCACTGAAAATATATGTACTAATTGTAAAATTGGTTCAAGAATATATTTTACAACACGAAATATAAACCTTAAAATGATAGACCTAATTCAGTCATCATACGCATAGTAGCTACAAAATGCACTTAGTTCTTCAATGATGCGAAGTTGTTGCATACAGTCGCTTCAAGAAGTTTATCACTAAAATTACTGATAGTAATAAAGAAAACGGAAAAAATGAAACGCACATGCTTTAGTGGCTTTCAAAAAGCTAAATCGTAACACTTTTGGCAGTAATATAACGATGCGAGTTTCAGCATATCGAAAAAGTTCAGTGCATCGGTGGCACAGTGGTTAGGACTCTCGCCGACCATGCACAGGGTCCGGGGTTCGAGCCCACGCCGACTCACACCTGATATCTATGGTCGGCCTGCAAAATTTGGGCTACCGATATCACATGCTGAAAATTCCATACTTGTACCGAAAATACGGTGTGGAATCAAGCTGTAATCAAAAAAAAATTTAAAAAATTAAAAAAAAAACAATACAAAGACACCTCAGCGATGACCAAACCCAAGTATTTTGTCCTTATGGCAGGAAGAAAATTGACGAGTCCTTCTGTGTAACTCAACAAACTTGCACAACTAGTGCACAAACACTATATTCCAACAATCTTAAAAGAAGTTTTGATTTCATAGAACTAATGATCAAATTCAAGAGTGATAAAAAATCAAAACGACAAAGATACCTCAAGAATGCCCGTCGTCAGCTATACACTCCCCTTTAGTTTCCTAGGTATAAAATTGGTAATGTGCAACAAAACTAACTGACCAAACACAACTATAAATCACTTAAAAGTTAATAAGAATATTAGTAACAAGGTGGGATTAAAACTCTATCTACAAGAATCAAACAGAACAAAATACGTTCCCCGCAGTCAGCTGAAATATAGGCAGTTACTCCATGACGTAAGCATGACTTCACTCGAACGAAATGGGAGTAACAAAACAACAGTTTCTATCAGCATCATCAAGCAACAGCAGAGACTCATTTAAAATAGGGACCAGTCAAATGAAAAAGACAGGTAATAAGGGTATAGTCGAAAAGAGTCATGCAAAGGTTAGAAAAGTGATGAGGGGCTAGGAGAGTAATTACAAAATTGTTCGGAACATACAAATAAGAACTACTGTTTTGAATAAATTCTTCATAGAGGGATATTCATATATATTATTATGCTTCAGTGAGTTTGTGACATAAAAATAATTAAGTGAAAATTGTTAATATGCGCCTATACGAATAGTTTCACATCCTGGTACCATGAGTTATCATGTCCCTATTCTAAGTATACCAACGAATTCAGCCAGTATGGAGAGCAGTACCCTCACTTTCTCTATAAAGGGGCCTAACTTCTACAAAAGATACGTGGATGACACGTTCATTATAAGCAAAGAAGATTGTGACTTGAATAACATACTTAAAGTATTCAATGACAGTCATCCTGCTATCCCATTCACCTTAGAAGAAAAACTTAGAAAAAAATATCTTACCTTGATATGCTACTAACAAGGAGAGCTGGCGGGTCTTTGAAAAGATCTGTTTACAGAAAAGCGATATGGGCAGGACAACTGACCCATTTTTACAGTTTTGTCTCCTTAGACAAAAAAACGTATCTAATGCGTTCTGTCTCAACACAGGTGCGAAAAATTTGTAGTGTAGATAGTGTTGATGATGAACTCAAAAACTAAAAGAAACCTTTATAAAGAACGGGTATTCAGTACGCTACGCAGAGGCCAATAGCAAAGTACGTGGAAGAAATACAGTGATTGGAAAGGTAGCTAAAAAGGTGTTGCTCCTAAACTTAGAATTTAGAAGTGACACTGCGAGTAAAATACTTAAAAATCGTCTGACGAGATCATTGAAAAAGAGGTTGTTTGCTGCCATTTCACGAAAAACCTACTCTAGCAGTCCACTTGGGCACCTTATTGTCAAAGAAATGTTACCCCGATTGTTTAATTCCATATGTATTTATATGTTCACCTGCACTTGTTCCTTTCTAGCTTCAGATTTCACTGCAGTAATTATACGCAAGTACGTCAAAAGCTGAAGCTAGGAAATTGAAGTTACAAGAAAGGCATGTTTGATATTCATTCGATGAGTTGGAATCTAATTTCTGATGAATCCAACAACTGAGTATTCAGACAAAATAATTAAAACTTCCCGATTCTTTTAATTTCAATCCTTTTTGGAATGAAATATATGAATAAGAGTCCCAGATAAATATTATGTAACAACAGATGACAAGGGCCAGGCAACAGATCGTTTTATTATGAAAATCAACACGTATTTATACATCTTTCAAACTACATTATTATAGACAAGCGCAGTCATCTGATTGGTTGTTTAGGTAGACAAACGCAGGCTTCTGATTGGTTGTTTCGGGATTCCTTGACAAATAGAGTTCTCAATCTGCGAATCATATTCTGCCACGTTAACTTCGCTGTGATTGGTTGTTGACTCAGCCTTGTTCACGGCCCATATTAGTGACCTAGACCTTAACGTAGATTAGTGCCAACCAATCGGCTAGCAGCCTGCTCTCACCACACTCGTCCCCCCGTCAAATACGTGCGACTGAAGTCGGCTTGATCTACTTGGTGCAGGCGTCATCGTTGGCTTGTCTCGCTGTATCCATTTCTGGAGCTCGCTGACGTTCACGCGCCTCTCATTGTTCGCCATTGCGACTGTGTCTGCGTAACCCCATCTCGAAGTGACCATATATGGTCCTTCCCACTTTGGAAATTGTTTGCCTGACCCTGTCGAACATTCGTCCATACTTCGGCCCACACCTTCATATGCTGCTTTCGCCCGACCTCCCAGCAGCGTCTCAAGTAGCAGCTCCATCGCTGACAGATCTTGAACGCCACTCAACTGCGCAGAAGCCTTGAAGTCCTGCCCGAAGATCCATATGTCTCCATCAAAAACTGCAGGTATAGGCTTTCATTTGTCGGTAGGCAGCGACACCAGAGTATTTATTGTAATGATAATGCTGACATTAGGAGTAATTTCGCTACTGATGGTAGTAATAATTTCACTAATTCACATCAGTGTTTTGTGATATTTCATACTTCTTCAGAGTTGATTCATACGTCCATCCATTCATTTGTTAGAAATATATAAACCCACATCAAAAATCGGCAGAAATAAATAGATTACTAACTGAGATTCCTAGTGTTCTTATTTAATCTTCCAAAACAGATTGCATTTTTTTTATCAGCAATCGTGAGGGGACGATAGTGCTTTTAAAATTTTTCTGTAATTTCTTATGCATTCCACTTTATTTAATGCTCATAAGACTGTCATTTGGGTGTATTGGTTTCATTTTTAGTGGAATTACTAAGACCAATATGATATCAGACAAAAACAATAACACTTCATTCACCTTCACTTCATGTGACAGTGAAACACCACTGAGTGATCTCTGGAAACAATGTTTACAATGAGCTATCGCATGCAGAAACGTTACATTATATTGCACGTCACATATGCATTTCTATTATGCCTCAGTTAACGTATTAAATCTTTTAGTTTAAAAAAAATAAATAAAATATTCTTTGACAATCATACACCTATAAAGTGATAGATGATGAATAGTGGATCGTATAATGTTTCTATCTAATCCAATCCCTTGACACTTTCAGGCCCTTAAACTTCAAGAAGTAAAAAG
This sequence comes from Trichobilharzia regenti, assembly GCA_944472135.2. Taxonomy (NCBI): domain Eukaryota; kingdom Metazoa; phylum Platyhelminthes; class Trematoda; order Strigeidida; family Schistosomatidae; genus Trichobilharzia; species Trichobilharzia regenti. The sequence continues at coordinate 50,600,666 of OX235270.1, forward strand.
GAAAAACATCCCATTACAGAACTTCGAATTATCCCAATGAATAATAATTCGAAGAATTGCATTTTTCTTTAACAAAATATTTTTCCTATGACATCATTCATACTTCAAATATTTAAATATGATGTGTAGTAGAAAAATAATAATAAAACCTAAGTATTTTTATTTTTTTTATTACAGCTCGACTCCACACAGTACCTTTTGGTACAAGTATGGAGCTTTCAGCATGTGGTATCGGTAGCCCAAATTTCGCAGGCCGACCATAGATATTAGGTGTTCGTCGGCAGGGAATGGAACCTCGGACCATGTGCATGATTGGTGAGAGTCCTAATCGCTGTGCCACCGACACACATGTGACTTAAGGAAAGAATTTTCTGTGTACATTGGGCGTATTTGTATCAAACGTTGAGAAAAGGAAGTGTACGAATATATAATGGATTAAAAAATAACTTAATGATAAAACAGTAACGCTCACTGATGTGAGTTTGAGGAACGTATAATTTCTGGACGTTTTTAAAAATACAGCCTGAATTTTGTTTAAAAACTAAGAAATGATTTGTTTATTAATAAACAGAAGTACTTTGAATTCCGTGAAATAGATACATCTTTTTGTCACAAAAGGAATTTGGACATCGCATAATGCTGCACAATACTAATAATGTCCATTACAATCGACTAAATGAATGCATAAACTGTAATAAAATAAACGTTTTGTGAGTGAACGGACAATACTTTCATCTAACTATTACAATAAAACTGTCTGCGCACTGGAGACCAAACGTTTGATGTTTTTCAGACTACATTAAATATTATGGTTTACAGAAAAAATAGATATTGTAACAAAACTACTGCAAGAATAAAATGGGTTGTATCCTTTCCAGGTAAGTGACTTACAAAACTGTACACTCCTAAGTGCATATTAGAACGGGCGGGAGGTTTCAAACTTGAGTGCAAACACAAATATCTCCAAGATGTAAAAAATGGTTTGGTAAAGGCTCATATGACTGTGTAGTAGGTATTTGTCAAGAACAGTCAACAGCCTGTCGCCATAACAAAAACTTGATAGACACAAAGTGCTTTTTAATTTTAAGATCTTTTTTACTTCATATATATCTACATATCTTCGTCTCCTTGCTTTTAGGCGTTCGATCCATATTTAGAGAGAACTTTGAATTCTCTGAACTGATCAAAGTGCCATGAATTTAAAAAGTGTTCTTCCCTCCTTAACCACTTCGAATAATCACGTGTGAATCCTTTCAAATATTAAGTAAGGCAATATTACACTGGTCAACTTGGCTCTTCCGTATACAATTCATAATTTGTTTCGAATGACACATGGGTTCTTTATTCTTGGCTGTGTCTAGCACTCTACTTAAGAAACGTAGTTATGTTTTTATTGATGCCTCTAAGTCATAAAATATGTTCAACTCCTTGACCACCTCTTATGACAAAGTTACCAGTTTGTTTTTTCTTCTCCCCGTCGAAATATGTCTGCAGGCGAATTCACTTACTTAAGTACTGTTTTAAAACATTTTGAACAAAAAAATAAACTATAAAATATGAAGTCTTGACCTTATTTGCTGATAGTTAGCAAGGAAATGTGAGACTGATTCTCTCAGGAATAGGGAAACTCGAAACTACAATAGCAATTACTAGAAAAACTGAGCCTTAATATGTCAACCAAATTATTACCACAGCTCAGAAGATATCGAAAAGAATTTTCACATAGCACGGCATTACCCACAGTTTATACGAGCAACTGCAGCAGATATCTTATGTTAATATAAGGATATATGTGGACTGGGAATCCTTTGATTTTGACCAACTTATAATTCGTGTTTTCTTTAAGTTTCTGATAGTGAAAAATAAAATATTACGATAAGTTAAATTCAGTCTTCCGTCTCCATTGAAAGTTTCAAATTATGATGAAAAGTATTGAAGTGCTAAAGAGCCCGGCTCCCTGTTCAGATTAGTTACCAGGTTAGGCATCTGTAGTCTTGATAATAATAATATATTGGAAAAACAAATGTTTCTACCTAAAGTGAGCTTTTTTCATATTCTGGAACCAGAACATGTGTTAAGGACAAGATACTGCTTTTGGCCATCCTACTGCATGAAGCAAAGCATGCCTGATGTACACGGCTTTAAGCTGCCAAACGTATTTTTTCAAGCACTGTGGAGCCAGAATATTCAAAGGAGAAAATAATACCAACAGTTCTATCCTTGGATATTTTGTGAACACTGGCCATCTGCTGCTGATCACTAATACATGGAGATCCTCTCCAGAAAGCGGAAGGATTTGGAATATACCATTTATACAGTGGTGGACCACTGACTATTCAGAACCTGAAACTGGACCTCTGTGTACAATAGCATTGCATGAAGCCACTGGCTTTACATGACCAGAGTAAAATTTGAACAATAATTTTGTTCAAATAAATGTTCGAAGTTTGGTTTTATTATGATTTTTGTTACGATTTTATAGATTTTATCACTGTTGTTATTTATTAATAACACTGAGTTCCTCATAGAGATCTTATGTAAATACTTTGTTGTATTATAAATGTCCAGACCATGGATGTTGCAAAATTTCCTGGAAAAATTTGAGCCACAACTCATATTACATCATTATAAAATTACTTAAATTATTCCCAGTGTGTTTGGAAAATCTGAACCTTCTGAAGATTCTGTGACATACACACTGAAACGTTCGGAAAAATGTTGTTTTAATTTTCTAAACACTTCGATGTTGTTTATAGTAACTTTGTAACTCAACTGTATTTCCACTAGTTTTTACTCATTTTCCTCACTTAGATTGATGAGACGGTTTTTGCCGCTTAATACATAGTTCCAGTTCCTGTGTTTTAGTCCCCACCTGTCAGTCCCCTTTTAGATAAAACCATTCATATTTTACTACACCTTCTAAGAAGAAATTGCCAATGTTTCATTGGTTTTATCATTTCTTTGTTAAAAATAAAACAGATGAAAATGATACATCAAAAGAGCATTTCTTTGCTTTTACATCTTTTGATTATAAATAGTACAGTATGTCAACTGCTTTTTTTTCAAACTGCAGTTTGCTTACTTGAAAAGCTGTTTGAGTGGTGTACCGCAATAGTAAATTTTACACTATATCAATTAGTTAAAAAAGAGTTTCATCTTGAGTTTCCAGTGCATGTGAGCTTTACATAGAATTAATAACTTCTGAGGAGAAATATCTGAATGTATTGAATATCTTTGTGGAACAATAAACCTAGAAGCTTAATATTATCTCAATGACACTGCATCATTTAGGTCATCAGATCAAAGTAAAAATAATGAATAAAAATCAGACGGTGGTGGCAGTTTTCCACATATTAGAGTATTAAACACTGAAATATCATTTCACATACATTATGGACAGCAAAAGATTAGTTCAGAAAACACCGATGATGAAGCGCAACGAAGCTCCCAACTGGACTACAACCAGATTTACAAATCCTCATTACATAGGAATGAAAAGTTTTCGCATAATTTTATATATCCCCTGAAAATATACGAAAGCTTTTATGTGAGATGAAAGATTAGGTGACTGAATAAGATGACAACCAAATGAAATAATATGGTCACATACGTGCTTGTTAAAGGATGCCTGATATTTTTTTATTAACTTATCACATACTGCACACTAAAAACTGAATTTACCGGTGGTTAAAATAATGATCTTTTAAAAAGGCAGACTAATTTCCCAGTTTGTATAAAGCGCTCAGCGCATTGCAAAGAAAATGGATTAGAAAATGTGAAGTCTATTTCTTAAACGAAATAGCAGCTAACATTCCTTTGATGTAGTGAGTAATTTCCTGGTAGTTAGAGTAACAAAGATTTTGTCACTCTGAATAAATTTTACAGTCTAGTTAAGCCATTTGTTCATAATAATATTCAAGTTACGCTGGTTTTCATCGTCAAATAAATACAAACGTGTCTCTTGAGTATCATGTTCTATAAGTTAATAAATGTTTATAACAAAACGACACTTCTTACAAATGTCAGTCACTTGAATTGACATTAACATTTTCATTTACTCGTCTGAAGTAGCCCTGTAATACCTAAAAAATAGTTTTCCAATACATTATACGAGAATACACATTTTACCATCTGTGGTCAAGCAGTGAATCATACTTTTTGTGCCAGACGAATGTCTGCATGAGTTTTTATTGCGAGAAGTGGTTAGCTGTCAATTTATACCTGCTGAATATTTGAACATCTCAGAAATTTATTAACTCCTTTGCTTGCTGTCCAACTTGGGTAATGTATTAAATTACACATATTCACTTTTGCATTACGCGTGTATGAATGGTAATCAATAGACAAGGCATTTCCTTTATATAAACAACACTAACACAACATTTATAAAAGAAGTAAAATTTTAGGCTTAGATTGTGGTTTTGCTCCCTCAGTTACCTTGCTGTTTATACTGAAACGTTGAAACAAACGAAAATAAAATCTTCTGTCACGATTTTTGCTAGTGGAGGGCAGATATTTTATTCCTCTGATACCACAGAAAAATCCGTTTTCTTTCAAATCGAGGAAAACTAATCACTTATCAAAGTTTGGAAAATGTAGTTCATAATGTGGATATCCTTTAAAATGAGCTCTTCTCACTGAGTGTTTTTATTTACCTAATAGTCCTTATAACTGATTAAGGCTCATTTATTAGACTTTGTACATATGTTCACTACATAGTTGACTGGTATTTGAACATGTTACTGTGCGTCGGTGGCACAGTGGTTAGGAATCTCGCCGACGATGCATATGGTCTGGGGTTCAAGCCCCCGCCGATGCACACCTGATATCTATGGTCAGCCTGCAAAATTTGGCCTACCGATATCCATGCTGAAAATTCCATACTCGTACCAAAAATACAGTGTGGAATCAAGCTGTAATCAAAATCAAATAAATACTTTAAATATAAACAAATATTTCTTGATTAGCTGACTTGTTGATATGATTCAATATTTTCTGGCTTGATAACTCTTCTAAACATACCTCTACCTAGTCTACGAGAGGATTATATTATCGAGGACATATTGAGTTTGTATGAACAAAATTAGGCATCATACACAATGATAACGTCCAAACATTTTCCGCGAAACCCTTAAAGCAGTGTTAGTTTTTACTAACAGACAATATTGCAGACATTTATTAAATTATTTTTATGGTACCATATCCTTGTCAGAGTGCAGAAAGCATTTGACTTTTAGTTAAAAGAAAATTTAACGATACCTTCAATTCCATTAATATATCAAATTACTGGGCGATATACAGACTGAAAGCTTGATTCTCTTAGCTCACCCAGAAGAAATTACAGCAACTTAAGTTTGCCTTACACCATCTGAGAAAAGACCTAGTGCGACGCTCCTCTGTATGACATCACATTTAGAATATTTATGAATGTTTACGGTTAACAAACAGGGAAACATATAATAATTAATTTAATACGGATGCTTTTTCTGACGCGTCTCATTTAAAATTTTCCGTTTATTAGAAACTCAGGAATCAATTCTCCTTCATTCCTTCAGTTATCCTGTGCAACAAGCTGCATTTTGGAAGCCACAACATTGAACTTTTAAGTGAAAATAGTGATGACGATTTTTCTGAAGCCAACGTTCACTAACTTCTGTAATCTAGAAGAATTCAATACTGGAATTGAGCTTAAAATTGAAATTATTTCTGAAAATTGTGTAAACCTAGTCACTTCCTTGATAACCAGCATCAGTAGATCGAGCAAAGCTTATACTTAAGCATTTTAGTAATATTTTATTGAATTGTTTTTTACCATTGCATGAATATTTATTGAAACTTGTGTTCTCTCTCTGCCTACTTATCCATGTTCTAGTTCATCTACTTTTGATGTTATCTCATAAGTTAACGCCTCTAGGATTTCAAGTCACTCACTTTCTTCCATTTTCGATCTATCAACAATATGTGTCCTGATTCCGGTGAGTGTAAGAGTTCCCATTCAAAGTTGTTTTCTTAAATAAATTTAATGGTTACCCTGACTTTAGAATATCTGCTGATTAGCAGCAGTATTGATTACTTAAGACTGTCTTCAACTACTCGCACTGGTCAGTACTGCACATTGTAAAGCATAAATGCCCGCTATCTTGATACGAATTGCATTGTTAGGAAGATTTGGTATAAAATATGGAACTCTCAGTTCTTCTTTAGGGAACCCTAATATCACCGTTCATTATATCGAATTAGTTCATCTATTAGAGAACTGAAAGTTCACCTCTAATTTTATCTATATAAAAATCATATTATATCCTATTTAACTGCATATTTTATGGAAATGCTTGGAAAAAATTAAAACTCCTAAGGTAATTTTTATTTATTTTATTTCTTTCGATTATAGCTTGATTCCACACGATATTTTTGGTACAAGTATAGAAATTTCAGTATTTGATATCTGTAAACCGAATTTTGCTGGCCATCCATTGATATTAGGTGTGCCTCGGTAGGAGGTCAAACACCAGACCATGTTCATGGCCAGCGACAGTCCTAACCACTGTGCCACCTAAAGTCAGGATACATTATCTGTTAAAACAGTTTTATTGCGTGCTAAAAAGATTAAGCGGAGTGAATAAAATATTTTAGCAGTTGATAAAATCCCCTTGGTTTACTTTCTCGGTTTCAGTAGTTCATATTCAGCAAAAGCTAATCTATAATACATACATAACCTACATATTCTACCTCTATCAGTTAAAAGAAAAGTAGTTATTACTCTCAGAGCACTGTATATGTTATATTCGGTGTAAATGCATACTGGTCTAAGATCATCTAGAGTTTACAGGTTATCAACTAGTCGTTGTAATTGTGTTCTCGCATTGTCTTTAGCTATCAACAGAGTTTGGTGATGATTTTCTGTATGCGATTACCTCAAATAACCTTATTTTTACTACCATCATTTTAATCTTTGAATACTTTGACTGAAAACGAATTTAATAGGAACTTCACTTTCCGTTAACTGATAAATTCTGGCTAAATCTTCATTTGTTTAGTCCAACTCTGTGCCTAACGCTGATGCGAACTGATTGTTGATGCTTACTTCTGTAAATAGATATGCTAAATAAGTTCGTTCAGGTAAGTCACTATGAGTGACCTTAGTTACAAGGTTACCTGTTAGCATTTTGGACAACTGATTGGTTGAAGGTTTTTTGTAAATATTTTGCTCACCGAATTTCATTATGCACTGTACCGTAAGAACCGACTTCAAAAAAAATAAATAATTACTATCAGTCAATTATTTCGGGTAATTATAGCTCTTATGTAAATTAAAGCTGAAACTGGTAAACGTGCTATTATATTTTAAATGTGACGTTGTCCTGTTTAGTGATTGTAGATATCTATATTCATTGAGATAATTTTATCATAACATTGTATGTTCAAACATCATTGTGCCAAAAGCCGTTTCCCTAAATAAACAACCTAAGTCAGTCCACACTAACCAATCAAATTTCACTCGATTCTGATTGGCTTGATTATGATTTACAAGGTACTTTCATTCTTAGTAGAAATGAAATGTGTTTAAAATGAATTTGATATAATAGCTACATGATTTTAATTGTGGATCGTTTCTCGTATTATTAACTGCCATTGTTAGAAAGAGGAAAAATGACATTTAGTGATGGCTTATCAATGAATGTAAATAAGTATATGGAAATATTTCATACTGTTGGAATGGATTGCCGACAAAAGTTTCTAATTAAATGAAAATCTTGCAAAAATAATATCCTTCACAGATATTCTGACCCAATCTACAGACGAATGAACTTAATGATACTGTACTGTAGGCTGTGTGAACTTATCGTTTTCATGGTATTTAATCATGTTGGAAACATTGTAGCAGTGGATAACTTTCAATTCAGTTATTCAAGTAAACGTAAGTTTCAGTTTTTGCGCTGATGAAATTCAGATTCTGCTTATTTTCATTATTCTTTTCCTCCAATACAATAAAACAGTGTTAGGCATAAAATACTCCAGTTATTTACTTGTGTCATGTGGGCAAAATGTTATACCAACTACTCTCCCTTCAGTCTAGGCACTTGTTACATTTTCAAATGAAAATGGTTTTCTTCCAAAAAGCTTACCATGTATGCCATTGCAGTGCACATCAACTTTGATTAAATGTTCGATTGGAATTCAGGTTAGGCACATGCTAACCAAAAAACAAGATAAACGAACAAAAACAAACTAAAATCTTGCAAACAAATTTTACAATGCTGTAGGTGAAAAGACTCTGGATGTGTATACCATTATAGTGCTTATTGCGTGTGAAATTAAAAATGTATACAAAATATTTATAAATTGAGAATTTCGACTTTTGTCACCTTATGTATGGTGTGAACTGCAACCGTAAAACGCACATATTTATGATTTTCTACTTTAGATGTGGAATATGTCGACTGTGAAAATTTATGGTTAAGCGAATATAGATAAGGTAATTACTCTGCGCTACATGGAAAAAATTAGAACGTATTTCTTATCTGTGTAAAAACTCCTTTTTTATTTAATAACTGTAAGTGCCATAACACACCAATTCTTTGATTATGTTTAACTTTTCCTTTAAAACGGAATCTCTTTATTGTCTACACAGAAAATGTTTTATTAACATTTCTTTAAAGCATACTATTCAGTAAGATAAGATTCGTTAATACTCCAATTTTTGATCGCGTTGACCTACTATCAGTCGTAGGAAAACTGTTCATTTCCAATCTTTTTACCAGTGATAATATTCCCATTAGTATCGATCTTATATCAAGCTACAGAATCTTAAATACATTTCATATTTTTTTGGGAGATTTCAATCTCAGTATTTATTACTACACTATTCCAGTCAATCAAAAGGTGTAACTTGAATGGAATACAGATTACTTTGACCTACCCACTATCATTCCACTTCAGTTATATAACTTTTGAATGTCAAAGCAATTAAGCTGTTTATAATTAATCACAGGCACCCTATAGTTTCAAGATATATAACAGTATGAAAGTTAAATTAACATTTCGAAGTTGACATCTTAATTTTATTTAAATGTAAGTTGGTTAACTTTTCTTGAAAGTTTTCATCTCTCAAAAAACTAATGATTTTGTAAATCACAAGTTTGGTGGTTGTTTTCCACATCTAGTCAACTTATTCATCCAAGTTTAATCACATTCTTTGAAAGTCACGTATATTACACGTTGGATTTCGTTTTAGTAGGGGAAAAGGCATCAATTGGTGTAGTTCTGTGGCTTCATTTATGCAATCATAGCGATAGTAAAATTCACTGTATATCTTTCAAGCATGTGATACCTACAAACCGTAAATTGCACTTCCAGCAGACGCCTAATCCGGGGGGTCAGTGTTTAACAGTGCCAGTTGTGATTGGTGATAATGACTCAAAGTTGAAGCGCTCTGTGATGGAGAGCAGGAGAACAGTCGGTGGGAGGTCGATTGTCGCATTTGAGAGTTAACTTGGAGAATTGAGCCTCAATGATCGATAATTGGATCTATTTGCACTTGTGTTTGACTTGGTCCAATGGGTCGCAAAGAGGTGGAACATTATATCCGTGTAAGAGAGGGTAGACACCAACTGACAATATCAGTGATGACAGGCTATTTCTGAAGTTCTGTAAAGTGTGTGCCTGAGAAGCGAGTTTAAGGAAGCTGTTGACTAGGAGGTGGTAGTTATTTGCCTCCTTCCGTATCCATATGTATGTGCATCAAAATGCATGTGGATGTGCTTGTGCAGATGCATTTTGGCATGTTTTGAGTGTTCGTGTGTATGTTTGTGCGAGCGATAAGTTGAAATCACACTAGCTGGTTGTATTACTTGAGGACGGAATCGTTGTAAATCTGGTGTTACTTTTGCATAACGAACAACATAACCGGGTTATCAACAAGGGGAAAAAGACGATCTGTTAACTGTAGTTGCAGAATCAAGAAAACAAGTGATGAAGAAGCAATGTAACAATACAACAAGCCAATTAATTCTCAGGGCATGCACGCATCTTCTATCAAAACATTATTGTATTTCGAAATTTCTGAGAAATTAATGAAACGATTGGGAAAAATTCAATAAAAACGGAACACTGAATAACACTGACTCACTATAAGTGATAAGTGAAACAACTCATGTCATGTGTAAACTAGTGAAAAGTTTACAGTAGCTATGATGAGTTTGAAGAATGGGTAAAAACAAAAGTCCAGTATTTCAGATATTTTATTTCTTTTGTAAATTTAGATGGAGCAAAGAATACTGAATTAACTGTATAAAATGATATCACCTTACTTCATACTTCCTCGTCAGCTACAGACTACCAGAAATTACAATGGTTATAAAGAATAAAAATATCACACTTCAATTTTGCTATAAAAACTGAGAAAATGTCATAAACTAAAGAATCCGAAATGTGAAGATTGCAGTTTGTAGTTCAATTCACTATCAGTTTATATGCATTGCAACGTAGAAAGCCAGGGATAGACAAGATAGGAGACGGAAAATATTGAATGCTGCTAACTTCTAAACTGCGCAAAAAGTGAATAAGATTGTAGTTCATAAGTTTCAGATTAGTTGAACGAACTAAAAATATTAATTAAAATATTCATACAACCAACAGTTCTGTATAACGCTGAACCAGGCTTTGTCTTAACTGTCAGTATCATGGAAATTGAGAGAACTCACTACTACTGTTATAATAAAATAAGCCCTAAGTTGTAAGTCATAACTATTTACTAAAACAGTATACTAAATTTTGACTAGTAATTGTTTGATACAATTTTAGTTTTCTACGAAATGTCAGCGTGCAAATCCTCATCATTGTTGACTATCTGTGGTGAACACATAAATGTTCAATGTTTCAATAATTTACTAGATATTTTTGACAAAATAAAGCCGAAATAAGTTTGTCATTAGTTTAGCTAAACGTTTCCTAACGAATGCATTAGTCTTGTATGAAGTGAGTGCTGAGCTTTCAAAGCTGACATGGAATTTGAGTTTTACCTGGAAGTTTTATTTCTGACATCGCTTGCATACACAAAGTGAATTTTTTTATCGAATATAGTTGCTCATCGATAAATTATTATCAGTTCTACAATAATTAAAATCGCCGTGGTAGAATTTAAATAGACACATGCAAACGAACAATATTTTTAAGCTAGATTTCATCAAATTTAACTCTAAAATGCATAACTTCACAAACAAATATGAAATAAGAACCAATTGTGGCCACATATAAATAGGTAAGATAATTCATATGGATTGTACATTTTTCTTAATAATGATAAAAATGTTTCCGTTTCTTAAAAGAGTGAACAGTGAAGTGATCTAAGATAATAGGAGTAGTAAAAAATGGAATCATTATACAGACAAATACTCAGATCGATGTAGCAGATAAGTGCTTAGAAAACAAACAGTAAGGTTTTGTAATCAATCACTTTGAATCCTTCACCTGACAAGTTACCACTGGATTGAGAATTTATATAAAAGGGTTTCTTTTATGATGTCATCGTATCTGGCTTTCTGTCGAATTTGTTCACGTTTCTTCATCAAACTACTTGAATAATTCATCTCCATCAAGTAATCACGTGTAAATTGAAATTTCTATTGCAGGTAATCTTCACTACATATCTTTCGTGTTCTCTTCTCAAGCTATTTAAAAATATTTCTTTTATACTTCATGGGCATATAACGAAGGAAGTGCGTATATTACTCTGTGAATGTTTCACTTTTCCCAAGTGATAAATCCAGCTTAGATATAAGTTCTGACTTATTTTCGGAAACTTTACTGTACTCTTTAAATAATTCAGTCTCCACATTCCCTCTTAATCTCACGATTTATCAAAATTAGCGACAAAAGTATCGCAGGTAAGTAACAGCCTTAGGTAAAAACAAAAACCAATATGAAAAAGTGTTAAAAGCACAACCACACTCACATGAAAAACTGTTTTTGGAATAAATCTAAATTTCAAAATCTTAACCCAAATTGTATGTTTTCACCCCAAATTGGATATATAATACGGTGCAACTATGGTGTGTATGTTATAAGTCAATTCTATTGTAATGCTTTTTCTGACTGATAGGTCTAATAAACGCACTTTTATCGCAAAAGCAACTCATATGTATTGTATTGTTTCGCCTACTGTGAAGAATAGATGTGTGGAATCAGGCCAAACAAATGCGCATTTGTAGATAAATGAATACTCCATACACTGATAGTTAGTTTATCGTTGCAACCAATTTCTTAAACACGACAAAGAAACCAAATTTGACGCTTCCAGACTGAGTTTCAGACGAATTGTGTTTGAATTTATTTTTATGCATACATGATGTTTTATTTACAATTATCCCCGTTGATATTTAGTTACTTTCATCCTGATCATAGCAACAGTATAAAATGTGATTACTTTCTGTCAAAGCTCTGATTTAATATTCGAGAAAACAAAGTGAAGTGATCAGTCCTAACGCAACATGGTTTGACTTTTCTGCTTCTGAGATCAGAAACACCGCTTTCTGGTTTCCAGTGCTTGTAAAACCCAAGTAGAAAACACACACCATCGTGTTCATACCAGCTGTCATGAAGAAGACTAAATTCACCCATTTATCTCGACTAACACATTGAAACTCCTGTACTTTTTGATTAACCTAAAAGCAAAGAAAACGAAAAGTATATGTTTGCGTGAATGTTCCTCATTATGAATAGACCTTCTAAATGAAGTTTTGAAAAATGTGCTGAAAACTACCCACCAAAGTTATAAATACGACTCAGCATGAAAGGAGTAGTAGTAAAAGCAAGCTAAATTGTTGTTTAGATAAGTTTACATATGTTAATTTGATAGAAACGAAAACGCATGTTTAATGTCTCACATTTTGGTCTGGGTGGCCGAGTGGTTCGATGAATCACTACAAAGTAAAATGAACACGACTTGGCGTATTTCGAAGAAAATTGGAAAAAGGTGGCGTTTTAATATATTAGCGGAAATCCATTTAAATCATTTATAGCACCTTGTCCTGGGGGCAGAGTCATTCATTGAAATAAGACATGTAGAAATAAGTATTTCTATGACAATACATTATGTTGTAAAACGGTTTCATGCGCCTCCGTAGCTTGCTATCCGTTCATACAAACATTAGGGGATAACACAGAAAAAATTTATTGTTTCCGACATAAGACAGTACAGACACTTTTAGAGACTATATATTTAAATGCGTTTTCAGTTATCTGTAGTGTAATAAATTTCAAAATGTACCAGAACTAAATGTGATAATTTGCTGAGGTGAATAGCCCTTTTTCTCTCTCTCTCTCTCTCTCTATATATATATATATATATATATATATATATACATATATCACAAACGAAATATACTGGTGAATCATTCACCTATGGTGGATTGTTTCCCACTTTGCTACTCCATCTGATTTAGGCGAAAGACATTTAAATTGGAGGATATTTGTCTACTAAAGAAATGAATCTTCACCGATTTTTTTGTTTTATGTACCTTTTTAACTCCGTATGACTTGCTGTCACTGTTTTCTCTCGTCTATTTAAGAAATAACTCCTAGGGCTAGTGTTTAACTATCACTACTTTTTGCAATATATTTCTAAGGGAAATATTTTATGGGCTAATAATAATGGTCTGATACTTCTTTTTCTTCACTTCTAAATAGTGCAGACGAACTTTACAACTGTAATATTCTCACCACATGTTTACCACAGAACTATATAAGAACCCCATAAGAAATTAAGTCCTAGTCCATGAATTATATATTCTTATCTTCTTCAGTTTCTAAAGGTTTGAGTAACCAGATAGTGTTATCAACTCATATCTGTTGGTCAGAGTCTCATAACGAAGTTTGCGGACTTGTGTTTGCTGAGTAATCTTCGCATGAAATATTTTTTGAAAAAAAGTAAAAGATTCATAGCAAACACTGGAAAGTATTCGTACTTAGCTATTTGAAAACACAAGACAATTGTAGACGAATACCTACCATACAACACATTTTACTCGTTTTTAAATACCAAATCTGAATTTCAGTTGAAAATTTACAGATTTAATCTCTTCCATGACGTGTGCAAATTTTCTGAATTACATTTCATTATTTAATCCATCTTACAACTGATAAAAGTAACAAAGGTCCCTGCTCAAGTTGATGGGCAGCATTTGTCAGAATAATACAAATCTAAAATAAGTGACATTTTTGTGTAATTTGAATATTATTATATAGGGGTTGATTTGAAAGAACTAAACCAGACTTGTTTGATGCGAATCCTACGTTCTTCTGGACAAAATGAATTCAGCTCTCATAGTATACACAACAGCAGAGAGATAACAAAGCCGAAGTCATAGTATACTATATCATGTATTAAAACTGTCTGCAGTCTATGTGAGCAGAAAGTAAAGATACGTGAGAAAATGGCTTTTTTGTGTACTTCTAGCATATTATGCTTTGTGCTGTCATCATTTTTCGACAATACATCAGTGCTTGATCATTTCCACGCATACAGTAAACATTATTCACACAAGAAATTCAATTCTGGCTTGATTAATTGTTTTTATTTGATACAGTAATCAAATTTTGTATAATGCAATTTTCGTTTGCAACATGGATACAGTTAGTGAAAGTTGATGAATCGGTTATTGCAAAACTTAAAGTATCTTGCTTCATAAATCATAATTTTAAAATAATTAAATCTGCTCATGCCATTCTAACATTCTAAGACGATGTGATTGTCAGACCAATTAGTGTAAACAATCTGAACACCATATGTGCCAGTTTTTCGGACTGTTACAATGAGTGGAATGATACTAATTAGATTTGTGTTGGATTACGCATCTTTTAGAATGAGAAAGTATCCAATGGAAACGTCATGAATACAGTCTGATACTTAAGAGAATCCATTGACTCAGAAATTGTTACTTTTCGTTTCAAACAATTCTTTATCAACACTTGTGTCTCCCTCAGTATTAGATAACTTCAAATCAGTGACAGGTAAGAACTCTTTTAAACACTTGGAAATGTTTTATTA
Organism: Trichobilharzia regenti; assembly: GCA_944472135.2. Lineage (NCBI taxonomy): Eukaryota > Metazoa > Platyhelminthes > Trematoda > Strigeidida > Schistosomatidae > Trichobilharzia > Trichobilharzia regenti. The sequence goes on from OX235270.1 coordinate 50,615,712, forward strand.
AAGTCATATATTTATGAACTGTGATAGCTTTTGGCAAATCGTAGGTCAAAAGAATCTGGATTATGAAGTCAAACTGTTTTATTTAATTGGTTTTCATCAGCTATCAATAACCTAATATTTACAGTAATTAATACAGTTTTGGAATGTGTAACATACCACCACATGCTCATTGATAGAGATAGTAAAAGTTGAAATTCCAGGACTAAAAGCTGCAGTTATTATGCGGAACTGTGATGGCAACAAGTTGCACAACCAAAAATTTGAAAGAAATGACAATTTAGGCGGATGTAGGATTGCGTAAGCAGGTGATTACTGACAAAAACTGAAAGATGGTGACAGCGGTGGTATGATCACAACAGTTTAAAATTAATTAACTACTGTCATTTAATTTAAACAAAACTGAATTCAAAAATGTGTAAGAGAAGGCTATTGGGCAAATTGTTGTAGGCTAACTGCTTTTTATTTGCTTATTATTTTGACGAGCTAAAAATTTTTATTTGATGTCCCATTCCCAACAGATTTCAAGCAAAGCTATAAGAACTACAGTTTTAGCAGAATAAATTGGTGCCATATTTTATTTCGTTGCCTTCTCGTCAGCTGCTTACAGGCCAAAGACATTATTAAATCTATCTACAGAAACAATTTTAACATACACAGATTTCATTTTTAACAAAATTCAATCGATCAATATATGCATATATTAAATACTATTCCGAACAATCATCATACACAATGGAGACCTTTCAGCACTTCGCATTCAGATGAAAGGGAGATGAAAGTATTCACTTACCAGGGCAAAGAAAGACTGATAACCGCTTCTTTCTGGACGCATAAATCAGGTTTCAGGAGCTTGATGGCAATGACTTCAGCAGACTTTAGGAAAATTGAGCTCTTTTGTCTATTGATAATTATGAACGACTTTTTGACGTCCATCTCATGACCCGTGTCGAGGAAATGCCTGGCTATAGCACTGTTTAGAGCATTAGTTACCTTTAGATAAAAGCTTTTTGGTAAATGTTCAGAAAATCGTAAATATGACCTTCTTTCTGTCTTTCCAATATACCTGCTCCCGCAGATACCTGTAAATTTGTGTATACAGTTATAGTTAACATGAGAAGGATATCTATCGATTTTTGATTGCACCTATGAGCAAGTTGTTCGATAGACATGGACGAGCTTAGCTGCGGATAGGCTATAGCTAGTGATGTATTCAGCCTTCTGTTGATCATCGCTGCAATGTTTTCACCGTTATAATCAAGCTGAACGTAGACTGGCTTTTTACCCACTGTGATTTGTTTTACATTTGTGACTTCAGATCTTCATACTTGTTGATTAACCTTTGGGGGTACCCATTGCTCTTCAATATCTATTCAAGGAACTCAAATTCCTCCTCTAATTTCTCTATAGAGCATATTCCCCTCACTCTATAGTACAGAGTCTTGACTAGTCCGCGTTTAAAGCTATCTGGACAACATGTAGGTATTGTCCTTTCCATGTAGGCTTGCGACAAATTGACTTCTGAAGACTACCATCTTTTAGGCGTTCCATAGCAATGTCGAGGAAGTGAAACTTTCCATCACTTTCATGTTCCTTAGTAAACTCAATATTGGTGTGTGCATCGTTGAATAATCTGAGTAAGTGTGAAGCATGACTTTCAATGTTGTACACTATCAATGTGTCATCAACATATCGGCAGGGCTAAGTGGACTGCCTATAGCTACACCACCTATTTGGTAGTAAAGACTCTTTTCTATAGTTTGGTTTGTAAGGGTTAGTTATGTTTTTATGATCACGGATTGATATCAGTTAGGGAACCATTGAAACCAGGCAGTACTGGACAGCTGCTGTTTCATCCCAGTTTGTGAATGATCGGCAGTACGCACCCATTGATATCAATCCGTGATCAACTCATAAAAATATCACTAACCCTTACAAACCAAACTATAGAAAATTAATCTGATGCTCGCTAGTGACTTGCTACAGGACGGGCTTTTCTGGAGTTATAGTGAGAAGTCGTGACCAGTGAGGTACAATTAGATGTCACATGTGTGGATGGATGTCCCACCAGCGACAATGGTTGGGGTCGCGCTAAATTACGAATTGGTAGAAGTTAGAATTCATGAGCCATTGAATCGGGTCCCAGTGGCTGAATGGTACATGAGCTCGCCTTGTAACCGGAAGGTGCTGGGTTCGTACTGCCGATGATTCCGAAGAAAACTAAGATGAAACAGCTCTCCAGTGCTCTCAGGTTTTCAATGGTTCTCTAGCTGGTAAAGACTGTTGTCTAATTGGAATTGGATATCCACGGTACACATAAGCAGTTGGCGTTTGAATTACGACTCTGGAAGTACTGTAAACAAAAGGTCTTCAGTTCTCTCGCACAGTCCATTGGAGCAGTTTTAAGTTTTTGTATATTTCTTGCTTCTATTTTCTGCTTACTTTGTATTATTATAGAGAATTATAGTCAAGTATTGTGATACAAGAGCTGGGGATGACACTATCCACTAATTACGCATATACAAAATGTAAATTTCAAGAGGGTTATAGAAATGATTCGTTTTGAAATGTGATTACAAAACTGAAATCTAAATCACCGTTTCCGTAAATTTCTAATTCATTGATTATGCAAAGTTCAGATACGTAGTACTTTTTCCAGTAAGAGTTATCGATAATTGTGTCGTCACTAGTTAATTATATTTCGCATAGTATGCAAGTTGTGCTGTTTCATAATTTGAAGCAAATAAACCTTTTAATGAATTTAATTGGCGTTTGTCTCAAAAAAGATGATGTATTTGCATAATACACTATTATAAAATTTGTTCTTCTTCAGTTATAAGTATCTGACATATTACTTTGTTTGCTTTCGCTGAAAGTTATCTCATATGAACTGATTCTACAAGTGTGCAACTAGATTGTTCAAGCTAACTTAGATACGCGGATCACATTTTGTTACATAGAATTGTTCTTTAGCAAATAGTGTCTTAATTTTCAATAATGGTTATATTCTTATTATTAAATTATACAAAGATTAGTATCTACAGGGTAAAACAGGTCCAAGTCACGTTAATTTTCATTTAATTGAACTAGATAGCATTCATTTCATGGTCATTTGGGTGTTTGCAAGGTAAATGAACGAGTGTTATATTTGTAATGTTTTTTTTACATTGACATTTTCCATAGTTGGTACAGATCTAAATAACTTAGATTACTGACATATTTGTGCTCTAAAAACAACATTTTCTGAACCTTTAAAAAAGATTAAGACCTTTTCTTTAACTGTTTGACTGATCCAGGTAAGTGACAGTGGAGAAAAAACTGAAGTTAATTCCATACTTAGTTCATTTTTATATAATTAATTAAAAACTACTCAAGAATCAGCAAACGGAAGGTTATCATAAATTAATTGTTCTCCGTGGTAGATCACTTTAATTCCTGCATAGATATGGTCATTTAGTTCACAGGTATCACTAATTACAATGAAACTTTCTTCAGTCGACTAACAGGACTGAATGAATTCAATTTCCCCCTTGTCAGTGTGTCTGCAGATCAGCATCTCTGTTCGATTTGAGTCATCTTTTGTTAAATTTATTGACTTCAACTATAACCTATTCATTTCTTAACCGAATCGCTCTAAACCCGCATCCACATATATGAGTGTTTGTTTATGACTGTGATAAGCCTAAACTGGAGACAGTGATGGGAATGTGTTTCAAAGATCACTATAACTATCGACAATCATGAAATTCAATTCCATCTGAACTTTATTCTGTCAAAGTCTGTTGACATTCACTAAATGGTTAAGTGATAGGTTCCTGGAGCATCTTATCATAACTGTTGTTTTTTAAAACATGATGAAATGCTCCAACCGATCAAAAATAATCCCTAAAACCACTATTTGGAAATTTCACGTGCCTCTTTGTAAAATAAATCAAATTACAAATTCGCTATCTGTAATTTAAACAGATGGAAGAGGGGCAGTCTCACAATAATTTTACTTAGAAACCAAATTATTCAGGTTACAGTATGTGATGTGGTTGATATAGTGATCCCTAAGAAAATCAGAATATTTGCATAAAACTGTATACTACTGATTGATAGAGATGGGTAGTTGTATACCACTCGAGCCAACCAGTGGTGCTTCCTAGGTAGATCACATTTATCTGAGCACCGGACAGCCGTTTCTCTAGTTCGGGGTCGAATTTATCGGTGGTATACCCTGTTTCGAACTATGCAAACTGCTAACCAATTTGCAAATCTGATTTAAGATGTTAGTTTTTTGCTCTTGTTGCCATACAGTAATCGGGTGGTTTGAACTGACTCGGGTCTCTGAGCTAAGTCAAACCGAATACACTGATGATGAGCTCAGCCCCAAACAGGCGAATTGGCAGTTCAGTGTTTCGATCACTTCGATCTGCGTAGCAGGCACTACTGGTTGGTGTAAGCGGTATACAACTACTCATCTGTATGAATCAGTAGTATACAGTTTTAAGCAAATATAAATACCACTGGAAGCACCAAAAATACAGCAGATTATTTTACTACAAGTCATATAGTTATATGTTCTGAATTGTTAGTTATAGAAATGTAATATTTTTTTATGTCTGATATCTCTATTTCAGTCAGGAGTGAATTGCAAAACGTCTGTTAGTTTAATCGATATATATATATATATATATATATATATAATGTACTACAGCGGGCACCGATGATACTATCATGGTTTAATTAGCTTATATTGATAAGAGCCAAACCCAGCCATCAGTCATTTTATCAAATAAGTTTAAGTATATAGGCGTCGGTGGCATAGCGCCCGCCGACCATGCACATGGTCCGGGGTTCGATCCCCGACTGACGGACACCTGATATCTGTGGTCGGCCTGCAAAATTCGGGCTACCGAAATCCATGCTGAAAATTCCATACTTGTATCAATAATACAGTGTGAAATCAAGCTGTAATCAAAAATAAAAATAAATAATAAAAAATGTCTCACTCAGTCAGAAGTAAAACTGGTAAAGAGGAAAGGTTGGGCGTGAGCCTAGTGACCCCATCCTGTAGAAATAAAAAATGCTAAGGAAACTTCAAGCCTCTAGCTTGGAGCCCTGGGAACGTGAAGGGATAAAAATATGCATGATTAAGCTCCATGTTTTTTCTTCGTAACTGACGAGAACGTCATCATTCTTGTATCAGGGTCATTGAAAAGACTACAGTGCTGGGCTTTTCCATTCTGACCCATAAAAATTATATTAAACATCTCCGGAATTACACTAGCTAGACATACTTACTTTTCGTGAAAACAAACACTATCATCTGCACCCAAACTATGTGAGCTCACTCTGTGATGTGCTGGTTTCTTATTTACCGTATACTGTCCGGGTAGTATTAATGTTATTTATCAACCAGCAACAGCTGTCTTGTAAGTGACAACACTGAGACGTCTTTACAGTCACCTTCAAATATAAATGCAACTAATTATGACAAACTTCGCATCAATCTCAAGCGCTTACTTTGAGTTCATTCTGGCGTAATAACATACGTCAATTAGTAAAAGTTCTGAAGTGGAATTTGTTATCTGTTTTCTTGAATTTGACTTGTTTTATCTAATATTTAACAAAGTCAATGTGTATTTCGTGTCTTTATGCTCCTCTCTTTTTATTTACACTGCTAGTTTGCATTAATATTTTAAAATAGCTAGTTCTCATTTTTTAAAATTAGATATCCGCTTTGCTCTGTTTTAAAATGCTTTTTCAGTCAGAAATGCGTTCATTTTATTTTTTTCCATAGAAGATGTGTTTTTTGTTTATAGTGAAATGCGCTTCAATGAGTTTCGCTTCAGATGAAAACTTCACTCGGTCAGTCTTTAACAATATTTCAGTCACCTGGCTCTGTTGAAGAGAATAAATGATGAAAGCTGCGAATTAATCAGTCTCACTGCAGTTTAGTTCTAATCTGATCAGTCTTCCGGAAACATAACTTACTTTATTCCTAGCTGAATCTCAGGGTACTCACTACTTCTTCCAAGATTACAGACAAACAATTCTGTTGTGTGTAAACAAGCACAAAACATGTTTTCTGGGGGATTTTATATATGAGTTTTTAGTTTGAAAATGGAAGATGATACTAATTCGTCGGTATTCTTTGCGTAGACGAAATAACTTTGGTATCAAAGTATTTTGAACACCACACTAGATGTGTCGGTCAGGTTTTCCCTACAGTTGTCACTAATCGGTATATTGGAATCTCATCCTGAATATAGCCATTGGCACCATGTCTGGTTGTGTTTCAACCTAAGTCCAATGCTGTTGTCCGAAGCCCTGGTCTTCTGATATTAGAATTGCGTTATTGATATTAATGTCACTGGAAAAACCATGTTATCACCTAATATGTGTTCGCTGTTTAGTAAAGTATCATTAAATGAGACAGTATGCTTCACTTGTAATTACACCAATTTACATAGTGTGAACATCATACTTATACTTTCATGTACAATCATTTTCATTTCCAGTTTACAACTATTATAAAACTATTATAACCCTTAATCCCGTCATCACTAAGAGGAATTAAATAATAATTAGATCTATATGAACTTATGTAAATAAATGCCACTGTAGAACTTTTGGAAATGAAATGGCGGAAAAGATATCTTTCCGAACTTACTGTTCCTTTCTCTCTAGTGTCCCGATGGATATTTCCCAAAACATTAAATGTTCAACGATGAAATATAGAAAGATAGATAAGGGTTCCGCCACTTAGTTGTTTGCTAGCAGACTTATTTTTGGCTGGTGTAGAGAGTAATAATTTGACACCTTCTGTAAAGGGTTAAACGTTTACAAACGATTTGTGAATGACACGTTCATTATATGGGAAGAGAACTGCGACCTGAAAGTATTCATTGACACTCATCCTGCTATCTGATGCACTTTGTAACAAAAATCTGATGGAAAAATACCTTTCCCTTGATGTGACACTCGAAAGGAGAGCTGATGGGTCTCTGAAAAGCTCTATTTACAGAAAGTCGATTAGGACAGGACAATTGACTGATGTTAAAATTTCTGCTGTCATAGAGAGAAAACGGAATTTAATTCGTCCCTCCTCAATACGGATACGGAGAATTTGTAGTGAAAACAGCTTTGATTGTGAACTCAAACTGTTGGAAGAAACCTTCCTAGAGAATTGGTATCCAGTAAGCTTCATCTGATCGAATGGTAAATTGTATGGATGAAATACAGAGAAAGACAATGTACCCAAGGGGTTGTATCCAAACTTAAAATCTAGGAGTGAGAGAAGTCTATAAAAACCGACTAACAAGATCATTGAGAAAATCATTCTTTGTTGTTAAACTGCAATTAACCTACTCTAGCGTCTATTGCGCTAGAGCAAATCAAATAATCTGTCCTTCCATAAGATTCCTTCATTTTTTAAATTAACTACTGTAAATACGAACGTTTTCACGGTCAGGCCTTCAGACCTACGTAAGCAAGTTTGACATGATTGATCTGCTAACAGATGTTTTATTTATTAAGCCATAATTTTTAATTTTACTGATAAAATTTTATTAGCTCGTTGTTGATACTGTAAACTGTAGGACATTAATTTCACTGTTAAAACAAATCATCAATCTGTCGGTGAATATTTAAATCAAAAATCACCTTGTAGTTGTTGTCCACCGTTTGGCTTCCATTTTTTTTCATTTTTTGTGTTCCAAGAGGAACACACTGCTTCAAGCGTCAAGTATCGCAGTTCTAATAGCGTTCCTATTAATTTTACAGGTGTTGGTCATTGTCCATTTATCTTTGCTGAGATCACTGTTGGCTAAGCGAGGTTTAGGAGCCAGCATTCTGACATTAAACCCCATATTCTCAGTGTTAGCATCAGGTTCCATTGTCCTTTGACTCCTTAATAAATAATTTAGTCGCAGTATTGATTCTCGCGATGCCTCTAATGTTTAGTAGCTACTACTCCGTGAACATCATCGTGTAATTTAAGATACCGAAAAATTTGTGTGGTGTTTTCTGATGAGAAGAAAGCGAACATTCGAATTCTGTAGATAGATTTACGTAGAACAAAAGTATGATAACAGTAAAGTGTACAGGTAAGGATGGTACGGACTCATTTATATCAGGTGTTTTCTAAACGAAATGTTCTAATTAGAAAATATTTGAATCTTGCTCTGGACGCCATCAGGTTAGTACAATATTCGTGAGCCACTAAATGTATTTTTCACATACTGTCAATAAATACATCTTTACTCCAGTTATCTTATTTCAGATTTAACTGAAATATAGGAAGTTATTGGTAGACACAAAAGTACAATTAAAGGGACGTTATACAGTAAATAAAAGCATAACAACAACAGTGATAATGCTACATTTGGTTTTATTGTTTTGACTTTTTTCCAAAATAAGTACTTTGCTTACTTACTTCCCACTAGCAAATTGAAAATGTTCTTCAAGTTGTGAAAGTAAGTGAAGTTGACCAACAACAATACGGAATAGCTACTATTGTTTAATACTTCATAAGCAGATGCACGGAATAACTGTTAACCTCTGCCTGGTCATTGGCTTCTAGCACAAATGTGCATATTCAGTGAATGAAACCAATTTTTTCACTGCTGCACAACCACGAATTTCCATTACTTCTAGCATTTGCTGATAAGCTATGAAGTTTCATTACTTCATGATGCTCACAGATTTAAAACTCCAAGTGGTAACAGATACGAGTATTGGTAAGGGAATTAATTTCCATATGGATAAAATTCAGCTTGTTCTGTAAAACACAAGCTCTGTACTGCTGGCAAAGTCCATTATTTCTAAGATGTGTTTAATTTGTGTCATATGAGTGATAGAATCGGTTTTTGAAAAGTTTTCCAGGAATGATAGGTAAGACCACTTTTCTACTCATCAGTAGTTATTAAGATGATCCTAATTATTGTCTTCTCAACTTTTCGCAATACTGCCGTAATACATTAAATGACTGGTTGACTGGCCTTCATCAGTACTTAAAACAGGAGCATCCTGGTATAAAAGTCTATCACAAACTTTTTTCAATTTCACTTAATTTATTGTGCACATTAAGTCGGTGTAATTTACGAAATGTGATTTAGCAGTGAATATTTTTTTCTAGGAAGTAAAACACTCCAGAGTAATATTATGTCTTTTTATTATGCAGTATCAGACGTCAAGTCTCAAACTAGCTTGAAATTATGACAAGGTTTCTCTCTTCCCACATTTATTTAGGGTTATTTATACTAAAATAAAGACAATTTGTGACTGGATAATGCATTAGAAATGGTTGTTTTTTATTGTAACTTGATCGAAAAATGACTTCGTATAGAAGGTTTAATATTGCCATCCCCCCAGTGCTGGCGGTTTTAATAACGATTAAAAGTTTTCTTTGCTGACTGTCATCGGGGAGTGTTACTTTGCGTGAGATTATTTGAATAAATTGTTTTCCAAGTGCCTGCAATTCACACAAACCGTTCCCTATTAAGTCAAAACTGATAACATTCCAATTTATTGTGTTATTTCTCATCAGAAAGTTCTGCTTCATTGGTTCTTGAATGGAAAATGATGTCCTATAATTATGAAGAAGGAAAGCACCAATAGTTCCACCGTTTATACTTACAATTTCTTTTTCGAAAACAACATTAAACAGCATATAATAAGGGTGAAAAATTAAGCACAACATATTGATGGTGCTTAATGTAATATAAGCACAAAATAGGCACAAAATGTGTAAAGCTGTGTACGAATTTGCATAGATATGTTAGAGCTTAATGTCATTTGCAGAGATCACAACCTTTTTTAATTTGTTTTAAGTTTTTTTCATTGGTTATCCGACATCAGATTCTGTTATTAACATGAACTAAACGCTCTAAACATCGTAAAGAAGTAATTCATCATCTGAAAACATCCTTAATCTGTCTGAAACGAAACAATGGTGCTGTGAATGTTTCTTTCAATTGCACATTTAAAATTTATTATGGTCAGAATAACGTCATTTTGTCTGCGTACCTGTGATGAGTTATTTTTCCAAAAGTCCACTGTTCACCTAAGTATACAACTAAAATCAAAATGGCTATAACACACTCGAAAAGGTAATTTTTCATGTTGCATTGAACTATTTGTCATTTGACCATATCCAAATTTTGCTTAGGCTTAGTTTTTTCTCTAACTACACATTAATGAATACCTTGACAATAGCTGCACTATAAAACATATGAACAGCGTAGATTATTTGCCATAAGTGGACGATGTTTGAATCCTAGATTATCTATGACAGGTAAATCACTTATCATATATTAATTTCTGTTCTGTTAAATAGATTAGGTACAAAAAGTGAAAAGATATGCATACGTACTGGCTTTTTTCCATCTATCATACTCACAAATACGGGAAGCTTCCATTTTTAATATCATTATTTTAATTGGCGCTACAAGTCACACATCATTTCAGTGAAACAAATATTCTTCTGCTTTGTCATGCTAAGTGGAAAAACAAACATGCTGTAGAGTCAGACGCACAATACATGAAGTGTCTTATAGTGTCTTTTGGTGCATTAGAACATATTTTGTTAACTTACTGGTTTGTTTCATTAACCAGAACCTTCAATCTCTAAGAATTTCAATATAAATGCATTCTGAAGAATTCAGTTATTGAGAGACATAATAATTTCATACCTTCACGCTGTAATCTCTTCACAAGTTTATATTTCGAAAATACTTGAAATGACAGAAATGTCTGTTAGGCAATCTAATTATATTACATCGGTTAGCTGAAATAGTGATGGAGAAATTTGTGAAGAAACATCGATTAGAAATGTAATACTCTGACGGTCGATTTTATGACAGCTGTTGCCCAGTATTAATGTAGAGTAAGTAACTTTATTTGTACTTTCCTGTAGTGAAATTTAAATTTCAAGAATTAGTACTCTTATTTATATACAGAGTACATTAGATTATTGAACATATATTGTAACAGGAAATACTGGCTTTTTCTAGCTACACTAGAAGTTGCTGTACTTTTAGCTGTGTTTTTGTTTTATTGTAATTTAACGGAAATGTTGTTCATATAAGGAAAATTGGCAAATGAACACTTGAATGTGTATGTATTTCTTCAAAAGGCAAACAGAATTACTTACTTTTTTCTGTTGTCTTTTATGAAAACTGAACAGCGTGAAGTACTACTTCAGTTACTTTTTTAGGTTGATACTTTTAAATGATATCTTTCTTATACGCCTAATGGAATGTAAATTTATTTTCCTCTTATTTTGGAAATGAAACTAACTAATTCATCAGCAAGGCTAACAGGAAGCCTAGAAAGTTAAAAACGTTTTCCTCAAACTGATACAATGTATGAACTGAGAGTGTAACTCATAAAACATACTTCCCAGTGAATGTAGATTTAGGAGAAGATGAATTAATAACCGGGTAACTTACATCAGATGGATTACATAGGACATTTGTAAAACGTTGTCCTAAGATGGCATTCACTTATTTTATGGTATTATTACACCAAAAGACTTATAGTGTGATCTGGTTTCTAAAAAAAGTGCAAAATAACGATAGTGAGAAGTGTGGGAAATATAAGTGAGAGATAGTGAAAGTTTTCATCGATTGTGTGCAGACGAACTAAACTATCAGAGGATTACCTGCCTAAATAAAGATGCTGATTCATGAAAACGTATAGCAGAGAAAATATTTTAAATGAAACATACACAAATATAATTAAAGAGATATAATTCAACAGTATTCAGCTTCAAGCATTTAGACCAGTAATTAAAGAAATTAGGTATCACTTAGATTTGTAGCTCAAGTGGATGATATGTATGTAATTTTGTTCTCTAAGCTGGATAATTTACTTGTGAAGCTTTCATCACCTTTCCGGATAGTATCTACTTTGCAGACTTTATTATGAAGTCAGCCTTATGAATTCTCCACGAGTATATCTGCTGTCTCTGCTGGTAACCTAATTGTGACTGGATGTTACTGGTAGTTTTCTCATCCTTCAGTCCACTTGTATTCGCATCGATTATTTTGTAGACCTAAGAACTGGCCTTTTCTTCACGTGAAATCTTTATTATGGACTGATAAATGCTATTTATATTAAAGTCTGTAGAATGCAGATTTTTTGGAGTACCAGGATTCTAGAAATTCCCTCATATTTTTCAGATCTCTTTTTTCTAGGATTTCCGAATTTTCTCAGTCAAATTAGTGTTCGTAGCTGTCTATTTGCATTGATATGAGGGAATAGATACCATGTCTTTCGACAGCTACTTTATATTTGTGAACGCGAAAACAAAGAGAGGTGATTTACTCCAACCAACTTATCGTTTCACATAACTGTAGACGACGTCGTCTTTTGACGTTGTGTCCTTTGGTGATTTAGTTGGTTGGTGGCGACATCTATTCCAAAAGTTTTCGTATTAAAATGTGAGCTGAAGATGTCTAGAAAGGTGATTTAAGTTTTGCAATTAAATTGTCCAGGTTACTGATATGACTCTGTACACCGAAATATAAAGCTTTTCTGATTGTAGTGGTCCTATTTGGGTAAGACTGCCATGAATTTGACAAAGGAAATTTGTGTAAATGTTATTTTTAATTTATTAATCGAATGTCCAACGAATCAACGGAATTTTATGGACTTTTATAGGATTCACTCGTCAAGTTCACATGCAGCAATATATTTTAGATCAAATTACCTACTTTACTATCTTAATTCATAATATAAGAATAAAACTTGTGCACTGTGGTAGAGTGTAATTCCATTATGGGTAAATTTTGTTTTGATAAAGTCTCACAGTGTTATACAGTAATGTTTACTGATGACGTTTCGAGCACAATTTATTGCTCATAATCATATCAAGGTAATCACACGACTTCCTAAATTCATTTATATAGTTCCATTGTTTTTCTCTTGATTTTCACTTGATTTGATTGGTAATAGTATTTTCCATATTTCAGGTATGAGTGACGAGTCATTCCTATTGCATGTGTTGGGTGTAGACTCGATGAACAAGGATTCAGTAATCAACCTCTCTCTCCACCTACCTAGATTACTTTTTAGAATTTTAACCCTCTCCCACCCTATTGTGTGGTTGTGTGTTAGCGCATGCATTGCAATTGCTGAGCTTTTTTCTAAATTACTTATCTTCTCGGGGTCAACCATTCTTACCTTAGCTAAATTCTTATGCTCTGACAATCTGACTACCCCTGACCTACTAGTTTGACCTATGTAGTTGACCTCACAGTCATTGCATGGTATTTTGTAAATAATATTATTTTGTCTAATTGGGTCAACTGGGTCCTTTAACCTACAGAGCTTGTCCCTGAGTGAGTTTGTAGGTTTAAATGCCACCCTAATTCCTATTTTATTCAGAATCCTACGTAGTGTCTCAGATGTTCCCTCTTTATATGGTATAACTGTGGATGACTTATATTCTTTCTTATTTATGTTATTATTACTAGTTTCACAATTATTTTTATTTTGTTTTTGGCCTTTAATGATCTTCCTAATGAATTTTATAGGATAGTTATTCAACACCAACGCTTCTTCTATCTGTTTTAATTCATCATTTAGATCTTTTTTTGTGCTACTTAGTGCCACTGCTCGGTTTGTTAAACATTTAACTAAGCCTGCCTTAACAGTTAAAGGATGAGACGAATTAAAGTCTAAATATCTATTAGAATGCGTTGGTTTTCAATAAACACTAGTGTGTAGTTTGCCTTCTTCTATTCTTTTTATCTTACAATCTAACATAGCTAATTCTCCTTGTTCATTTTCTGATTCAAATGTGAATTTTATTCCCTCAACTTGTGAGTTTATATGTGTCAAGAAGCTAGAGATGTGTTCTGTTTTTAACACTGTGAAAGTGTCATCCACATATCTCCACCATATTTTCGGAGTAGGGTTAAATGTATTGAGGGCACTATTTTCCCAGCTGTCCATAATATGCTTAGTTTTCTACAAATAGTTTTGCTTGAACATCTCATTCAAAAATGTAAAAAATTATAGAGTATACATTACACGTTTGATCACAAGTTGATATCAGTTAAAGAACCACTGAAAACTCAGGGAGTACTGGACAGTTGTTTCTTCCTGTTTCTTTACCCTTCATCATAACGCACTCACCAGGATACTGCTGACACATACTGCCGCAGGAACCCGAACCAGCAAGAAACAGGAGTCCATTACTCTCTCATTTTAAAATGGTTCTCTAAATGATGTCAAATCGTGATCTAATCAGTAACCTGTCAACTCTCTGCAAACTAACAATTAACAGTACAGACATTAATTAGATTTCAGAAATCACATATAAGATAATCTAAGTTTTATTCTTGTTATTGTGTAGAGGGTTTATATTGAAACATATTGTCATGTGGACAAAAAACTGAGTGACTGTAATTTTTATAAGTGCTTGTCGGCGTGATAATTTTGAGGTAGGTCGAAATTCACGTTTAAATCTTTTATAGAAGATTGATTTTTTTATTTTGATACATGCATGCTGGAGATAATCACTGTTGCAGAAAGCTTCACTATATTACTGCAAAACATTTTAAGTTATATGTTTGCCGAAACGCTATTCCATATCTTTCGTCTATTATATTCCGACTTGTTATAGAATTAGTATTTAAGTAAAACCTTGAAAAATACTGAACGATATTGGAAACCTTACATTTCATTCTACTTATGAATACACATATCAACATGCTTATAGTATTACTTGGTGTCACCATGTTATATTTTGTCTCTCTATTTAGATATACCTGGTGAAATGGACCGTAGTGACGTTTTCCGAAAACCATCTCTACTGGTATGTCCACCGGATCCTTTGCAGCTGCACTGTCCCTCACATATGTACATCAAGCCTTCAGATGCCGAAATAATTCGTAATATTCAAACAGCTCGAGAGCCGGAGTTTATTAGTCCAAGCTGTTCTTTTAAAGCAAGCCAACCCGAAAATACAAGGAAACAGGAATTAAGCATCAGACTTCAAACAGAATGTAATCTAAAGGTGAATGTAGTTAAAGTACGTCTTCTTGACTATTTTTTTCCTTCACGTTCCCAAGTGGAACATAGGGCTTCAAGCTAGTGGCTTGAAGTTTCTGTAGCAGTGTTTATTTTACAGGATGGGGATGCTAGCCTCATGCCTAACCTTTCCTCTTTACCAGCATTACTTCTGGCTTAGCGAGGTGAAGGAGTGCGTTGGCCTGGGATCGAGCCCCGGACCATGTGCATGGTCGGAGGGCGACCTAACCGCTATGCCACCAACGCATATTTAGTTAGTTAAGTACTGTTGCATATAGGCAAAGATATATAGCTTACAAGACAGTATTTTTGTAAAACGCGGTATTATGAACTTATCTAAAATGTCGTTAGGTTTCACTAATATGGAGAAAACCATATCTGCTCAGCTGAATCAATCTGCTTTAAATATGTCAGCTATAAGCCAGCAATGAATGTCGAATACTATCTATAGCAAAAATATATCATGTGATAATTCGCTTTATAAAATATGCCATTTATTGATTTTGAGTTGAATGACAGTGTTCTCCAAGTTATTACTAGTTTGTAACAGCAGGATATTTGGTACGTCTGCTTTTGTCATTATGCGCTCCAAATTCGAATATAATTGGATATAAGTGTAGGGGCTTCCGTTGATTCATTTTAACGAAATGGGTTGAACACACAATCCACTTCATGAATGTATCGCAGTTGAGTGAATTAGTTGATAATTTTGCAATGTTTTTAAAGCCATAATAACAAAGACACTCATCATCTTATATATGTCCGTATGAAGTGAAAATTTGTGGACATTAACTTGTCATTGTATTGTCGTCGGTGTGATATAATATGATCAAGAGTTCTGACTGCATACTAACAATTAGACCTCTCCGGATGAAAAATGCTACCCCCTTTGAGTAGCCTGTGGTCTCTCAGGCTCCAGACATATTTCAATGACAAGTGCCAGTAAACCATATACCTTATTATTTTGTGTCGCAAGTTGTTTTAGATCTGTTTGTAATCACTGAACGGAAGCATAATCCTATTATTTCAGGTTATCCTGAGTGATTTTTCACTTAGCTAGTAGATTGAGAATTCTAATTTTAAATGAGGAATAAGTTGATTAGGTACGTAGAGGCTTCATTGTAGTTTAAAGTCATTTCTGATTTCCAGCAGATATTCATCAGAATACTGGTCTAAACTCGATCTGAGTTTATATTCTTTAAGACAGATATTTATCTCAGTGCTTCAGGATTTGCATGATAAACATATGGCTACTGATAATTAAAGATAGAATCTAAAGAATTATTCAGTTATATCTTCTGAATAAAGTTGAGAATTTTACTTTTCTCATCTTTTGGAAAAATATTTTTTCCTAATTTTATGCTAGATGATGATTATTCAACGATCTCGTAATCTCACTATTATCTACATTTTCCTAACTTCAGATGATTGAACAAATATGTGAAGGTCGAAGCAGCTGTGAACTACAAATATCTCAGTTAATTCCCAATGCCTCGTACTGTTTTGAGGAAAATAGTTCTGTACTTGTTACATATCAGTGTTTACCAGGTCAGTGTAATAGGTGGATATATACATATATACACTGGAATATTTTTTGTTGAAAAGTGTATTATTTTAGGAACCAAAGGAAATCGCAAAAAAGGCACTTAGACTTAATTTTATAAAGACACATCCGGAATCTGTGCCTTTTTTGAGAGTCAGGAAATAGTTCTGTGCTTTTCAGAATTAATTGCAATCAAATTGAACCACTGTTAAAATGGCGAATTCAAAGAAGTGTTACTGATAAACCAATTAATTTTTGATGTAATTGTGTTAACTGAGCTACAAATCTTCTTCATAACATCTAAACCGATTGGTCCTCTACAAAGAAGAATTTTCTCGAATTTCACCTAATCTTGATAAACATATTATAGAGACAGGTCATAAAATTGATGTTAACAGATCTTTTAAACCTATCTATAAAACGTGTTTGGGGCGAATCCTAAAGTTTGTAGAAGCCCTAGCAATTAGAAAGTTCAAGCCACCTTTATGCGTTCAAAGACAATTTGTCATCACATTAAACCTTCCTTGGTAAATTTTGTTTTGATACCATAGCAGGTGTACTATTACCTCTGCTATTTGGTTTAGTGGTCTTCATTGTTATTTTGACCTTGAATATGTCCTTTTAACTTGACCTAAGTCTATTTTTCTCACCTCTTACCTCTTTCAAGTATTGGTTTTGTAGGGATTTTGTTTGATTGCATGGAGGATTTAATCATGAGCTGACATCAGTTAGAGAACCACTGGAAAACCTGGGAGTACTGGACAGCCGTTTCGTCCTAGTTTGGGACTCTTCAGTAGTACGCACCCACCAGGATTCGAACCCAGGACCTTCTGGTTACAAGGCGAGCTCGTAGACCATTGAGCCACTGGGACCCGATCCAATGGTCCTTGAATTCTAACTTCTGCCAGTTCACGACATAGCGCGACCACTTCGCAATGTCTTCTTCGATGAGTTACTGCCTCATCTTCGACCTGCTGTACCCTACTGGTCACGGCTTCCCACTAGAACCCCGTGACCAGTAGGGTACAGCAGGTCGAAGATGAGGCAGTAACTCATCGAAGAAGACATTGCGAAGTGGTCGCGCTATGTCGTGAACTGGCAGAAGTTAGAATTCAAGGACCATTGGATCGGGTCCCAGTGGCTCAATGGTCTACGAGCTCGCCTTGTAACCAGAAGGTCCTGGGTTCGAATCCTGGTGGGTGCGTACTACTGAAGAGTCCCAAACTAGGACGAAACGGCTGTCCAGTACTCCAGGTTTTCCAGTGGTTCTCTAACTGATGTCAGCTCATGATTAAATCCTCCATGCAATCTTACCTCTTTATTAATTTTTTATATATATATTCCCATGACAAGTCCGTGTGTGATCAGATTGTTCGAAATGTGTTGCGCAAATACATTACACGATTCAGACAAATTACGTCTTCTTATTGCTTTATCAAAAAAGAACGTGTGACAGAACTATTATAATCCAAAGTGAAAAGACTTGAAATTAATTATTTTGTTTGATCACTTATTAGTTAATTGGCCTGAAGAATTCTCATGTGATGCTTCGTTCATTCTGAAATGTGTTTACTTGTAACAGTGATAGAGATTAGGACTGAACAGGCTTATTATTAGTCTGCTTCAAACCATGGAACTATTTTATGTCCAGAATGTTTTCACATTGAGCGAATGAGACCAAGCCTCCAAGGCATGGATCTGTGTAACAAATTATATTTTCTGTTTAGGTTTAATAGACGTTTGATATCAGATTATAAGATTCTCATTAAAATCACAGAGATAGATGAAATTGATTTTGAGGAGAACTGACATTTGTGAGAATTTGTAGACCTAATTTTATATTTCAAATGAAAAATAGATGTATTTATTTCTGACAGACAGAAAATAATTTGGTCTCCCACTTCTAACTTTTGATAATGTTTTCTTTTCTTTTCTTTAGACCCTAACTCAGCATTATTTGAAGCGATTTGTGCAGATACGTATATGGAAGTTAACTGCAATACACAGCGTAATTTGAACGCACTTGTTATATTAGGAGCGGAATTCGAAAAGGAAATAAAGTCGTCTGGTAAAACAGTAACAAATGGATGTTCTAAGCTTCCAGTTGAAACACCAGGTCATTTGACACTTTTATTAACTTCTGCTTTTTATGTGATATATACAGTCATAACTTTCATTAAAAGTTCTGATTACATAGGACAAAGCTAGGGTATAGCACTTCAAAAGGCCGAATGACTCTTTATTTACCCTTGAATTTTTATCATATCACAAGTGAAACAGTAAGTAGTGGTTTATGAACATTATATTAATATTCTGATAATAATCATCAAGTATTATTTATCAGATAATTTTTCAGAAATCGTTCTGATAATATCATTATTGAATTTCAGATGAAGTGGAGTCAAATCGCAAGTAGTTGCGCATAGATTGGCTACTAAGGCCGTGCATTAAGCTGATAAAATTAGATGTTTATAGCCACTCCAAGGCTGACAGTAAAATCACATATAAGTGGGTTACTCAAATGCAGTAAAATAAATTTATCCAAACGTAAGTTTTAGTGGCTGCGCAACATATCCCATTATGTATGCTTAACTCAGTATACCAAATGAAGTGAAATTTCTGAATTAATCACGTGTTCTCACTGGTCAAGATTGACTTGCTAGATTGTCATGTTAAACTGACTGCAGTTTAAAGGATCGTTTCAAACTTTTATAATGAATACTTAACTCTAACAAATGGAGAAGTGTAACAGATTTAAAACTGACATTCATATTACAGTTATGATCAACGTTTTTACATTTACAATCTCAAAACAAAAAAAACACGAAGTCTCAACCTTGTTACAGAGAATTCACCCAGTGATTATTAACAAAATGAAGATTCAACGGCGCACTTCTATTCGTCTAGTGCGATGAGAGTATTTGAATATTCTTTTCAACAAATTCTTTTTTCAAGTCGTACAAATGAAAAACAAGACATTTGTTGTTGTTATAATAACTACCGTGGAGGCGTTGGCTTTTTAAGGTAGCATATGATTACAAATTTCAGATCAGATTACTTTCAAGTTTAGTTCACAAGATGAATTCCATATTAGTTTGTTTATTAGATGTACCAGATAGTGAAACAGTATTGTTTACTGGATCCAGTATTAATATTATTATTGTTCCCTTGGGTTCTTAAGGGAACATACGGCTTCAACTGCACGTCTCCACTTGTTTCTGTCTTCTGCTGTACTTTTCACCTGCATCCATGGTAGTCCATACTGTTTCAACTTCTCTTCGCACGATCTCCTCCATGTCCCACTCGCTGCTTCCCTTTCGGGTTCTAATCGAGCAATGCCAACCAGCGGCCTCCTTAGCGAGTGTTTAATCCATCTCCACTTTCTCCTGCATCTTTGTGGGGCGATTGGTTCTTGTTTTGTTTGTTCCCAGCCATAGTTTCTTGTTGGTGATTCTTTCCAGTCCGACCATCTGATCTTCAGTATAGATCCAGCGAAGACAGTTGTTGATGAAGGTCTGCAACAGGCTGTTGGAAATATTCTTTGTGACCAGCCCGCCAAGTTTCTGATCCGTATCGAACAGCTGACTGACTTGACGTTTGTATTGAAAATCCGACCGAATTTTGTTGTTGATCTGGTTGAGTGACGAAGATTTCCAGATTGATTTCAGGTTGATGAATGTGTTTCTCGCCTTCCCGATTCTCGCTCGATTTGACATCCTCGTCCGTTCCGACTGCCTGTAGTTGAGACAATGCTCCCTAGATAAGTAAGTGAATGAAGCAACCTCTTTCAAATCCCTCCCGTTGATGGTGATTGGCGCTGGATGTTGCTGCTGTTGTTGTTGTTGTTGGTTGGTTATTTTCATAACCTCCGTCTTGTCTATGTTCACCTGGAGTCCTGTCTTCGCCGGCTGCTTCTTCGACCAGTTTGTCGGTTTTTGCTTGTAAGTCTTCGATTTTGTGTGACATCAAACATAAATCATCGCTACGCGAAATCCAGGTCTTCTAGGTTCTTCACGTCGGTCCAGGATATTTCTGTCTTCTTGTTTCCTACTGTCTGACGCATAATCCAGTCCACTACAATTAGGAATATCATTGGTGATAATCAGCCAGCACCTTGTCTGACTCCTGTGTTTACTCCAAACGCCTCGCCGAGTGAGTTTTCCGTTGTGGATCACTTGACATGTGTCGTTGTCGTACAGCTAGCTGTTGAATAAGGTTGATGAATATTTGGGGTACGCCATAGTACTCGAGTAATTTCCAAATTACTTCGCGGTCAACGCTGTCGAAGGCCTTCTCAAAGTCTATAAAGTTGAGGTAGAGGTTTGATCGCCATTTCATGCTTTGTTCTGTGATGATGATGCGTAGAGTTGCAATTTGGTCAGTACATGATTTGGCTTTCCTGAATCCAGCTTGTTCTGGTCGGAGTTCTGTCTCCAGTGCGTCCTTTCTTCTTTCCAGGATGATTCGACTCAGGATTTTACTTGGCGTCGACAGGAGCATGATTCCTCGCCAGTTCTTGCAGAGTGAGGCGTAAGTCGCCCTTCTTTGGTAGTTTCACGAGGTAACCTTTCCTATCCGCCCATTGTTTAATCTGTCTTTCTTCCTTGGTAATTGCGTTCCCTTGGCTGTCTTTTATAGGTTTCGCTTGTGTTGTTCTCTTCCCGGATAGAGATTTGGTTATCTGATATAGTGTCCCCAGGTCCCTTTTGCCTGCTGCCTTTAGTGGCAAGATTGTCGTAGAACTGTCTTATGTCCTTCCTAGCACTCTTCTTCACTTCTTTGTCCAGTGCTGTGTAAGTTGAGCTCAGCGTCTCCTTCTCCTGTCCGTCCTTGCATTGAATCATTTTCTCTTTCACCATTCTCCTCTCCTCTATTATCTTCCAAGTGTCCGTTGAGAGCCATTCCTTGTCTTGTCTCTTCTTTCTTCCTAGAACCGTTGAACACGTTTCGTTGAGAATCGCCTTCAGAGACTTCCAATGTTCTTCCACGCATGATTCTTCAGTGATGTCGCGTAGTGTTTCCTGCTTTGCTCTGACAGTTGCAGTGAAAGTGTCTTTTGTGGTTGTGTCCTTCAGTAATTGAGTGTTGAACTTGCATTGTGGCCTATCTCCAGCTATCCTCGAGGCTTTTAGTTTCACCTCGAAAGTCCCTTCTACTAGATAGTGGTCTGAACCCACATCTGCTCCTCTCCTCTACCTTGTGTCCAGTAGACTCCGTCTCCACTTTCTTGAAATTGAGGTGAAGTCTATTTGGTTTTGGTGTCTCCATCTGGTGAAATCCATGTCGTCTTGTGTATATCCTTGTGTTTGAAAACACTATCACCAATCACCAAATCATTGAAGGCGCAGAAGTCTGAGAAGAGTTCACCATTGTCGTTCATTTCACCGAGGGCCTCTCGACCCATGGTGAGTTCTCTTCCTGTGTTGTCTCCTCCCAGCTTCGCATTCATGTCACCCATCAGGATTTTGATATCGCCATTTGGGACGTTGTCCATTATTGCTTGTAGTTGTCTGTAGAACGCCTCCTTCTTCTCTTGTTCTGAGACGTTTGTAGGCGCATAGCATTGAATGACTGTAACTTTCCTTCCTTTTGAGTTGAACCTGGCTGTC
The DNA here is from genome assembly GCA_944472135.2 of Trichobilharzia regenti. Lineage (NCBI taxonomy): Eukaryota > Metazoa > Platyhelminthes > Trematoda > Strigeidida > Schistosomatidae > Trichobilharzia > Trichobilharzia regenti. The sequence continues at coordinate 50,637,888 of OX235270.1, forward strand.
ATTATCCTGGAGGAGATTGGTTCCCACTGCATGAGAGCTTTGGTTGCTGTTGGTGACATCATGATGGCCACTCCCTCGGTGTGCTCATGGTTGTCCTCTGGGTGGCCGGAATAGATTACTGTCTCTCCAGTAGGTAGTTGGCACCTTCCAGTTCCGTTCCATCTGCTTTCGCAGATTCCCCACACCTTTATTCTATATCTTCTCATTTCTAGGGCTACCTGGGCAGCCTTTCCAGCTTCGTACATTGTGGGAACATTCCACGTCCCTATCCTTATATTTGCTTTCATCGAACGAAGGCTGACTGGCTCTTCATAGGCTTTCACCGGCCCGAGTCACATTCCAGCGAAAAATATGGTTATTGTTTATATTTTTAGAATTTTTAATACATTTGTGCGTTGAATTTTCTGTAGCAATATGGTTAAGTTTTGGGGGTGGAGTTGCTAGCACCACGCCCCAACCCTCCCTCTTTATCCGGGCTTGGGACCGGCTAGAAAACTAGTGAGCTAGTAATCTAGGTGAGGTTACTGGGTCCAGTAAATAATAAATTGTCTAGTAAATAATACTGTTTCACTGTGTGACATTTAATAAACAAACTTATATGGAATTACTTACTAACACAGTGCCCAAGTTTTACACATATATTCACAAGATGAAAAATAGTTCTGAGACAAATGGGGTGAAAATATAAATATAAATAATGTTATATTGGGAATTATTAAATTAGTGATATATAAAACATAAGGAGGTATGTACAGTATATGACTGCATAATTGCGACGGCTATGTGTAAGATTACAAATCCCCGACATGTACAGGTGTTAGTCTTTCCTATCAGCGTAAGTTATAAAAGTGATGAAAACAAAGAAATGGAATATGTGAGAAAAATAGCACTCAAAAAGAGGATTGCCTGGAGCAAGGAAATAACGAATAAACCAATAACTCTAAAGACCAACAAAATTTTTACATGGTTACAAGATTTCATCATGAGCTGCCATTGGTTACAGGATCACTGGAAAACCTGGGAGCACTACAAGGCTCTTTCGTCCTAGTGCTTTGCACTCTTCATCAGTACGCACCCACTGAGTTAGAACCTAGGACCTTCTGGTTACGAGGCGAGCCCAACTCAGGTAAGCAGTTAGCTGGACTGTGGTGGAAATTCATGACTGGTGGGATACATCAGGTCGAGTATGAGGACAAATGCTCAACGACGACACTTGCCTGTGGTCGCGCTATATCGTGAATCGGTAGAAATTGGAATTAATCGACCATTGGATTGGGTCCTAGTGGCTTAACGGTCAACCAGCTCGCCTTGTAACCAGAAGGTCCTAGGTTCTAACGCCAGTAAATGCGTACTACTGAAGAGTTCTAAACAGCTATGCAGTACTCCAGAGTTGGTTTACAATGGTTCTCTAACCGATGTCAGCTCATAATGAAATCCCGTAACAGTTAAATTGCAGCTCTGAAACCCGATGCTAAGATTTTCACTTTTGATTTCGGGAATCACCAACGTGGTTCCATCAAGAAATGGATGAGAAGCTTCTCCAGTAGTCAGTGTAATACTTCCTTTGTGCATACCCAGCTGTGAAAAGAAATAATGTAAAATATTCAGTGACTAATTATACATATAACGATACCGAAAGCAATCTCTTGAGCTATAAGTCCTAACCTATCAAAAATTAGTAGAGTTAATTCCCGACATATCCGTTGATCACACTTATCATCTCCATAGTATTATTTCTGCCTTTTGTTTCAATATGTGGTTGTTTTCTAATGTAATATTGATTGTACTAAATCGACATATAATGTAAAAGAAAGCATTATATCTTTACCTAAAAAAGAATGTCTTGTCTGTTTTAGAGTTTGTGCAAAGCATAATTGCAACGGCAAAAGTGAATCCCCACTAACACAGCAGCTGAACATATTATATTATACACAAATATATTATTTTTTTCAATTTCTTTTCATTTGCGTGTTTGCAAAATCAAACTTTTAGTGAAGTTTTATGACTAACTAACTTTATGCAGTATCAAAGCATAAATCTAGGTGAAAAATAGTATCGGTGGGAGAAACAGTCTAGAGTCGTTATCATCAATATTTTTGAGTTATTAGCTTGATAAACTGACTCAGTAATTCGTTAGTTAAATGAAGCATTTCAGTTTTTTCTTAAAAATTATTGTAGAATTCTGCGTAACAGGTATCCGTCAACTTGATTTGGTCTCATTGTTCTTTATTCCGCAACTCATTTCGGGTTAGGAATGTGCAATGAACAGTTGAATGCTAGTATTGTTTTTCTCTGCGCCTTCTTATTTTGTACAGAAAGGGTTGACGTTCCATGTGTTGTGATCGTAAATATAATGGAATGAAGATAGTATTTATCTAGTATTTCATTGGTTTTCAATTGTCATAAGAAAAACAGCTATTCAGTACTTCCTGGTTATCTAATGGTTCTCAAACTGATGTCACCTCGTGATCAAACTTCGAAAACTTCAAATTCCTGCAAAAGAACTCTTGAAAAATGATTTTTGTTTGCGCCAACATATTCCCTTTATTCACCTATTTTTATAATTAACTTACCTATTTTATTCTGCTTTCTTTCTGCATTTTTCCGCAAAACTAGTTGGAATACCAGATACTCTTTGTTCACTGAAAATTGATATAACGGATTATATAAGTCATTCATGTGACGGGCGCACTTCGTGTTCAGTAAATCCAAATACAATTGAATTAGCAACCAATGAAGTGCATAAGTGCGGTAAAATGCATCTCAGTTTAGTCTATGTATGCGGTAAGTAGCTCTTATAGCAATATTTGTTGAATTACATTGGATTCTATTAGCTTAATTCATGTGAAATAAATAAACTCTAGAGATAATGGGAAAATATCATAACATTTCTGTATAAACCGAAAGGGAATATTTAAAGTAAGCTAAAGACTCTTTTGTCTATCAAACAAGCAAGTTACACCTCTTCAGTCACATAAAGTCCTTAATTTTGTCAAGTAGGTCCGTGACAAACAGCTCTATCATCACAAAACTGGGACGGTAGTCGGAATCATCTAAATCCTCCCATGAGTGGAGGTTTCACATATCTTCAAACATTCCCATTAATAATATTATAACAAGACATATAAGCGAAGAATATTGTTTTCAACTAGATCTTCTTTAGACTTTAATCTAATTGACAACAACTTATATATTTACAACTTATGAACCAACACAAAGATCACCTTATTCAAAAACAATGTAACATAATTATGAACAGTAAATTCACGATATCAAATTCAAAATATTAAAACAGCAATATATAAAAGATGTGTCAAACGAAAAATTGGTTTTGTTGTATAACGCTATTTAATTATGTACGCTATAACTTCATTTAAAACTTTGTAAATTTTGGCGAAAATTTTATAGGAAACATTGGTCAGGAATAAATAAAAAGCTCAAAGTACATTTCATCAGGAATGAACATTCGCCCTCCTTCCCTAAAAATATGAACTGAAACTTCCGTGTCACACATTTTTAGATAATGGATATCCATGTGGATTTATTGATCAGAAACTGCTATCATTCAGGTCGCAGCTGCTACCACGAAGACTTTCTTCATGAATCTGGAGTTCAGAGACTGGTTTGATTAGTGTAACATGACTTTGTAGCTTCACAACATCAAACTCAGTTGTATGAAGGAATAAAGTACCAGCCAAGATGACATCATCCCCTGAGAGTATAAAGTTTACAGAAGAAAATGAAGATAATAATACTTCAACTTATGGACGGCAATTTGCTTAAACAGGCAACATAGTCAGGACAGTTCGTATATTTTAGTATCTTGTTCCCAGTCCAATACAAGGGAGTTTAGTAACGACATTATTTTATAGAGCAAGGAAAACATGTTAAGACAGCAAGATACACTACGGAGACAAATTCTTGAGGGATGAACTAGTTTAAAGACTTATAAACAAGTATTTAAAACAAAATAAAGATAAAATAATGCTAGAAACTGTCTCTTTGTTGAAGGTGTACATTAACTTGTCCTTCATGAATGATAAGGTCATCTATTTGGTGAAATATTTGGAGAAGGAGGGAAAACGTTACTTCTTTGCATTCGATATACTACTTATAAACACATACTTGGGAATAGTTCCGAAAATTGAAAAAGCCATCGATTCTAGACGTATCTAATTATAGACCACTACACATGTGTTAGTATAATAACATACAGGGGAAGTGTGGAAAGATGCTTGTGTGTTAGAGACGCCAAAGGCTGCCCGAAAGGCTCTACAGTGCTCAGAATAGTATCCCAAAGTAATAGAGCACACGTCATCTTTTGGACTGTAAATAAAAATTTGTGGTGGATTAAAGCTGTAGGCATAGAAATGAAGAAGTTTCTCAGTCTTGAAAAAGCCTGTGCTGTATCTTTGCGTACAGAAATACACAGTAATCAGTTTAAATGACTTTCACACCTATTGTTCACCTTAAATTCCCTCCCTTCTTTATCCTGGTTGCCTATTATTATTTAGGTATGCTGTCCCATTATTCCTGTAGATATTTTGGAAACGAAAGTCATAGTTGAATATTAATCTTGGTAAGGAATGTTTTAAGCTATTTCTTGAGTTTAATCCAAATAAGTTTGATTTGCAGTTGGTGACTTGAAAATTCTCTTCATTTCTTTAAGTTTTATTATTTCTACGGTGACAACTCCAGTTTATGTTAATATGTGCTTTGATAAGTACTATTCACTTCTTAGCGAATGATTTCTCCTTGCTTTCCCTGTAATAGGCTAGTTGAACTTGATGCTTATTTGTTGCCAACAGAGCTATGTACTTGTATATTTGTTTTGTAACTAATGCAGGTAATCATGTATGAAGAGTATTCAGTTAACGAATGCTACAGAAATTGATAAGTTCATTAAATACGGCTTCATTTATAATTGATGACTGCTTGAAATTTACTAGGAGAAATCAATATTTCCATGGTTTAATAAGCATCTCTCTTAAGACGCTCACATTATTAGGTAATATAGTGAAACTGAAGTGCTATTTAATACTATTTAAAAAAAATTAAAAAATGCATTCCTCATCTATTGGTCATGTAAACGCTTCTCCGTCTTTCCATTATCTCTTGTATATATTGTACATTCATATTAGGTCACTTTTACATTTGTTACTTTGAACCAATTTTCCTTCTTCAATCTTCATATATGAATCCTTTTCTAGATTATTCCCTACCTTGCTTAACACACTTTCTAAAAATAATTATCATGCCTTTTTAATTAGTTCAGTGATCTCTTCAATTCATGAAAGAGTATTCTCAAACTTGTCTGGAAACGATAAAAGACGTTGGTGCAAACTACAATTCAGACGAAAGTACGTGGAAATTAAGTTAGGTAATTGCAGTAGAGAAATGAAAATGAAATAATATCCAGAATTCTGGGGATGTAAAATAGCCAGGTCCGTAATAATCAGGGAAATAAACGATTGTCAATCATTTTTTGAACCCTACTTAAGCTTCATTATTTGAGTGTTTACTGTCACAGTAATAAGAATTGCTTATGAAATATTCAGTCTATTTAGCGACTAAAACATCTGTGAGCAGATTATAGAAAAGAAATTTTGTACTGATATGCCTATCAGTAATCTGAGACAACTACTTGTTAAATGCACAACGAATGTTCAGTTCCTATTTAATAATGAAATATACAGACAGGTTGATGGAGTAGCCATGGGATCCCCACTGGGACCTATTTTCGCGAATATATTTCTAGCAAAACTAGAAAATAGTCCGTTGAAAGAGGATATAGTGAAAATGGAAATGTATTGTCGTTACATGGATCACATTTTTGTAGTGTACGATGAAGGGTTGAATAGTGATTTGATTTTAAACAACTTCAATAATACACATCCAGCGGTCCATTTCATCTACGAAGGAGAATACAACGACTCTTTACACTTCCTCGACGTCCTACTAACGAGAAGAGAGTATGGTTCCATCAAAAGAACCATATTTAGAAAGCTAGAGACCAAAGCTCAGTATACACATTTCCTTAGCTTCGTACTGATGAAATACAAACGTAAATCAATCAGGTGCTTAGCATTTAGAGAGAGGTCTATTTGTTCCAAAGAGTGCGTAGAGAAAGAACTCCAGATCATCTGAGACATTCTAAGCGAAAACGGATATCCAGAGAAGTTCTGTAACGCCAACGCAGGTTGTAATAGTTGTAAACATGAACTGGCAACTGTGGAGAAAAAGCCTCGGTTTTTACGTCTCCAATTCAAGGGAGATACTTCTGAAGATATTCTATCCGAACGTTTAGCCAGGGCGATCAAGAAAACTTTCTACTTTGCACGTCTGTGTTTATCCTTCACTAGCCGTCCAATGTTCACCCAGCAACTCAAAGATGTCTTACCTAACCTTAGCTCTTCTTCATGCATATACCATTTCAACTGTTCCTGCGGTTCAAGTTATAAAGGGCGCATCATTAGGCAGGTTCGTCTACGGGTTCGAGAACACTTACCAGCTTGGTTCAGCAGGGGGGAAATTAAGTGCATAAAAAGCTCGATTCTGTCACACTTGGTCGATACTGGATATCGCATCGACGTCAACACAGCTTTCAGGGTTATATACCGAATTCCGAAGTCGTTATCACGTACAGTTCGCTTACGCCTCCTACACATAGCTGAAGCTGTTGCAATACGATCGACTAAACCGGAACTTTGTATCCAAAAGGAACACGTCCAGACGCTGTTTCTACCGTGGCCAACCTTGAATTGAAGACTTTTTTCCCACCAAGAGTGCTCCTTCCCCTTAACTCTCTTGGTTTTTTCTTCTTTCTTTTTTACTTTGCTTATTATCATAAATATCATTATTGCAGTTATTATTATTCGTCATAATTTATGCCCTTTATGCAGACATTCCCTCAATACTATCGAATTTTCATTTATACGGACTTATTATTAGTGATATTATCTCTTTTCTCAATATATGCTTCTACCTGTTTCATTTAACATATTCGTTATCTCGCTATTAATAATAATAATGATTTACTTTATTCCAAAAACAGTACTTGTGATACAGAATAGAATTTTCAGCATTAATCACAATATTGCGTCTAATTTCCTCAAATTATAAATAAAAATTAATCACACAGAAAATTTTCCACATTTACAATAGGGATAATATCAAAAACCTGCAGCACATCAAATGGAAATAATAATCATAATGAAAACAGCTAGGGTAATAATAATAAAACAGGTGAAAATCGCAGTGGACTTGTTTCACACAGTATTGGCAATGTGGTATAGAAATCCTAACATGTTTACAAATATTGAATATAATGTTCTTTTTAATGTTATGGCGAGGGGAAAAACAAAGATTACAGCAGTCATAGAGATAACTTGGTGTTTGCAATTATGAGAGTAAAACAAAGAAGCAACAGGATCACAAATATAATAGATATAATAAAAGTAAAACTTCAAGGTATATCAGGATGGATGGAGGAAATTGTTTATTTACTAGATGAAAAAAGGTTAGTTAGTTCTTGCCTGACGCTATTTTCATCACATAAAATACGTGCCAAGTATGGTATCATAGAATTTTTATACTTAGACGTGCGAGCATACAGTTTTCTGAAGCTACTTCTTGTTCTACCTGAGGAGATGCAAAGTGAACGCTGAGGGTAAAGTGGATGCTCCAAGTTAGACAAAATCCCTTTAGCGAATTTATTGCACGAATTTAAGTGTTTCTCATTGCAGTCTTACTATCTCCTGTTTAACTCAGACCACTTTGTACTAGCCACTCACCTGACACCTTCGATAACCTTGAACTGGTTTGTCAATTTTCCTATCCCACACTCTGCAATTTTATTATGATTAATCACCACCTATTCAGGCAGTTAACCTGGGGTTCTAGTGGGAAGCCGTGACCAGTAGGGTACAGCAGGTTGAAGATGAGGCTGTAACTCATCCAAGAAGACATTGAGAAGTGGTCGCGCTATGTCGTGAATTGGCAGAAGTTAGAATTCAAGGATCATTGGATCGGGTCCCAGTGGCTCAATGGTCTACGAGCTCGCCTTGTAACCAGGAGGTCCTGGGTTCGAATCCCGATGGGTGCGTACTGCTGAGGGGTCCCAAACTAGGACGAAACAGCTGTCCAGTACTCCTAGGTTTTCCAGTGGTTCTCTAACTGATGTCAGCTCATGATTAAATCCTCCATGCAATCAAACAAAATCCCTACAAAATCAATACTTGAAAATTAATCTGTGCTCACTAGTGACTGGCCCTATTGAGGCAGTTAACCTGGGGTTCTAGTGGGAAGCCGCGACCAGTAGGGTACAGCAGGTTGAAGATGAGGCAGTAACTCATCGAAGAAGACATTGAGAAGTGATCGCGCTATGTCGTTATCACCACCATTGTCTCCCGTTTTACAATATTTTTAATCGATTTCAGCCTAGCACGTTTGTCACACAAATCTGACTATTTATTTTGACACCCCATAAGTAATCTGTTATACTACGTTAAAAATGTATCCGCCGCATAACTGGCCTTTATTGTAACGACCACAAATATTATATTTTATAATTATAAGAACCTGAAGAGAAATTATTGAAAAGAATATTCTTCGTTCAGATTGACTTTTAACTAAAAATTTCATTTTTCTATTCGATGATTATCTAGCGTATATCTTTCCAACCCAGGTCCCGTTATTACTGTTAGAATTTCATATCATTTATTCAAGATCTACTAATACCTTAACAATCCGTACTAGTATAAAAAGAATAAAAATCCGTTCTGTTAGAATTAAATCTTGATCTTCTCCTGAAAGAAGTTATATTTTCAAGAGTTGGTTTGTGGGGAAAAGATTTGTTTTTTACGAGTTTGACCACGTGATCAAACTTGTAAAAACAAATCTGATACATATGAAACCAACTATAGAAAATTAATCTGATGCTCGCTAGTGACTTGATACAGGATGGGGTTTCCTGGAGTTCTAATGAGAAGACGTGACCAGTGAGATCCAACCAGTCAAGTGTGACGATAGATTTCACACTGACGACAACGGTTGGAGTCGCGCTAAATCACGAATTGGTAGAAGTTAGAATTCATGAGCCATTGAATTGGGTCCCAGTGGCTGAATGGTATACGATCTTGCCTTGTAACTGGAAGGTGTTGTGGGTGCGTCCTCCTGATGATTCCCAGAAAACAAAGATGAAACAGCTGTTCAGTACTCTCTGGTTTTCAGTGGTTCTTTAACTAGTATCAATCCGTAGTCAAACTCGTTAAAGTTATATTTAGTTAAACACTCTCTATCGATTTCATCTCAACCAGAATGAATCGTAGCAAGCAACCCTGTCTAATTACTATAGCCATAATTTCAAATGATCCTGTAAGCCTCAAGACTAAAATAATATAAACTTAGTTAGGTTTCTAGGAGTTCCAACACTAAAAGTGTTCAGATGTTAAAGTTTCACCAATAACTGTCGCTTTGACGGCAATACCTTATAAAGCATTTTCTGATACCTGTTTATTTTACTCCAAACAATCTCTATAACCCGAAATGTTTCACTAACTTTTTCCTTTGACAGCACCTCCCGAATTTATTATTGCTAAAAAATACGTAGACAATCCTGAAGAAAGACACACTGAAAAACAGAAAACAAACCAAAGACAACCTAAAGGTAATTATTATATATTTTTAAATTTGCAAGTAAAAATACTAAACAACGACTACTACACTCTATTATCTAAGTCTTAATTGTAATGCTGATTATTTTCTTTAGATTTCTCACCTGATATATATGTATACGTTTAGGCGCTGTAGCTGAAATGTAGATTAAGTTTATTTCGTAAAATTTTCCTAAATTTGATTGGAGTTTATGTCATTATCCACCTGTCACTCTTATATTCACCTACTTCTTTAAATTTTTTTTTATGAAATATCGTCATCGCGATCATAAAATTGTTGTTAATCTATGGTTAGAGGCATCGGTAGGAAGCCTTCGACTTAGATTTCGTGCTGTCGCCACTAACAGGTCAGCAAGTCGTATCTGCAGTATTGAATGAACTCATGTAACATCTATCAGTGTAGCACCTGAAGACACGAGTTCGAATCTTAGAAGGGATAAGAGTTCCTTCAAGATTGATGATACGCCTTGCTGACCTATCAGTGCTGACAGCACAAGATCTAATTCCAAGTCCTTTGCCGATTACCTCCAACCACCTAATAACAACAATTCTGAGTGCACCGTGCTGGAGAGCCACCTAGCATGGTGGCCATATAGCAAACTCGACTGACAGAATTCAGTCTGCAGCAAACAAAGGACTAGAAGCATCACACCAGTAAGTGTCCTGTTCTTCAGAAATCTCTTTAAATTCATGACGGTAAAGGTATCTTCCTAGCTAGTATTCACACAAAACTTTAGCCATTCAAAAAAATGATACATAATTATCATAAGAATGTAATGGTTTGTGATTTATATGACAGAATTCAACAGGTTAATATATACTATCCGTAAGGAATACTGTGATAAGTTATTTCCGAATTTTTTTTCAGAAACACCTAATTTAATGAGTCTACTGCATTAAAGCTTTTATATTCTTCGGAATCGAATTCATGCCCTGTAGGTATGTGATTAGACAATAATAGTATATGAATGATAATACTGAGAACTGTGGTGATATCCGAAGCTCTGACTGAAAATCCTAATTAAATTACATGATGTTTTATATGCATATTTGAATGAACTTCCTAATTTAGTTAACATCTGAGGTATACTTCCAGCTTGATGAAGCCCAATCTGATGTATTGATTGAGGCTAATACATTATTGATTTTCTTGAATAAAACAGTTCATTACTAATTTGTTTACTCAGTCGTTTTGTTCTCTATATAATCCATTTCTCTCAAAAGAAATCCAATCACTTCAATCAGGGAACAAAATTTCTTTTTTGAATCCTAACGATGTATCAGTTTATACCAATGAACCATTGTCGACTATCAGATTAGATAAAGAATCTGGTGAGTCATAGTAAAACCTGAATGCTGTTATTGTAAAATATTTATATAGCATTATGATAAACTGTGATTCTAATTTCGTTTTTGTTTACGTTTTATTGATAAGTAGTAGTACCGTAGATAGTAGTAAATGCTTGGAAAAACGAATGACAACAGAAGCAAATGTTAACCAGCTTAAGTTAGAAGCCGAAATGCTTAAATAGTTTTAAGCAACCCAATGTCATCATCATTACTATTCAGGTAGGTCTAAACCATATGAAAAGAGTATGCAGCAGCTTAGGTAGTTTGGCATGGGTCTATGCAGAGTGATTTTGTTCACACTGGCTTACATTACTAATTCATATAAAGCGCTTGATATATATATATATATATAAGTATAATCGCAATGACCATAAGATGAGTATAGTATTAAGTAGCTAATTAGAGTGAATTCGGAAAGTTGGGTTTCAGGATGAGATGAAGTCTAGCATAATACTTTGTCTTTAAAATAATGCGTGTTACTCATATACCAATACCTCAAAATAATGATGACACAAACTTTGTACGGAAGTTCAGTTACTGAGATTTTAGTATACAGGTAAACAGATACCTAGCAGACTGGACTCCAGATCACATCTTTTATTTAGAGGTATCCTTATCCTCGGCCTCAAATAGAAAACAGTCTTATCATCATTTTACAATGAGAAATATCGAAACTGTCTCTCTAAAGATTCTAAATTGCTAGGTATTCATTTTACTTGTATATTTATACATATAGAAGTGCCTGGGAATATATATTTTTCTCCAAATAGTATTGAAATTATCATCTTGGCTGTAGATTTATGTCTCAAAAATCAGAAGTCTCTTCGAAGTGTGATCAATGTGTCTTACTGCAAAATAAACTATAGGAAATCAACAACAGCTGTCCAGAACGTCTGAACATCTCCGAAAGTTTTGGAAATGAAAATCAACAAATTCACTTGTGTGGTAGATCTGTTTTAACATCGTAATGAAGGAAATATATAATATACTATTAATTCATTATTTCACCCTTCAGACATCAGCAAGCCTCTGACTGGCCTACGCAAGTCAGCCTACTTGCAAATGAACTCACGATCAAGCGAAATCTTATACAAAGGTCAAGATTCATATTCTCAGCCAGTGAGTCCATCCATCTTACAGTCATCTCTAATTGGTTTTGGTGGTGGTTTACTAATCCTTCTGTGCATTGTGTTTATAGTTTTACTTATATGTCATAAAAGTGGTACTAGAAATGACTTTAACAAATCACGACAGAATCGTAAACCCAATAAATATTCTACAGTATGCTTAGCTCATTCAAATAATGACTGGTCAACAATGAATTCAACAGCATTACATCCTGCACCAATGTCCGATGGATCCGTATCGAATGATATTAAACTTCTATGTCCCGGGTGTAAACTGCCAACAAATCCCTGTTCTCTTGTGACTGATATACACAAATATCGTAACGAAAAATGTCAGTGCAGAGCAAATATACAAGGCGGCATTAACATGTGCAGTGTACATCATGACAGCAATAATCATTCTGATAGGGAGCATTGTTATCCAACCCAGCCAACTTTGATAGGACATCAAAACTCACCAGAATTGTACGCTATGAAAGTAATGCCATCCACCTCTAATCAAACATCAGTAAGTTCGCGTTCCATCCAAATTAGTTTATGCGGTTTATGTGCATTTTTAAACATGTTATTCTGTTGCCAGACTATGAAAAATATACATATTGTTACTAAGTCTATAAATATATAAATTTAACTGTACTATTTTTAATGTTGTTTTCTCTGAGCTGAATAGTTTGATCCTTCTGGACAAATTTTTCAGCGCTGGATACAGTGACTTTACAAATAAACTGTCCAGCTCCAAAAACATAATGACAATAAAAACATCCATTTCAGCTACAAATCTTCACTATTATGTCCAACAGTACCGTGTTCCCTTTTCATTTAGCAAACAAAACTAATTTACGGTGCTCATTACTTATCGGTCTTTTCAAGTCATATATGAAAAGCCTGATGTCATTTAAACATCCTAAGCAAGATAAGGCTTAGAATTACTTAGACAAATGTAGTAGTTTTCTTAAAAACCGATTTTGTTTATCGGCTGCAAAGGTCATTGAGAACCACAGAAAACTCTTTGGTCATATTGCAGTACTAAGTATTACTGTAATTTTTTTGTTTAAAATATGCAGAGTTGCTGATTATGATTCACTTGAGGTTTCGAAGAATATACAATTCACTTTCTGGCATTGTAAAACCTGAGTCATTTAAATATCTCACAAAGTTCAACCCGGATTTAAGGTTAATAATGACCTAAACATACTTGCAAACATGATGATATTGGTTAGTCGTATTTTGATTTAGATATTTATAGAAATTATTTATTTGCTTCATGATTGGTTAAGCATTAAAATCAAAGGCTGTCAATTTTTCACCAGGTGAAAGTTGGCTAAGTGATTTGCCACTCAAGCAGTTGATAGCATTCCCATTCACAGTTATATGAAGTGTCTATCATCCCAAACATCACAACGTATTTCTCCACATCAATGAGCTGCGACAACCCGTTTAGGAAAGACGGCTGTTCTTTATATTACTGGGTGGATTTGGTTACCTTGTCAGAAGTTTGAGATACTGTGTTTACTTATCATGGTTTATTAATAAGGGAACAACAATCAAGTATCTCAGTTTGACATTTGACACTGTGATGAACATGATCTCGGTTAATAATTCCTAATTTAAATGGACTAATACATTTTTTTCAAACCATCAAAAAACATTTCGTGGTATCTGAAAATTTCTAAAGTAGTTTCTGATTTATTAGTGAAATTAACAAAGACATGCTGCAATTACTAGTAATGTTCTTCCAACGTCCGTTGCCATATATGAGAAACTGTAAATTATAAACCATTTTAAAAAAGGCACGCTTAGAAAATACTGATTATTGGACGATGAAAACAATAAAAAATTGAATACACCTGACCTAGCCTTTTTGAAAAGTGATTAAAGCATATGCTCCATTTAACGAAGCCTAATGAAGCATTATTAGTTGCTTTTTATTATATGACTGACAAAATCCTCGAATTCTTATTTCAAACTTTACACAAACTTCACTTTAGTGTGGTAGTGTTATACAGATAACTGAGAGTAGTGAAAATTTGACTGCATTTTTAGGCTCATGTCAATGTTCATAGTCCAACGAGTTTAGCTTCTTTATTCTCTAACCTTTTTCGAATTATATATGATTATGCATAAAAGGTTGCTTACCTTGGTATGGTGATGACGCTTGAATGCAAAAGAAATAAACAGAAATAAAAGTAAATGTTTGGCAGTTCGCATATTTATTCATCGTTTCTTGACCACTTTGGTGTGTAATCTGACAATCTACACTTACTGATGCTTATCTCTTGTCTCTGTTTAGGAGTATAAAATCCTATTTCTACTCATAGTTAATACTGTTTATAAATTACGTGGAATCTGATCATGACACGCTTTTCGATTACTACGCTATATTTGCTTAATTACATAAAACTATTATTTCTCTAGAGCTTCTTCCAAAGAAGTTGTGAAATTTATTGTAATTATTTGACTTTCAAATACTGAATCTGTGGATATTATCTTGTTGAATTGTAGTACCTATAACTATTAGTTTGGCATATTGCAACTGTTTAGCACTATCTTATATCTATAATTGTATTTATCGTTGGACTTACTCAATCTGACCCAAGTCAGTGAGTCTATGATTTTGATATCATATTTCTCACCTGTTTTCTTGCAAATGATACTACTGCTACGGGTATTTTTCTGTTGTCGTCCCTATCTTTCTTGTTGTGAATTATTTTCCCTTTGCTGGTGTTGTTCTGATTGCTTCACTCCTTGTTTTCCTGATGCTAAGGGGAGCAACCTAAAAAGTTTCTCCTCTGTAAACTATGCATTAACAACCCCCTTCTCAAGCGTGGGGCTAACAACCTCACCATGTAAACAAAGCTGCAACAGAAACTTCAGTACGATGAAACTCCTTGCGCTAAAAGAAAAAGTCTTTGTGGGGACATGGAACGTCTGCACCATGTGTGAGACTGGCAAAGCTGCCCAGATTGCAAACGAGATGAAAAGATACGGAATTCAAGTAGTGGGGATATGTAAAAGTAGATGGAATGGGAGTGGACTCGAAAAATTGTCAACGGTAGATTCGATGATCTACTCCGGTCACCAAGAAGACAACCACATGGAGACCGATGGTGTGGCTATCATGATGTCACCAACGACAACAAAGGCCCTGATGCAATGGGAGGCGATCTCGCCCAGGATAATGATCGCCAGATTCAACTCCAAGGGAGAAAAGTGCCAGTTATGCAATGCTATTTGCCCACAGACAACCCACACTTCGAAAAGGAAGAAGAGTACTACAGACAACTACAGGTGACAATGGACAATACTCCTCTGGGCGACATTAAATCCTAATAGGACACAAGAACGCCAAAATGCTAAAAGCTGGAAAAGCAGCAGGACCAGATGGAATCACAGCAAAAGCATTGAGAATGGACTCAGAGACAACAGGGACTTGATGACACCACCACTGGAGAAGATGTGGAAAGAGGGCAAAGTACCCGAATATTGGAAGAAAGGATACTTAGTCAAGCTGCCAAAAAAGGAGACTTAAGTCAATGCTTGAACTGGCGCGGAATTATGCTCCTGTCCATCTAAAGCAAAATATTAGGCCGCATCATCCTGGAGAGAATCAAACAAGCCCTCGATGAAAAACGTCGACCGGAACAGGCTGGAGTAACAAGTCATGTATTGATCAAATCGCCACACTAGGGATCATCATTGAACAGAGCCTGGAGTGGCAGTCACCTCTTTATCTCAACTTCATCAACTTTGAGAAAGCCTTCGACAGCGTCGATCGAGACGTGATTTGGCAACTAATTCGCTACTACGGGTGCCGCCAACGATCATACATCTCATGCAGCAGTTGTACGTTAATGCTGCGTGCCAAGCAATCCACAACAGGGAACTCACCGAATCCTTCAAAGTGAAGACGGGAGTAAGACAAGGAAGGCTGCCTACTATCTCCAATGATCTTCGTGATTGCGGCAGCCTGGATAATACGACAGACAGTGGCGGGTGACGAGGAGACAGGCATATAATGGACCCACACAAAAACTTGGAAGATCTGGAATTCGCCGATGTTATATGTCTGATTTTCTAGAAACTGAAAGATATGCAGGTGAAAAGTAACAAGTTGGCAGAAGAAGCATCAAAGCTAGGACTTCCTTCAGGTGATTATAGAGAAAACAGAGGTGGTGAAGATTTCTGGACAACAGCAACAGTAATAACAACAGACAACAATCAGCCAGCATAAATGGGAGAAATCTGAAAGAAGCAACTTCCTTCACCTACTCACCTGGGAAGCATCGTTTCAACTACAGGCAGAACTGACTAGGATATCAAAGCCAGAATCTGAAAAGCAAGACAAGCTTTCATTTCTCTCAAGTCTGTGTGGAGGTGAACAGCACTCAGAGTGAAAAACAAGATGAGGATTTTCAACTCCAATATGAACTCAGTGCTACTATACAGATCAGAGACTTGGCGCGTCACGAAGAGCACTTTGAACAAACTACAGAGCTTCATCAAAAGCTGCCTTCTCTCAGTGCTCACATTCAGATGGTCAGAAAAGATCAGTAACAGGGAACGAAACAACCAGGAACCGATTGTGCAAGCCCTATTTTACTCTGGGAATGAAAAAAAACAGTAATGATAATGATGAATTATTTGTCGAATTTGTGTGCAGTTTTATTTCGCATATCCGATTCTACTGTTGGCCGCAAAACAGGAAGTTTCACAGGTGATGAGGATAAAGTAACGAAACACGTAAGTTTTTGAATTAATTCCTATGAATAAATCAGTTATGTAGGGTATGTTGCAGAGCACGAAGTATATTATATTTTAAGGATGTGAAAAATGATTCCCATGTTTACTACTAAAACAAAGAAAGACATATATAAGCATGTTCTGCGCTAAGCTGATACTCATATATTTCCTTATTCAAGCCGTTTACCCTACTTTGTGCGTAACTTGTTTACTCAATGTTTAGCAAATTCTGTAAACAGTCCTCTTGAACTGATTTACTTATCTCACAGACATTTTATAAGAAGTTCCATTATTTTTAGCTCACCATTAGCAATACTTTTCACTACACTTCTATTAATATTGTCAATGTATGAATAGTGTCCATAAAATTAATTAATATCACTTTTTTTATAACTTTCACTCAGTGCCTAATGTTTTATCTTTTCAGTGCATATTTAGTGTCTGTCCCATGCAGATGCACGATGAATTGAATATGCCTTTAAGTACACACACAGTTCACAGTGTAAACTCAGGGATCGCAATGAATGAATATCTCCCAGCTGCTACTTCCTCTATTAACAATATTCATTATGATTATCACACACGATCTTCACTAGATCAAAATATTAGGCCCGAACTAACTCAGAACCTGATAGAAAATATTTACATAAACAAAAAAGAATATGGTATCAACACTCTGAAAGCACCACCATCTGTTAATAGTGGTTCAACAGGACGGGGGTGTGATGGCGGCAGTGGAATAAGTGAGCGTAGTGAAGAAGTTAACCCAAAGTTAAATCTTTATGCTGGATTTTCCAGGTTTGAAAGGAAAAATGATTACGACAACGTGAATGAACGACGGATATATGATTATAAGGATAACGAGATCAATAAGTGTCATTATGAAATGCATTCCTGCCAATTGAGAGTACATAATGAATACAGTCGAAGTCTTTTAAGGTCTTCATCAAATAGATTTTGTAGCCAAGATGACTGCCAACACAACACTATTGATAAGAGTATTAATATAAAGTTACCTGAAAAGTATCACCACTATGCTGAAGGTAAATCAGTGTTTGAATCAAACATGCAGCTTAACGATTCATCAGAACAATCCTCAAAGTCACTTCATCAAATCTGTTCAAATCACAATGAGGGTGATTATACGATGCTTACAAAAGGTGAAAACGTATATCATCCATGCCTTACAAGAAAGATCAGTTTTAGGGAGCAATCATGTAATAATAAACAGGGAAAACCTCAACAAACTACACACTTTTCAGAAAACATAACTGAATCAGTTATTCAGCAGTGTGAATCTGTATGTAAAGAGTCGACAGAAAGTCTCAGTGTTCCACTCATCGATCCACCTCATTGCTTTCGTACACCAGCAAATAAACTGCGACCAAGTAATGATGAATGCACTTCAATTCCTACACACAAACCACCAGATGTTATTTTAAAAAGCGTTGGTTATAATGATGATGATTGGAACAACCCCCACCAAAAATGCCACCACTTCGAGGAATATTAACAAACAGCTCAATAGTAACCGGAAGGAATACAGCATTCTAGTTCTACTTCATTTTTGGTTGAATAACAGTAATGATATGTCGTAACGTTATGTAGTAAATATTATGAGACATAGCAACCACTTTTGCTATTAACCTCCAGTTTCTGAAAATTGTATCATTTACACGCCTTTATTTCAACGAACTACTTACACTTTAATGGAATCCAATATTCCAAGCTGTATATGTGAAAATTTTTCGAACGTTGCATTCTTTTTATTTTCTAACTATTCTGTCATTTTTGCTTTATTCTTCTGTAATTAAAGTTTACATTTTGGAAATAACACTGGTATATTTTAAAAATTCGATGAGTTATTGTGTTGGAACAAAAAGTTATTCCTCTATTTTTTTCTCTGTTCACTCTACAGTCTACGGGAATGTGTAATGATTAATAAAGTATAAAGTTATATAGTGAAATTACATACTGCCGTCGTCAGGAGTATGTAACAGGATTTCATTTGTGTGCAAATTACGTTCAAGTTCTCAGGTATTAGCCATACTAAAAATTAGCGTTAAAAAACGAAACTTCTCCAGGAGTAAATGTTTAGGCTAAAAATATGAAGGACTCCCAATTTATGTACCAATAACTATAATTGAACAAGACATATAAGCGAACAATATTGCTTTCAATTAGATCTTCTTCAGGCTTTACTCTAATTTACATAGACTTATATATAAAAATTTTTAACCAATGACGGTGATTTGTGGATCAAATGATAATGGTAGCGTGCTAAATGTTTTTTAAACGTAATTAATAACGACGATTATAATGATAACAAAATATTGATAATAAGGTTTATGCAGGTGATAAGAGTAACAAAGGTAGTATATGTATAAATGTGTATATGTAGACGATTCAGTAAATAAATAAATTAGGTCAATTCTTAAAAGGTAACATTAAAATCGAATGTCTACCTGACTGGATTATTTTAGTGCCCGAACAGTTTAAACCGAAGCTACAGAACTATTGGTATCAGTCATGAAGATTTTAGGCAAAATATGGTGTTTGAACTTTATTTCAACGAAAGGTAGTTACATTCGTAATACACTTAGTCACTAAAATTACTCAAATAAAGCACGTGTTGGTGTTCTTGTTTATTAATCTACAAAGTCACAAACTCATACTGGGAACTCAAGAAAGCGAATTGTCTGATGGAAATTTTTTGGATAAAAAGAACAAAACTAATCCTTATGAAACCAACTATAGAAAATTAATCTGATGCTCGCTAGTGACTTGATACAGGATGGGGTTTCCTGGAGTTCTAATGAGAAGACGTGACCAGTGAGATCAACCAGTCAAGTGTGACGATAGATTTCCCACTGACGACAACGGTTGGAGTCGCGCTAAATCACGAATTGGTAGAAGTTAGAATTCATGAGCCATTGAATTGGGTCCCAGTGGCTGAATGGTATACGATCTTGCCTTGTAACTGGAAGGTGTTGCGGGTGCGTTCTCCTGATGATTCCCAGAAAACAAAGATGAAACAGCTGTTCAGTACTCTCTGGTTTTCAATGGTTTTCTGACTGATATCAATCCGCGATCAACTCGTGAAAAACAGAACTAACCCTTACAAAACCAACTACAGAAATTTTCGTATTACCTTTACCTTTCATTCACATAAAACAGGTATACGTCACTAGTTAAATCTAAAATTCATGCATATGGTGGATTCATATGGGTCAGTTAGTTTTGTAATATTCACTACTTGAGTCTGGTTCTCATGTAGTTTTCGAACGTTTTCCTTTTAATACCATATAATTGAAAAAACAGCTTTTCATAAAACAAGTGTCAAACATTTACAAAAAGTGAATTTCTTCGTTGAATCCTCTGCAGTAAAAGAAATTATCTAGCGTGTCTCTTATAATTGAATGTAAAACGAAAATTGTAGCGCAAAGTATAAATAAAGTTTTTTTCCAAAGAATTTTCTGACGATGATCTCCAGTTTCATTTCAATGACAGTTGGTAGAATTTAAGGGGCCATTAACGACTTATAACTTAAGTTTTGTGGTACATCAAGAAAATACCCCGAAACATGCAAGAAGTGTGGTTATGGGGACGCAGTATTCTAGTGAATAAAACTGAAATGAGCCAATCGATAGATGCTAAATTCAAAGCTAAGAAAACATCTAGCATTTCTGACTCCGATTCGTTCACCCTTATACTTCTCTGAAGGCTAAAAAATATATTCTGGATTGATCGGGTGATTTGGCCTTTACACCTGACATGATTTCATTTTTTTACTCCCTTATTAATATTAATAGTATTAAAACCGAAAAGTAAATATATGGTGAGACTGTCTGATATGCGCTTTGGCAGTACTCAAAATGGTTAATCAAACTAGATCTTCTTACAGCTGTCTGACCTATTTTATTATATATTTGCAAAATACTGGTCAGTAAAAATGATTGATATATTGGATTTCCCTATTGCAAGAAAGTGTTAACTGACCACGTAAATCTCTTAAGTTCTGTCTTAATATTTCTCCACTTGATTTCAGTTAACGTATATCAGATAATATTCTGAACACTACTCAGTACCCCACTAACGTTTCAATCAGCAGTCACCTTTGAGAACACAAAGTAGGCGTTCTGCCTACACACATAGTTCCTACAAAAGTTAAGACAAGACACACCAAAACAATAACTAAGAGATCACAAAATAAGATATATCTATTTCGACAAAATATAATTCAAATGAGACGGAAAACTCATATGTTGAATAGAACTTTCATGTCTATATTCATGTTTTCATCAATGAACCTACAGTGGTACATATCATCCTAAAGGCTTTTAATATATCAGAGAAACTCTGAAAGCAAAGACATATAACTTGTTTGATACCAGCTCCAGATCAGAATAATAATGGACAAACCATGAATTTTAATGGTCTGTGTAAATGTAGTACTATGAAGACAGAAAACGTCTGGATAAATATACGTGTCTGAACTATTTATTAGCCAGAATTAGGGATATTGAAAACATTCTATGAAACACTATAACCATAAATTTTAAATGACTTGTAACTAGTAAAACAGGTTTTGCACGCTTGGGATTCTTAATGTGAAAAATACACATTCACTCAGATGCCATTTACCATTCATACCACTGTTGTTGTAGTTATGATCGGAATGAGATTAGTTTAGCATACAATGTACTTTGAAATGCTTACCTACATGCGAAATTCGTGCATTACATCCTAAAGAAAAACATCTTACTTTTGTTTCCTTTCTACGCCTCCAAACTCGGTTTGTTTCACGCTGAAAGTGTAAACGTTAAGTTAGCATAGAAAAGGAAACTTTATGCAACAGACTAAATATTGATTAACTACTTATAACCTGAACATTACACCACTAAGATGAGTTCCGTCGGTTAAAAGAAATTAAATACTCTTATATCCTAGTATTTTGGATATACTGGTTCACTGAACATAGATAAAAATAGAGAAGCACACCTACACTCATATGGAGTATGCAACTAACTATGTTTTATGTTTTTCAATTGCCTACAGGTTAACTTTCCTGACCATGTCAAGCGAATTTGTTTACCTTACACAACAAGATGATAAGTAATGTAGCTAGAAATAATTCTTCTCTGAATACAATATGCATTATCAGATATTGATCCTGTCTGCCTTAGTGGGCTTATTTAGCTGTCACAAGCACTTTATATGCTTAGATAATACAAATACATTTCGTGTCAAAGTCGATTACAGATGCATACACTGACTGATTATGAGGATGTAACTAGCGTCATATGTATAATTCATGGCGTTGGGTACTGAATGAATTCTATCAATCAGGTTTGCAACTCTGGAACCCAAGTGACTCGCTAGCATAATGCATTTATAACTGATGTTAAATGGTTGGAAGCAGTCGGTAGAGAATTCCTTCGACTAGGTTTCGCACTTGTTGGCGTGTTGTCAACTTCGTAGGAACAAGCACAAAACCTAGATTGAAGGCTTTTTACCAACTGCTTCCAGCCATTTTACGTCACACATGTATGGTTTTTGAATTTAAAGATCATTTTGAACATTAATGCGAAACATTCAGGCGCTTTGTGAAACTACTATTTCGGATAGAATTTTATTTTCACAGTGATATACAGTATTATTTCCCGATGACGTTTTGAGCGCGATTTATTGCCCATAATCACATCAAGGTACCCACACATATCTGTTACTTCGTTACTATAAATAATTACAAATTGAACAGATATACGATTGAAATCAAGAGGAGGAAAAAGTACATTTAGATAAAATATCGGTGTTATTAACAATTCAAAATATTTATTTCCCGATACGAATTGAAAACAATCAATAAAGGTTATTAAAGCAGGATTTAATGAATTCATCAAATTTCAGTAGAACTCGTCATCTGAATACTCCACATACACGGATATATATACTTTTGAGACTACATTGGAAGATATGACTGATAAGTAAATAAACTACATTGAATTGATCATGCAGAAAGGTGCGAATGTTTTCCAGCTCATATGCAAATAGATAAGGGGAGACGGAGTATGAGAGATCAAAATTTTAAAAAAATGCCTTACGCTACAATTACATCACTTAGATAAGCAATTAGTCACTAGAGTATATAACAAGGATTGCAAATAGAGTAATATCAGTAGTAATAGTTTTAAAAAAAACAATAACAGTAATAATAATGCTGGAGTGAGTTAAGATAGTGCCACTAATAAGGGATGGTTTTGATTGAATCAATAATAATAATAGTAATAATAGAGAAGATTTGCAAATAATGGTAGTAATAAGAGGTAGAATAATAAGTAAAACGTATTACCATGATAGATTCAGAGTGACGACTATCTCCTTTTGTACACAGAGACCTGGTTTATAAATTTGAATTGCACAAGCCGCTGCAATTGCAAGCATCTTCCTGTTTCTTTGTCTGCGGACAATAGTGAACCACTTCACAGCGTCGATATCGTGTCCATAGTCCACAAGATGTTTTGTTATTGAGGATTTCGGCACTTTGCACTCAGCTGTTTTCAACCATTTTGGTAAATACTCCATCATGCGAGCAGACAATCGCCTTTCCGTATGACCTATGTATTTGCTTTCACAAACACACTCAAATCGATATATGCAGTTTGAAGTGTCGAGGATTGGCGACTGGTCTTTCCCAGATTGTTGAAGCACTCGCTTGGTGGTGTTAAAGAAAACAAGTTTTGCAGCGTAATAAGTTCTCTTGATAGCTTCATCGAGTCTTCGTTTGACTACTTCCTGTACGTCATCTCCTTTGAATGGCAAATTGATATAGACAGATTTCTTCGGAACTGTTTTATAGTTTTGCAAGGGGTAATTTCTTTAGAGGATTTATTAATGAGCTTCTCAGGATATCCATTCTTAGATAAAATATCCTTCAGAGCTTTTATTTCAGGCCCAACAGTACTGTTAGAACAAATTTTTCGTGCTCTATTGAACAGTGTTCTGACTAAGTTGTTTTTATACTGAATTGAAACAAAGCTCTTTCCATGAGTACTTTCTAAATATAGATCTTTCGATTATGCAACCAGTCATTTTCGCTAGAAAAACGTCTAGGAATTTAAAAGTATTGTTTTCCTCGTGTTCTATTGTGAAATTGAGATAAGGATGGCATGAGTTGAATTTTATCAATATGTCTTCAGCTTTTGATCTTCTTCCACAGACGATAAAAATGTCATCAACATATCTTAGGTATACATTCGTTTCTTTAAATTACATTGTTTTGTCTAATTGGGTCAACCTACAGGGTCCTTTAGCCTACGGAACTTTTCCTGAGTGAGTTTTTATATTTGAATGATACCCTAATTCCTGCTTTATTGAGAATCCTACGTAGGGCCTCAGATGTTCCCTTCTTGTGGTAAAACTGTAGATTAGGTAACTGATAAATAGAATAAATAAATAATAATTAATTATAACATAAATAAGAAAGAATATAAGGCATCCACACTTTTACCATATGAGGACGGGACATCTGAAATCCTACGTAGGATTCCTAATAAAGTAGGAATTAAGTTAAATCACGTATTCTCAACATAGTGTTTTATGTGTCGGATGAGCTGTGTATTGGTCTCTTTTCCCGAAAACTCTCCTAAATTCCCATTTTATCTTACGCTGTCTACAACAAAAGGAAGTTTAAAACAAACATCTTGCATATTTCTTCTTTCTAAACTGATTTCACTTGTCCTAATTGTTGGCAATAAAGGGTAATTATTCCTGACTTTAAAGTAATTTTGATTTTGCTTCAATGCAACTGTTTTTGTTTTCTTTTTTTGTTGAAATTTATTACTGTTCCTGTGTGTGTGTGTTTCAGCATTCAAATAGTATCAAAAAATGTAACATTATGATTTATGCGTTTATGTAGTTGATGAAAATAAATTCAAAGTGTTTTTCGTGCTTCAGTAGTTTCTTCACTTATTTCAATGTTCACTTATGCATATATATATATCACCATTTCCAAGAAACCATTTTGTTAGAAGACTTTGAAGACAGAAGTTTCACAAGATCGATTTTTCTCAACGGTCAATGCACTTATGATAATTGCACCTGATAAAATATGGAGGAAAGGGAATTTAATTCCATTATGGGTAAATTTTGTTTTGATAAAGTCTCACAGTGTTATACAGTAATGTTTACTGATGTCGTTTCGAGCAAATATTCTTATATCAATGAAAGGGAATTTAGTTTCAGAGGTCAAGTGATTACAGGTTCCGAAATTAATTGTTTATTGCATAAGGGTAAAAAATGATATTGACTTGTGCGCAAAGAAAACAAATATATTTAAGGGGAATGCTGTACATTTCTAAAGTGCTCACACACTTATTGTTTAGACAATCCTGGCGAAAATGGGGATGGATCGGACATACATGGGGGGTCCGTCGAATGGCATCGTGCACCAGGCTGTCGAGTGGAATCCCAATGGATAGCAAAGACTGGGTCGTCCTAGGGTGACATGGAGGAGATCATGTGAGGAGGAGATAAGAGATTGTGGGCAATCGTGGTCCAGCCTGAAGAGGACGGCAGAAGATGAGACAAAGTGTACATGTGTTGTTGAATCCCTACGTTTTTACTCCGAACTCAAGGGATTATTAATAACAGTCAGTATCGTTAGAATATAATAAGATATTAAAACTTACGGATCATTTTAGACGGCTCAAATATAATGTATACGTTTTTTTACTTCTTGTATGACATGACACTTAGGTTATGTTAGACATTACTAATTTTAAAACAGTACTATGACTCATCAGATTCACCTTAGTCAGATTATCTTGACTTCACTGATCTCGTTCAGATCTCTTCCTTAACTAAATGAACAGAAGTAAATTATAAAAGGCATAAATATACGTATCTATCATAATATTTAAATAAATGTTCAAAGTTTATTGCTGATCAAAGAAGTCCGATATGAAAGTTGGGGAGTTTATCTGACTCATGTGAATGAAACGTTCTCATGGAGACTCAGTTCTGTATAATAATGAACATGTTCAATATTCACCTGAATCAAAATACAATGCAACAACTATGCTTTAAATAAACCTATTCAGTACGCTAAAACTGTTATGGGATTTCCTACCTACTAAAATATTCATAATTTCTCTTAACGGATGAGTTTTGTGTAACATGCATTTATTTTGTAAACTCTGTTCGCAAGTAATATTTTCAAGCTTCCTATAATTTAAAGAGTAATAGCAAAAACTACTGCCTAAGTAAATTTATGTTCCCGATTTTTGGGAAGTGGTCTTTCTTGATTAAATCTCAGTCATTCCGAATTAAAAAGACAGCGTGACAGAACTGTTATTAGCAAGACACTCTGACATACTATTCTTGCCGTGTATGATTGCTGATTGGAGTTTAGAAGCAAATTCAGTTGCTATCGAATATGAAGAATTAAATTCCAGGCTGCTGAACTTTGTGCCCAACCATCTTATTAGGGGAACACACCTTGGGTTAGACATAATTATCGGTACTTAACCGTATCACTCTTCAGTTACATTTATAGCCGTTGTAGCTTTGTGACTGGTATTCACAATCGCAACTTCTTTGAAATTTTTTACAGGAAAACATTCTAATCATATTTGTCAGATAATGGCCATCGTGCAAATTGATGTGCGCTCATTGATGTTTAAGAACAATAGGCAGACCGTTTAGCCAATCACTTGGTTAATTTTTTAACAGGGAAATAAATGCTTACATCTGATTGATTACTCTGATAATTTTTGTGTAAGGCATGAAATAAAGCATTTTGAATCACCGATAATGAATATACAGCATACAGAGAGATAACTAAAATATATGAAATGCTTTTGTTAATTTGATACGATGACGTAGTAAAGTGTTCTACTAAAAGGCTATTAGAGAAGCTATCAGGACATTATTGTTACAATTATATTCGAGTTAAAATCACTTCGGTGTTTATCATTTTTTGTTAGTAGTGAAAGAAATAAAATTAGTCCTCCTAGTTTTGTAACTTCCTCTCATTTTATAAAAATAAATACAATCTGGTTGTTTGATAATTTAGATAATACTTTTCTAATATTTACTTGTTTTTGATGAGTTAGTGTACAAAACATTGTGAAACTCTCTTCCCTTTCAAATAATGTTAACGCTGCACCTTGGCGTCTATTCGGAATCATCTTTGTGGTTTGTGCTTTCAGCGGCTAAAGAAAATCAGTGAAATGAAAAAAGTTAATTTTAATCGAGGTAAGTATCTTCGACACTCCTTTGGCGTTTGAAACTAGTGGTACTGGGTTCGAGCCTCGGTGGGAACATCATCACCACTCAGTGAAAAATGCAGGCACATCCAGCTGAGGAGTCTCAAATAGCACGAAATGCGCATCCTGGATTCCACTACTAGTCACCATCCACAGATTAAATTCTAATTAAATGCCCAGACATCGTAGAAGTATCTGCACAAGAAGCCGACATATCCGCCTGAGAACGAGCACTTCGGTTCAATCGATCGACGGGAAAATCTCAAATTAAATTAAATTAATATGACCCGTTGCACAAGAGGTGGCTCTCGTGGCCCAAGTGGTCTAGTGGATAACGCTTTGGCGTTCGAAACTTAGAGCACTCTGTTCGTGCCTTTGTGAAAAAAAAATTTTCCTTTCAATGTATCATTTTCGATAGCTGCTCCACCATAGTTTTTGAACATACAACTCATAATGCCAATGCATTTTGAATTATTATATTCTAGATAATGCATTCTGCATTGTGAATCTCAATTTATGAGGAAATGTATAAGTAGGGATAATTAGAATCTGATTTCGGAATCAATTAATACCTTTTGCTCACATTTCTCCCTTCAAATTTCTATTTTTGACAGGTAGATTTAATCTCTATCTTTAGCTGCTTACATGTAGTCGGCATAGTCGAAAGATCTTGTTAAATCTCTTCTTTCTTCATACAATATTTCTCTACCCTACTCTATATAATCAATAACATTATAATCACGGATACGAATGTCGAGATTACATTCTTATTACCAGAAATGGAAGTTTGATATCACTCCACACTGTCTTTTCGTTTCATTGATTATTACTCACCAAATGAAAACGTTTACGTTTTTGTTATGCAGATACAAACAAATAAATTTGCTCTGCACTCTTTTAAAGTCTTTAATCAGATAACAGTGAAACCACTGTTTATTCAGTGTAGATTTCATTACAAGCCAACTTGAATTAAGCTGCACTAGAGAAATGTTACCTGAACTCAATGTGCATCTACGACCACAAAAAGCAAAAATAAATTACCGAATCCCCCCTTATTAATTTTGTAGAAACTCCAACATATTCATTCGATAAATGTATATACGGTGTTATTCTCCTAGATTTTGGAGTAGTATATTAGTTATCTCCGATCCAGGTTAATTCAGGTGTGGAATAAGGCACTTATGCAATCGAATTTCTGTCCATCAGCTATCGTAGCTGACTGAATTAAAAGTTCCGTGGATACAAAAATCCACACTGGCACGCCCGCTATACACTAAAACACCTGAAATTATTTAAACTATATTGTAAAATATAGGACCAGGACTGCATAATCTACCTATTCATACAGATCACACATCTGTATTTCAAGACAGAAGCTAATAAACTGATAGTAAACATGATACAAATCCTAGTTTCACGTCGTAGTTCTACAACCTAGTTCAACAAATATTATTTCACCTCTGATCTTCCTGCTACAAATGCAACCAACGACTTGGAAAAATCTTGAGTCATTTGAAGATTATTAAGCAGTTTAAATGCAAAAGGTTCCATTTACTAAATCTTGACAGGGGTATTAGAAAATGAAGTTCATTAAGAAAACCTGAAATATGATACATTTTTAACAGTCTGATCATATATGTACCTGTAAAGTCAATTTGCATGAAATGGAGAAATGAAACGCCAACTGGAACAAAAGAAGTGATACTAAATTGACGTATAAAGACGATGATAGTAAGAGAATAGTAATTAGGTCATGGTACCATTCTTCACATTGTAATTAGATATGACAACAAGAAATTATTTTTAAACGCAAAAATGAGTTTAACTTTATGGGCGGTTATATATATATGTATAAATTATTATTGTTAGCAAGCTGTTTTTTTACTAGGGTTATATCTATAAAAACTGCAGAAGTTACTGGGAAAATGTTCATTTATATACTTATATATGTGGTGAAGCGGTAAGTTAGTGAAAATATGGAAGGCAGAATTAGAATTTCTGTGAGACTAGCTGCCGAAAATTTCAGCTGAACTGATTGAATTTAGGAGTTATATTCAGGCGTGAAGTCTCTTGATCCCAGCTACACTGCCTAATCTATCACTCATTTTTATTTAGAGGTAATTTTACTCTGCTTAAATCCAAAGAAGGCCACGAAAATTCTTCTCTAATAGGCAGGAATATAATGAAAGTGTCTTATTTACCAAGTAGGTGGATGTAATTTCAACAATCAACAGAATAATTATGATCATTATTACGTTGAGTAAACAGATGGTTAAGCAGAATTAAACTGTACCATAACTTTTCATTTACTAATAAATCATTTCCATCATTAGTTAAAACAACTAACTAGATAAATAATAGAATTAAATGCAACATGATTAATGCATAAGAGATTTTAAACGTAAATATTTTTAGTGATATGTTTCTCAAACAAAATCTTTTAATGCGTTCGAACATACATTTCACAAAAACTTTTACATTTTGCAAATTCTCGTCTCCAAATATAGATTAGTTTTGATTCAGATAACCAGCTAGAAGTTTCATGGGTAATTGGACTTCTTTTTACTGTGGTCTCACTAACCAGTAGACATCAACTTAAGAGCTAATGATAGACTAATAGTACATTTTTTGGTTTTAAAAACAATTTACTGCATTTATGACATCGTCCAAGTTATAAAGGACAAGGCTTAAGTAGATATTTATTGTGTTTGCACCTGTACAATGTGATCAATTATAGATAACCCACACTATCCCTGACTGATAACATTTATTCATACTGTTTCATACATACACGTACATTTTGCTATGCTGTGAGGGAAATAAAACAGTATGAGTGTTAGTCTTAAAGCCTTTAATCAGACTTGACTAAGAAATGCAATTATTAATTTTTTCAATGGAAATAAGTCTGGTAATGCGATGATCTATTTCTTATCATCATGAAGACACAAATAAGTTCCTGGAAATGATTGGTATTGAGGGGTTTCATATAGTTAGTTTTAGTATCCTCTAGATTCTACTCACCACCAATTTTATAGTGTCAATGTAAAAGCATAAGGCTTCCTAAAAGCATCAATTCTTCATTCTGTTGCATTTATGAGCCAGTTTAAGATTCCAATGTACAGCTTTCTGTAAGTCTTTTTCAGATGCTTTGGTTATAAAACACGCTATAGCTAACACCAAAACAAATGTATTGTCTACTGGTATATCGTCTGTTCAGAGAAGTAAGGGTCTACTTAACTCTGTGTTTATGAGAATTAAACAACTTGTTTATTTTGCATTTGGGCCACGCTAACTTTCCAGGCCGATGTAAGTCTACTACTTAAAACATTTGACCCTAAGTTACGTTAGCATTTTTTTCGTGTTTCTATAAATAAGTAAGAATTGGTTTTAAAGTTTTCTTTCATTCAGTGATGAGGAAAGTTTCTAAGTGATATAAATCATAGAAAAACTGTTTTCATAACCACTTCACGAAGAAGAAGCAGTGCCCAAGGTATCTGAGGTTGCCTAGTAGGGCATATTACCTCCCAAGTGATACGGAATTCTTTGTCTCAGCGTTATTACAAAAGTACACAAAAATATCCTGCATCATTGTGTCTTGAAGAAGGTGAACTGTTGCGTGTTTTAGTTACTCAATAGCTAGCAATAGCTTAATACACATCAGTAGAAGCTTCACATCTTACCAGCATTTAGAATATGCCTTATTTTTATGGTCTGTTCATATTCTTTCATGTAATCAAACATTTTTGGTTAGTCATTTTATAGGCAAATATTACGAAGGGATGTCATTTCAATTTTTTCTATAACCATGCTACACGCTCATTTCCTTGCAAAAGTATTCTACAACATATGCAGCTTTAAATATATGAATATGTCATCTATTTCTTCCGTGAACTTCGCGGCACTACTTTAATGTACTAAAACAAAGCTGAAATAGTATAAATAATAGCTAATCTTCCCTCCAATAATAATGTTATTTGTTCTGGACATTGTAAATGAAAGCAAACTAATGTTGAATTAAAAGCCATTTAAACTTCAGAAAGTTTGAATTTCGTTTTTTCTCGAAAGAACAAATATATCAGCAAGATGGAATGATATATGTGGAATAAGTGATAGGACACATTTTCTCTTTAGCTGTTTCTTCAACATTAAAAAAAGAGTTCTTTCCTCCCACTGTGCTTATCATCACTTTGTCTGTCTATATCATCCGGACCTACGTCTGTTCTACATCCATTAAATCAGCATTTAACTCTTCTTATAATTTTTTAAAATTACTACAGTTTGTTTAAGGCCTGATGCTTAGCTTTTAAGATGACAAAATAAATTATTAAACTACAGATTTTTTTATGTTGAGTGCCGAAAATTTAAATTACTCACTGTAACGCAATAAGTTCTACCCAGTATCATCCGACAAGGAATCTCACCTACTAACATTAAAAATTTGTGAGTTTATTTTAAACACCATAGAATGATTTAGAAAGCCACAAAATAACAGCAGTGCGATGTACCAACTTTTCCAGCTTTTAACGTATTTGTTTGGAAATAAAGGCTGTAAAACAAGGGAACTCAATGGGTGGCTTCATATTTTATTTTGAAATAATTTATATAGATCCATAATGTGTATTAGCCCGAAATAGCCTGCATATCTCTTGGAGTGAAGGAAATAGAAACAAATTACTAAATAGATTCCTAATTTCCCCTTACGACATTTAAAAGATTGAGGTTACAAAGTGGATACACGAACTGCCTTTGCAAATTACAACAGAAAAAAGTGATCCAATTTTAAATACAGGAACTGTGTGTTAGCTAAAATATTGATCGATCTTAACCTCAGCCTTCCTCTGACAAGGTGTTTGAACACAAAGGAGTTTGCCAGTAAACTAGTTATCTAATGATAGGTGTCCATAAATATACATCATATAATTCAAAATTGACAAACATAACGTTAATTCAAGACAAAGAAATAAATGTACTTGTTTACTCTTGGCCGAGTTTTAATGAACAGGTCATTCCGACTACAACATTTATTTTAATGAGATTTTTGTGGAGTCATAATCATTTAATGAGATAATCTGTTTTGTGAAGTATAGTGCTAATACACACTAGGAAAGTATGATTTAGCAATAAAACATTTATTTAGGGGATAACGTCAACGGGCAAACTTCCTATTCACATCATTATATAATCGTAGTAATAAGCCTGTATTGCATTTCTAATAATGTCCTTAAGAAGAGGAATAATTACAGTGAATGAGCTATTAACCAAAATACTATACAGTTAGTTTTGGTCATGATGTGAAGCGCATAAAAATGGAAATTGTTTTCTTATGAATGCCTTATGCAGACACACCACTGAGTCATTAAAGAGAAAAAGTGTGATCATATCATAAAACAATTTTGTTTGCTTCATTACAGGTGTTTAACTGATTTGACTGACAGTTAATGTTTTTTCACATTGATAATCATTTGCACAGAATGGCAAATTCAGAATCTTATATTTCCATGTGTGTTAACGTATGCATGTGGTGTAAGTTAGAGAATAACTTTTCCCTGAAATGCACTCTATGAATAATTTCAGGCTACTACTTGGAAGAGAATAAACCGACTTTTATCGAAATGAACATCAAATAATATCAACATACGGACATTTAGATAATCAACAAAACAAGTAATTAAGCAGGAGTTCGCTACTTTTCAACAACATTTTAAAAATACTAGTGTTTTCTGTAACCAGTTTGATTGATCTTTCGCTTATCTGTAGGCTAGATTCTTTTGTAATCTAACATTCACATTCAACAGTCGTCATTTCTCCTTCCCTTAGTGAATCTCACAATATTGCATCGTACTGCCTTATTACTATGTGTATATCTACTACATTTAAGTAGAACGTGATGGTTGTAATAAATGTTTAGGTGTCTAGAAACGAATGTCTGGTGTTTGCACTGATAACAGTATTGTGGTACATTATAAAGTAATGATTAAAAAGCATGAACAGTTAAGTCTTGAGATAATCAAGCTATTGTACTTTAATGTTAGAATTTTCATTTTACACCTAAAATATTGAGTTACTATGTACAATCTTAATAACAGACTCCATGCATTGGTGTCTAAATACTCAGAAAATCAGAAATTACTGCTAGTGCATAAAATGGTTAATGAAGGAATCAACCAGGACTGTGATAACACCCACACACTTCAGTCACCATACATAACGTTTAAAAGACGTTTGACTTAGGGAAAGAAGGTAGAGGCTTCCCAATAGTTAAATATAACACTTGGAAAACAACACATGGAAAAACAACCACAGATCTTTGATTTAGCGTGTCCTTTTAATTAAACCTATTATTTAAGTGAAACGCTTCATAGTAATGGATGGGTTTATCAAAAAATATCAATGGTTTCTCAGTCATATAAATAGACTCATTTCGCAAACATGATTTGGATTTTTAATGAAGTCACATCATATAGTCATTAAAAGAATTACGTCTGTGTTGTACGGTTTATACTTATTTCTGCTCTGGTACTGTCTTTAGCTGGCAAACCTTCCCACTAGCATAAGAAAGATACGCAGGTGAAACATTCAGTACCTGCAAATGAAAGAATGATATGCTATACCTACTTCAAATTTATTTCACAACTCATCTCATTTTTAGTACTGTTATGTAATAACCGTATGTAGACTTTTAACAGTTTGAAAAAATTTGAGCAGTGGGTATTTAGTATTAAAAAATTTTTGTATATTACAATGAACGCAAAACAAAATGATACTATTTTTACTGACGTTTCTCTACTTGGTGCTAATAGGTTTGTTGGGATAATATTACATCAGAGTTTACAAAATATCAGCTTATATATAACAAATTAGTCATCGTTCCTCAACATGTGTAATTCTCACGTTGTCAAGATGGCCAATTGGTGAATATAGCAAAAATCAGGTGTAGATTGTTGAGTTTTATAAGCGAATAAAACTATGAAAGAGGCCTATGTTTACGTAATGAAACTGCTTATCACATATGTATTGAATTTATCACTTAATAGGGAGTCAGAATGCTGCAACCACGTAAATTTCTTAGTCCATCATTCTTATTCAGACAATCTAGATTCTATTTGATATGGAATGTTTCTGATACTAGATGTTCTTTCCAATCTCTGAAATTTTTCGGGACTTGATAACATAACTAATTTTCTATTGTTAATTTTCTATTGTGGCTAAAATCATGTAATTATGAATGTACGCAAAATGCTTTGTCGTCAAGTTTACTGTGCCAGAATCTATATTGTTGTCTAGTCTATAATATGGAGACGTTCTTCAACTATGTACTTGTCAAACTAGTGGCTTGACACGATAAAAGGCACTAGTATGCACCACTTTTCTTAGAATATACATTAACACTTCATTTTGAAGTTAGTGCCAAGGATTTCGTATAAGAGAACAATAAAATTTCCTGAACTAAACTATCCACCTATGTGAAAATACATTATCATTCATCAGAAATGTGCACTCCTGATCGAACCATGGAGTGCACTACAGACCATCAGATGACGTATTACCGTGAATTCTATATTAGCAATGTGACCCCACTGCCATCTACAAGGAAGTTAACGACCAGAAGGTATTAAATTCAAAAATGGGTTAAATATTGCAAAATTATTATCCTAGATCATTTCAAACTTATAGCTCAATTGTACAGGAATTTGTACATTCAGCAGTTTTAAGATTCAAAAATACTCCGTTCATAAATTATTTTACAGTGAATATCCTACAAGTTCATTCTGAATAAATATCTTCGATCATTAGCTTTTGTGTATGAAGCACCAGAAAATAAAGTTGTCACCCATATCCAAATTCTTCTTCCCTTGCAAAGTCCATGTCACTAAGCACACATGACATGAACTGTTTAAGTAATGTACGCACATATTTTGATAGGATGAAACTTCTGATTAACTCCACAACTAAAAGTTCCGTTGATAAAAAAATTCTTGATTGTTTCTTCAGAAATAATAGTTGCATAGTATTCACCTGGAGAAATTTTCTGAAGACTGAAAATAATATGACAAACAAAATGGAAAATATCGACATAAAAATTGTAAAACGGATATAAGTCAGGGATAATAATGCAGTCCCATAAGGGATGGTGAAAAGAATAAAGTGATTATTATTATTATTATTATCTGAAGTCTTTCCTTTTCCTTATAATTCTGAATAATATGTGCTTTTACTTTAAATTTAACCTAATAGAGATTTCGGTGAAATTATAAATTTTTTCACTTCGTCTCACTAAGTAGGTATTTAAAATTTCATCTCTGACGAGAAACACTGTTGTCATACTCCTAGTTGATAAAAACAACTCATTGAAATCCAACTAATGTCCGAAATATTCCCACAATTCTATTTAAAAATTTAATATTGTAAATTTTCACAGGTAATATTACCTATTAAAACCTATATCCACACCTTTTACCTTTAGACACCGATGAAAACGACTGAACCGAGAGGTTTGTGATTTACTGAAGTTCCTTTGGTAAACTAAAACTGATGCCAACTGATGGAAGCACACTGAATATAAGCTTGTTCGAATAAAATTGTCTAAAATCCAGTAAGCATTTAATAAAATGAATGATAGATTAATATGCAGAATAGTAGATGCTTAACCTTAATTATTCATCAGGAAAACCCAGACATATTGGTAGATGATATGTTTATTAGTAATTCATATTTCTCCTCACTTATCATCGACAGAAATGAAAGTAAGCACTTGTCAAACGGCCTTTATTCACTATAAGTGTAACCTATAAGTCACCATAGGGGTGATTAACTTATCCTAAACAATCCTCTGCATAAGAGTAATGTATTGTATAGTCGACAGTGGAGGTGAAAGATCGTAGCTAGGACTTAAAAGTATCGCAAAATCTTAGCGCAACTTTTTCCTTAGCAATCATTCACCCAAGGACACTAGATAATAGCCAACTTTTGCTTTTCTCAACCTTCACTAACAATATTTCTGTCATGTAGGTAGTTTACTCACATTCAGAAGAGGTAGTAGTAAAATAAGACGATTGTTCTAATCTATGTGACCCATCTATAGATGAACCGATTATTTTCCCTAAATCTGTCAACACCTACGACTTTATTCTGTAAATAATTCATAGTCTCAACTAAAATATAACCTGATGTAAAAAAATTTATAAAACAGAATGAGCATGCAAGAATCAGTTTATATCTAAATGTCTTATTTTGACCTGTCGAAACACACTAGTTGTATTGTATTTTTAGCAGGAAATCATGTTTGGTATGGTATGGACTCCGTTATGTTTCAATAGATTGTAGATTTCATGTACAACCAAGAGTTACTGTGCACACAGATGGACTGAAACGGCAACTTAACTTTCAAGTATTGGTTTTGCAGGGATTTTGTTTGAGTGTTGTTACTTCAGAAGCAACCCATTTAAATTATTTGGCTAATTTTCCATTGAGGGTCACACATCAAATTCATTCAGTAATGCTTTGTTTTAACTATCTATTTACGTCTATGAAGAATAGTCTGCACTCATGCACATTTTTCCATGGCTTTCAAAATACCCCTGAGTCTGTTATGAAGAGAGAAATATGTCGGGTGTCTGAGCATGTTGCAAATAGAACCAAATTCCGTCGAATTACATACCGCAGAATACTGTTTTATTTGGAAATTCTGTAAAAGCAGTATATAAAACCACTCTGAAAATTCTGTACCGCATATACTCATCAAAATCAGAATCAGGCTATTATCATTATTCATGATACTGTTCGAGTAGTGTGAATTGCTTGTATAGGTCATCGGAAGAAACCATGAGGTCATATGAACCTTCTGGTAAAGTACTTGATAAAAAATTATATTCGTTTGCACTTTAATATTCCCAGAGGAAAAACTAAGATTAAAATTTTCGAAGAATATAAATGAGGTCAGAAATGTGAATTCATTGGGTTTCTTTGCTTAGTAATATCTGAAATTATTGAAAATTTCCTCTTACAGGTATAATAAGGTTCATGCAAATTAACCCTTTTAATAAAATTCACCTATCAATCAGTGCATTATATGTGTAGAACTACTTCAGCAAATTTCTCTCAAAGGGCATTTTAGGCCTTTCTCATTTAGAAGGATAAATATAGGCGGGTGCGCAATCAGTGACCGCAAAACGCAGTCGTATTCTCCACATTCTAGTTCTTTACATAAAAACAGCCACTTTTAAAATGTAACTTGAATTTTCTATCGGAATTTTCTACCACTCTAGAGAAAAATATTTGTGCCGCCTTTTGCTACAAAGCAAAATCTTTTAGCTGAACAGGAAAAATAAATGAATTGAATTCTATCGATTTTACGTGATGTAAACCTTCTACAGTCGGTGGCATAGCGGTTAAGACGCTCGCCGACCATGCACATGGTCCCGGGTTCAATCCCGGCCGACGCACTCCTTTAGCTCGCTAAGCCAGAAAAAATGCTGGTAAAGGCTAGCAACCCCATCCTGTTAAAATATACACTACTACAGAAACTTCAAGCCAATAGCTTGAGGCCCTATGTTCCACTGGGGAACGTGAAGGAAACATTATATTATTATCAAACCTTCTACACCGTATTAAGATCTGTATACTATTTAGAAGTCCTTATCAGTCCCGTGGTACAACCAACAGAAAAAGGTATGTTATTTGGTGGATAGTGACCAAGTTATATCGATGTTAATCCTCAGACACCGTCGAAGTGTTGGGAGCTGACATAATAACAGATGCTGAACATTTCATTTCAACCAATCAGTATCAGAACAAAAAAATGACTTAACGAAATAAGTCTTTTCACATCTATGCATCAATGTATGTTTGAACATTGTTCATTAACTTTTTAGTCAATGCAGTTAAAGATACGAATTATCTAGAATAGTCAAAACAGTTTGGATAGCGTATTTACACCATTCATTACGAAGAGTTTGGTAACACATCCACTTGTCAATCCGATTGAGCTGAACAATTTAAGGTCAGATAAATTAAACAGTATAATAAGGGATTTAAGGTGTGGAGGACATCAAATTACACCACTCTTGGAAGTATAACCACATAAGGATTACCAGTATAAATTAAGTATAGCTATGAATTGTTTTTTGCTTAGAGATTAGGTGTTATTTTAGAGATGGCTGTCGCTTAAGCATAATTTACTATGCGCGCATACAAGTTTATGTTTAGTCTTAAAAGGTGTTTTGATATGAATATTTTGCTTCTTATCAATAATTTTTTGTCATCAAAGAGGCTAATAGTTCTGATATTTAGTAGTTCAATTGTTTTTCAAGCCATTAAGGTAAATGTTGCTCAATACATTTTGCCACAATGCCCAAGTTCTACATTTACATAAATATTACCCCAGACTCACGTGAAAGGGGCGA
This sequence comes from Trichobilharzia regenti, assembly GCA_944472135.2. Lineage (NCBI taxonomy): Eukaryota > Metazoa > Platyhelminthes > Trematoda > Strigeidida > Schistosomatidae > Trichobilharzia > Trichobilharzia regenti. The sequence goes on from OX235270.1 coordinate 50,676,449, forward strand.
GATGCTGGTAGAACAGTAAGGGCATACTGAAAAATGAAATATTAACATTATATATATATATTACGATGAAACGAAATCATCAGCTTTACTAACAAAAGTTATTTTAAATTTTAAAAAATTACTTTGTGTTTTGTACATTTTGTGCCTCCTTACTTTCTAGGAATATATTTAACTGGCGACTGGCCCTATTCAGGTAGGTAGTTACCTGAGTTCCAGTGGGAAGTCGTGACCAGTAGGGTGCAGCCGGTCGGGTGTGAGAACAAATACTCGCCGAAGACACTGGCTAGTGGTTGCGCTACGTCGTGAATAGGCAGAAGTTAGAATTCAAGGACCATTGGATCGGGTCCCAGTGGCTTAATGGTATACGAGCTCGCCTTGTAACCGGAAGGTCCTGGGTTCGAATCCAGTGGGTGCATACTGATGAAGAGTCCCAAACTAGGACGAAGCAGCTGTCCAGTACTCCTAGGTTTTCCAATGGTTCTCTAACTAATGTCAGCTCATGATCAAATCCTGAAACCAATCAAATTTCTACAAACCATCACTTGAATATATTTAACCACTCAGAGGCATTCGAGGCCTGTAAAAAGCCTGAAATTTTTGCATTTGAGTTCAGTGAATATAACTTTTCAAGACAGCTTTCATGTACCATGCGAAACCTTCGAAAAGCCCTCTGTATGTCTTATTTGAATGAAAATTTGAAAAGCATATGATTTACGAAGATAGTTGTGAAGGTTTAACACTAAGCTGTATGCTGACACGGACGACTGTTGTTAACTTCATTTTCATAAAAGTCTCATAAATAGTGAAGCATGTTCATAACTCAACAAATTTAGATACACATGTGCGGTATCCATATTTTTGTCTCTATATATGTATTAGAAATAGTGTTTTCTTATTATTTGAGGTAAGAGAGTAGCTAGAGTAGCCAGCAGATTATATATATATATATATATATATATCGGATTTATTTTATTGAGCTTACTGATAATAAAACAATAGTTCTACAGTAGTTCTTTTAATACTCTAGAAACTTTAACTATATGAAACCTGATGTTATAAAACTTTAATCCATCCTAATTTTGTGATCGCAATGAGAGTTCACAATATGAAGCTTCCTACAGAGTTGTTCTTCGTAAAAATTGTCCAGAGTGCATAATAACCTCTGTCTTATATCACACACGTTTATCTAATGTGAAAATACTTTATATGATTATCATTAAATATTCCGCATGTCTCAACCGGAGCATAGGGTCTCAGACGCACACAACCACTGCACTCAGTTCTCTGTTATTACCTTCAACTAAATCCACGACTGCCCGCAACTGTCAGTTTCTTCTCCACGGGATCATTTCTACATCACTTTTGGAATCTTGAATCATCGCTTTCCATTTGGCTTCCACTTCACAGCAAACTTTCAACTGATTTCGCTCGCTGATCTCTTTAGAATTTGTCCATTTTGTTTCAGTTCCGTTTTGCATACTTTTTGGCGATACAATAGTGGCTAGTTCGGTGCCTGTCATAGTTCCTTGTTGTTTATCCTTTTAGGCCTGCCAAATGAGGTAGCTGTTGGTAAAAGTCTACAGTAACCTGTTGAAAATAATTTAAGTGATGTCCCAAGTCGCTGAACCATATAGAAGCACTAACCTGACTCTAGTGTTAAAAATTCGGATCTTGTTCATTGTTCCACAATCAAGAATGTCATCGCCGATAGTAGGCAGTCTTGCCTAACTGCTGTTTTTACTTCAAAAGTTTTAATAAGCTTCCCTTTATGAAGCACTCTGCATGTGGCATCACAATGTTGCAGTTGAAAGGGGTTTAAATGGTAACTGATTGACTTTCTTATTCATGAACCCTTTCTTCACTATCACCTATCAGGTGCCACTTGTGAGCCATCCTCTGTCATGCCTTTTCTTCCTGTATAATTCATCTTCAAATGTTACCCTTCAGGAAGTTTCAGTGTTTTTCACGTCTGTCGCCTCAATGTTGCTGCCTTATGTTTCTGACTTCCTTTCACTCAGCAGACTGTCTTTGTTTGCTTACAATAATCTATAATAATGTACATGAAAATCTATACATATCTGTTGATTTCCTAAATAAACGATCTGTTGCCTAGCCCTTGCCTTCTGTTGTTACAATGTAACTTCGGAAAATTCATTTACTTATCACTTACCGACAGATTTACTAGGATTAATGATGAGAATTCTACTAACGAACAAAATATTCTGAATATATCGTAATGTTATTTTTCTGGATGTTTCATGCAAGATCTAAGTCAATCAGGTATGTTATATGATTTCGCGATTACTAATATTCATGATATCCCCGTTCTTAGAGGCGAAGATGGTGGAAAAAATTAACAAAATCCATAATGTCTCATGAGGGAAATAGAGGCGTATCATAAGTGAAATCCAATTTTAATTTAAAGAACTACCTTCTTCATTAACCTGTTTGTCCATTAACTGACGGAAATACTGATCCACGTCACAGAACAATATCAGTATAATCCTTTATCTTTGCTGAGGATAAATCCCATTAGGGACATCGCACTAAAGTACTTATTCTTATTCTCATACAGAGAGGTCAATTAGATGGAACGAGAAGCAATTCTTGCCAGGAAATTATTTAGTTATTTCTTACTAATGCCCTTCCCTCCGCAATCATCGAATTTCAGTCATCATAACTTTTAAACGTTGCTATATATATATATATATATATATATATTCTGCCACCTATTTTAAGTAAAGCCCTATGTTCCATTAGGAACCCAAGGGAGCAATAATAATAATTTTAAGTAAAAGTGACCTATCATGACTAAAAAGTACATCTAAGTCTCAGTCGCTCCTCAGTATCAACAGGTAGCTCATTTTTCTGTCAGTATATTCAAGCACCCTTTCTGGAAATAACAGAAAAGCCCCTAGTTCTCAGCAGGGTGATAAAGATATGTTTATGATGGAAGTTGATAAAGGATGGGATATTAAATAATCAATCGAAATCATATCTGACAAATCAAAATAGGATGTAGCTAGTAAAAGTATCTTTTTCACTTAAGCTACACTGCACATACACACTGTAAAGTAAAAATTACAGGTCCGATTTTCTCATATCTAACAAAAATGGTATATTTACATGGACTCATACGCTCGCTCATACTATTTATTTCCTTAGAAAATATTCTGAATATTCGAAGTACATATTATTGAAGTATTACTGCCACATAAGAACAAAGGTAATCACCACTCCGTAATGTAATGTAAGACAGAGTATGATAAAAGTTATTACGGTTCGTCCTACTGGTCTCAGTAATTAACACTCTAATATATTTCATAACCCATCGTTTAAAAAGGATAGTCTTTCACTTTTGGGGTGTCCCAATAAAGAGGACTTTAGAGTGCACATTAAAAGCCCATGTCATTCACCTGATAAATTTAGCTTATGAGATTTATCTATCCATATTGCTTCATAAATCTAGTGTTACTCGGATCAGCAAATGAGGTACTTCACTTTAACGTTTATGTCGACAAACAGATCAACAATAACCTCGATTTACTCAGTAGAAATATATACTTGCATATATATATATATATAATATATGCATATCTTCAAAAAGTGTTTAAATCAAAATGCATGCAGTTTGGAGAGAAATTACAGTTCTTGTGACTAAAGTTAAAACGTTCTTCTCCAACAATTGTTGCAAACGAGCCTTTAGAATAATATTTCCGACACTGAATTTAAGCTGCTTCTTTTGCTGACAAATACTGAGTAAATTACTTAGTTTCAAATGCTTAAAATCGTAGTGAACACCATGAATCAGCATGAACATGCAAAATGAAATGGATGTTAAGGGAAACTGAACATATATTTATGATGTTCCCCTTTGACTTCTATATAATACAGAACCTATTGTAATGCACATTGAGAAAGAAATTGATGAGTATATGAAACATTATTCCATTCGACTGTTAATTTAAATCACCCAACTAACACACACAGATTTGGTAAAATGCGAGTCCAACTACTGTCCAACTTAAAACCTACAGTTGTTAATGTTATTGTTACTGTCTCAGTTACTTTAGTTAAATTGTTTGGATGCATTTACGCTGACTTATATGCTGACAGGGTGAGTTACCATGCAAGCCAATGTAGGCTAAGATAAGCACCTAGAACCAAGAAGCAAACACCGATTTTTTGTTGTCGCTCAGGTCTTTTCAGCCATGCATCTCTGGACCTTCTAAAGCTTAAGCTTCGTAAAATAAGACTGCGAAGCAAGCAGACTACCACTCTACCATGTAGTTGAAGTCTAATCGTTGGTGATTTCTTACTCTATATAGGTCTATGTATAACATGAAAACAATCACCAGAAATTATGCAATACTAATTAGAGCAGCAGTAAAAGTCATACTATAAGTTAAATTTAAATTTCAGGAGCAGTAAAACTAAAAGAAGTGCGTCGGTGGCATAGCGGTTAGGACGCTCGCCGACCATGCACATGGTCCGGAGTTCGATCCCCGGCCGACGCACTCCTTTACCTCACTGGGCCAGAAATAATCCTGGTAAAGAAGAAAGGTTGGGTATGAGGCTAGCAACCCCATCCTGTAAAAATATACACTGCTACAGAAACTTCAAACCAATGGCTTGAAGCCCTATGTTCCACTGGGAACGTGAAGGAATAATTATTATTAAAACTAAATGAAGCAAGCAGAGAGACACGCGACCATGGTGAAATTATTATAACTTATAAAAATCTTTCAGGGCATCATAAATTTAATTGTACACTGCTACTGTGCTGTATCAAATAATTTCATCTGTTTTTACACATTCATTTACTGCTGCCTATGAGCAAAAAAATGAAAGTAGATTGTACAAATCATGGTTATGGACTTCAGATTTACGTGATTTCTGATTATTTGGTCAAATACTTGTCGACATGTACCATAACTCACTCTAACTAAAAAAACATTAACTCGAAGTGATCTATTAGTTTCACACAGTGTGCACTGCTAGCAGTCAGTAAAATACAAGGCATAATATGAGATTTTATCAACCACCTTGCAAATTTTTATTTTTTGGCCTTATTCTCCAAACAAATATATTCTCAGCTTGTAAATGACTAGTAAGCAGAAAGGATTTACAAGACCACCCAATAAAATGACGTAAATATAAACAAAAAGATGGTATGATAGAATATCTGGCTTATTTTTACGCTGTGCTAATACTCTGTTTCGGATTAAGAATATACAAATTATGCTGATACGAAAGCTTAGCAAATATTTCGAAAATCATGAATGTTAAGGTGTATAAAAGTTATTTTTCAAACCCTATTCCAGAGGATATGTAAATAGTCACCGTCGTCATCTACTGCTTGGTTAGTCCATTTAGGTGTTGACACACTTCAAACCAGCAGTATTTTCCATTAATTCAAAGGCATAAAAATCGTTGTTTTCCAAGATCTTCTTAGTTCGACTTTTAGTAATCATGAATTAGGACACACTTCAGGAAGAAGAAAGAAAGCTGACTTAAACTCTGGTTGATAACAATTATCCAGACAAGTTCATCGGGAGATATAAGGTAGTCAGAACACCAAGAACCATTCTACAACTCGCCCCTAAGAAAGACGTGTACATCAAGCTACCCTATATGGGGCATCATAGCAGCTTGATAACTATACAAAGACTGAACGCTGCTGTTAAAAAGACTTTTCATGCAGTTAATATCATAATAATAGAGAATGTGAAGCCGATATATCCATCTAAGCCCTTCGAACATGCGAAAAATGACGTCACATCCCACTGTATTTACCAATTTGAATGTACGTGTGGACACACACATATAGGGAGGACTCATCAATCTCTGCAAGTAAGGGCTTCAGAGCATATTCCTAAATGGCTCCAGAAATAAATGGAATCATCAGAACCCATTAATGGTGAGAACAGGAGACCTAGCTCTTCTATTGAGAAACATATTATAGAGACAGGACATAAAATTGACGTTAACAGATCTTTTAAACCTATCTATAAAACGTGTTTGGGGCGAATCCTAAAGTTTGTAGAAGCCCTAGCAATTAGAAAGTTCAAGCCACCTTTATGCGTTCAAAGACAATTTGTCATCACATTAAACCTTCCTTGGTAAATTTTGTTTTGATACCATAGCAGATATACTATTACCTCTGCTATTTGGTTTAATGGTCTTCATTGTTATTTTGACCTTGAATATGTCCTTTTAACTTGACCTAAGTCTATTTTCTCACGTCTTACCTCTTTATTAATTTCATATATATTCATATTACTTGAAACATGTTGTTAATAATTTATGCCTTTGATGCATTCACACCTATAATTCCGTTCACTCACTGGATATAACTTCTTAAAATCCATATATATGATCGTACAGCTTGATGACAAATTCGTTGAAAAATGTCTCTTCGCTGAATCACTTCTTTTAATTTTCTCTATGTTACAATAGGAATTGCCAGGCCTTAATGTTTTCATCCAATATTTTTTGACAAATGTATATGTTTGAATAAGGCATTAAGACAAATTTCGCGAGATGATATCATTTCGTAGTTTCTTTACAACCGCTTTACAACTAACATGGTTAACAATAATAAAATAAAGATCATGACAATTACTCAGTTAAATAAAAAACAAAAGTATACACTAATGACCAATCATATTTAGATAGGTCATGTTGTCCATGGTAAGCGAAGATTGAAGTCTATTGATTTTTGTACACACAGTTTAGGCTGTATGTGATTAATCCAAAGTGCTTCCATCACATCACCTTCAATAACCTTGAATTAGAGTTATGCGAAATAATTTGAAACAGTCATTAATGTTGATTTTGTGACCTGACATTAATAAGTGTTTTGCAATGGATGATGCTGGATTTCTATTTAGATTAATCGCATTGGGATTTTCGCAGGCCAACCATAGATATCAGGTGTGCGTCGGCGTGGGCTCGAACCTCGGACCATATACATGGTCGGCGAGAGTCCTAACCACTGTGCCATCGACGCAGTACAGAAGCTGTCTTGTCGAGATGTGGTTTTTCTTTATTGTGACAAGTGATAAAGTTCTCCGGATAACCATTAGCTAATACAACTGAATGTACATGTCGAAGCTCATCCATCAATAAAGACTCTACTTCAAACTGTATCTACAAGTCTACCTGTAGTTGCGGTAACACCTATATAGGTAGAACCAACCGAATGTTCCAACGTTGTCGAAAAGAACATGTTCCAAAATGGCTACTAAATCATATAGAAAATCCCAACCCGATCAGTCTGAATGGAAATCCAGCATCATCCATTGCAAAACACTTATTAATGTCAGGTCACAAAATCAGTATTAATGACTGTTTCACAATTATTTCACATAACTCTAATTAAAGGTTATTGAAGGTGATGTGATGGAAGCACTTTGGATTAATCACATACAGCCTAAACTGTGTGTACAAAAATCAATAGACTTCAATCTTCGCTTACCATGGACAACATGACCTATCTAACTATGATTGGTCATTAGTGTATACTTTTGTTTTTTATTTAACTGAGTAATTGTCATGATCTTTATTTTATTATTGTTAACCATGTTAGTTGTAAAGCGGTTGTAAAGAAACTGCAAAATGATATCATCTCGCGAAATTTGTCTTAATGCCTTATTCAAATGTTTATCCACACATATGTTGATAACGACTGAAAAATGTTAGGCAGATGAAACAAACTCAATGCATTATACTAGATAGAAATTTATGTATTTATACACATTTATACACACCTTGCTTTACTTGTTATTGTACCCACTTCAGTTAATAAAAACTGAATTAATTAGTAATGGTTTATGAATACTCCTTTGGTTATTTATATATATTTATGCACATGTTTAAAACTGGTTAGACATTTCAAAATAATCAATGTATTTCATACTAGTTGGTCAGAAGTGTTGACCCCGAGAAGATAAGTAATTTAGTAAAAAGCTCAGCCACTGCACTGCACGCATTAACACACAATCACACAACAGGGTGTGAGAAGGTTGAAATTCTAAGAAGCATAATAGGAAGGTGGAGAGAAAGGGAGTGATTTCTGAATCCTGGTTTATTGAGTCTACACCCAACACATGCAACAGAAATGATTCAATGCAAATACCAGAAATATGGAAGATATTATTACTACCAGTCAAATCAGAGGAGGATAATAAATAATCTCAAAATTCTATTTCAATTCACGTGCATCATGACATTCTAACAAGTTGCTTATTATGACTACAAAAACACTCATCTTATTTCCCATCTGATTGTACTTGATGAATAACACTCATATTATTATTTCTGAATATACATTATCCCATATTGATTTTTATTTAAATATCTAGTCGATTCCACACATGTATATAATTGAAGGAAGTTGTGTAAGTAACGTGATAAGATTATGAGCAATAGTTTGTGCTCGAAACGCTTTCAGTTAATATTACTGCACGACACTGTGTGATACATCAAAAGAAAATATTATCCATAATGATTTTGTGAACATTGAACAAATTATGCTACCTGCTCATTTTTCATTCTCATTTAAACAAGACTAGTCAATACTTAACGAAGAAATAAAAATATCATATGAAATCAGTTTATCAGAACATAAACATCATCCTCATTCTGCCTTAACTCTTCATCTTAGACGACGGCTGACTAGATCACTGAATCCTCCCACTTCTTTTTGAAAAAAATGTAAATTTAATCATCAGCGTTATTCCCACCTTGAAGAATATTTTTCACCTCAAAGGTGAACACAAACTATGTAATTATAAAAAAGTAGACAATATGTTAGATTATGCGACCACTTTACAAATTAAGAATATCGTGCAAATTTGCTGGAAACCATCATGGGAAAGAACTTTTCAAATAAATAGCAAAACCTGTTTGATGTTTATTATCCACTAAAATTGAAGACACCATTTTTCTTTTGTTTTCTCCCCGAAAATTTATGACTTTTACACAAATCAGAAAGATGAATCAATATGCAACATAAATCAAACATAAGCTAGAAGAAAAAACCAACAAACGGAAAGATATAGACGGGAGAGTACACAGGTATGCAGACTATTAGAAGATAAGGAAATAGGATTGGCATAAAACGACCAAATAATAACCGCAAACTTGGAAAATCACTTGAAACTTCATTCAGTAGAAATGGAAATTTAAAAAGCACATAGTGTCGCATTTCACTTAATTCATGAAAATGAGGAGAAAATATTTCAATAAAACTTTTCGTTAAATAACAAACAATGCAGCATGTCAACGATCTGACAATTGTATCAGAAAACTTCATATTGAGTATTAAAGATATCAGTTCTATGTCTAACGAACTAACTGACGTTTTTTCATCTAGTAAATAAACAATTTCCTCCATTCATCTTTATATACCTTGAAGTTTTACTTTTATTATTATTATATTATTGCTCTCTTGGGTTCCTTGTGGAACATAAAGCTTCAACTGCACGTCTCCATTCGCTTCTGTCTTCTGCTGTACTTTTCGCCTGTATCCATGTTAGTCCATATTCTTTCAACTCCTCTTCACACTTGGACGTCCCATATGCCGCTTCCCTTTCGGGTTCCACTCAAGGGCTTGACGCGCGATGTCACCCAGCGGTCTCCTCAGCGAGTGACCGATCCATCTCCACTTTCTCCTGCATATTTGTTGGGCGATTGGTTCTTGCTTTGTTTGTTCCCACAATTCCTTGTTGGTGATTCTTTCCCGGCCATCTGATCTTCAGTATAGATCAGCGAAGACAGTTGTTAATAAAGGTCTGCAACAGCCTTTTGGAAATATTCTTTGTGACCAGCCCACCAAGTTTCTGATCCGTATCGAACAGCTGACTGACTTGACGTTTGCATTGAAAATCCGACCGAATTTTGTTGTTGATGCTGAGTGACGAAGATTTCCTTCAAGATTGGTTTCAGGTTGATGAATGTGTTTCTCGCCTTCCCGATTCTCGCTCGATTTGACATCCTCGTCCGTTCCGACTGCCTGTAGTTGAGACAATGCTCCCTAGATAAGTAAGTGAATGAAGTAACCTCTTTCAAATCCCTCCCGTTGATGGTGATTGGCGCTGGATGTTGCTGCTGTTGTTGTTGGTTGGTTGGTTATTTTCATAACCTCCGTCTTGTCTATGTTTACCTGGAGTCCTGTCTTCGCCAGCTGCTTCTTCGACCAGTTTGTCGGTTTTCGCTTGTAAGTCTTCGATTGTGTGTGACATCAAACATAAATCATCGCTACGCGAAATCCAGGTCTTCTAGGTTCTTCACGTCGGTCCAGGATATTCCTGTCTTCTCGTTTCCCACTGTCTGATGCAAGATCCAGTCCACCACAATTAGGAATATGACTCCTGTGTTTACTCCAAACGCCTCGCTGAGTTTTCCGTTGTGGATCACTTGACATGTGCCGTTGTCGTACAGCTGTTGAATAAGGTTGATGAATATTTGGGGTACGCCATAGTACTCGAGTAATTTCCAAATTACTTCGCGGTCAACGCTGTCGAAGGCCTTCTCAAAGTCTATAAAGTTGAGGTAGAGGTTTGATTGCCATTCCATGCTTTGTTCTGTGATGATGATGCGTAGAGTTGCAATTTGGTCAGTACATGATTTGCCTTTCCTGAATCCAGCTTGTTCTGGTCGGAGTTCTGTCTCCAGTGCGTCCTTTAATCTCTCCAGGATGATGCGACTCAGGATTTTACTTGGCGTCGACAGGAGCATGATTCCTCGCCAGTTCTTGCAGAGTGAGGCGTAAGTCGCCCTTCTTTGGTAGTTTCACGAGGTAACCTTTCCTCCAGTCAGTAGGCACCTTTCCCTCCTTCCAGACCTTTTGCAATAATGGAGTCAGCATGTCTGCTGTCGTCTCTGGGTCCGCTTTCAGTGCTTCAGGGGGTATTCCATCTGGTCCGGCTGCTTTTCCAGCTTTCAGAAGCTTGATTGCGTTCAAGACTTCAGCTCTCGTTGGAGGATTGGTGTCAACTTGCAGTTGTGTGCGCGCTGTTGTTGGTATTTCTGGACGGGTTGCAGGTGATGGTCGGTTCAAGAGTCCTTTGAAGTGATCCGCCCATTGTTTAATCTGTTTTTCTTCCTTGGTAATTGGGTTCCCTTGGCTGTCTTTTATAGGTTTCGCTTGTGTTGATCTCTTCCCGGATAGAGATTTGGTTATCTGATATAGTGTCCTCAGGTCCCTTTTGCCTGCTGCCTTTCAGTGGCAGATTGTCGTAGAATCGTCTTTTGTCCTTCCTAGCACTCTTCTTCACTTCTTTGTCCAGTGCTTTGTAAGTTGAGCTCAGCGTCTCCTTCTCCTGTCCGTCCTTGCATTGAATCATTTTCTCTTTCACCATTCTCCTCTCTTCTATTAATTTCCAAGTGTCCGTTGAGAGCCATTCCTTGTCTTGTCTCTTCTTTCTTCCTAGAACCGTTGAACACGTTTCGTTGAGAATCGCCTTCAGAGACTTCCAATGTTCTTCCACGCATGATTCTTCAGTGATGTCGCGTAGTGTTTCCTGCTTTGCTCTGACAGTTGCAGTGAAAGTGTCTTTTGTGGTTGTGTCCTTCAGTTTTGAGTGTTGAACTTGCATTGTGGCCTATCCCCAGCTATCCTCGAGGCTTTTAGTTTCACCTTGAAAGTCCCTTGTACTAGATAGTGGTCTGAACCCACATCTGCTCCTCTCCTTGACCTTGTGTCCAGTAGGCTCCGTCTCCACTTTCTTGAAATTGAGATGAAGTCTATTTGGTTCTTGGTGTTTCCATCTGGTGAAATCCATGTCGTCTTGTGTATATCCTTGTGTTTGAACACACTACCACCAATCACCAAATCATTGAAGGCGCAGAAGTCTGAGAAGAGTTCACCATTGTCGTTCATTTCACCGAGGGCCTCACGACCCATGGTGAGTTCTCTTCCTGTGTTGTCTCCTCCCAGCTTCGCATTCATGTCGCCCATCAGGATTTTGATATCGCCATTTGGGACGTTGTCCATTATTGCTTGTAGTTGTCTGTAGAACGCCTCCTTCTTCTCTTGTTCTGAGACGTTTGTAGGCGCATAACATTGAATGACTGTAACTTTCCTTCCTTTTGAGTTGAACCTGGCTGTCATTATCCTGGAGGAGATTGGTTCCCACTGCATGAGAGCTTTGGTTGCTGTTGGTGACATCATGATGGCCACTCCCTCGGTGTGCTCGTGGTTGTCCTCTGGGTGGCCGGAAAAGATTACTGTCTCTCCAGTAGGTAGTTGGCACCTTCCAGTTCCGTTCCATCTGCTCTCGCAGATTCCCAACACTTCTATTCTGTACCTTCTCATTTCAGCGGCTATCTGGGCAGCCTTTCCAGTTTCGTACATTGTACGAACATTCCAGGTACCCATCCTTACTTTTGCTTTCATCGAAAGAAGGCACATCGGCTGACTGGCTTCCCGAAGGCTTTCACCAGCCTGCGTCATTTCACTTCCCCGATTCCAGCGAAAAGTAAGGCTATTGCTTATGTTTTTAGAATTTTTAATATATTTATTCGTTGAAGTTTCTGTAGCGATTTGGTTGTTTTACAGGGGTGGAGTTGCTAGCACCACGCCCCAACCCTCCCTCTTTACCCGGGCTTGGGACCGGCTAGAAAACTAGTAAGCTAGTAGCCTAGCAAGCTAGTATCTGGCGAGGCTTTTACTTTTATTATTTCTATTATATTTATGGTCCTGTTACTGCTATGTTTTACTCTTATAATTGCAAACACCAAGTTATCTCTATGACTGCTGTAATCTTTGTTTTTCCCCTCACCATAACATGTAAAAAGAACATTATATTCAATATTTGTAAACATGTTAGGATTTCTATACCACATTGCCAATACTGTGTGAAACAAGTCCACTGCGATTTTCACCTGTATTATTATTATTACCCTAGCTGTTTTCATTATGATTATTATTTCCATTTGATGTGCTGCAGGTTTTTGATATTATCCCTATTGTAAATGTGGAAAATTTTCTGTGTGATTAATTTTTATTTATAATTTGAGGAAATTAGACGCAATATTGTGATTAATGCTGAAAATTCTATTCTGTATCACAAGTACTGTTTTTGGAATAAAGTAAATCATAATAATAATTATTAATAAAGTAATTTATTTGCAGTAGAAGACACGTTTGTACCAGTTCCCAGATTTATCTTTCTTCTAATAAAAATTAAGTGAAACGTTAGTTTCATGCTAGCAGTAAAATGTGGGATGCACATTTCTTCCTAAATGGAACTCACGGTGTATTCATTTCTTTCTAAAAGACAGTTACGTAACCCAGAAACTGAAACAATGAAACAAAAATTGTGAAGTTGAAATCAGTCTGTGCCAGTGATTGAATGTTGAAGTGGTCGTGTCGGCATCTAAGTATAAGACCACACATTGTCATTAGCAATAAATATCACTTGAAGGACAAACATGTTCGTATAGCACTCTAAGTGATATAAGTTAGCAGTGTGAATATACAAAAATAGGTTTGATATCTTATCCTAATTATAATAATGGTTACTTCCTAAACGTTATAACGTCGGAATCACTGTGTCAAAATACTGTAATGCTTAAATGATAAAAATTAATATAGAAAAGAGATAAAACAGACTATTTTAAACAGTCGTGTACACTATGTGTGAAAAGAAATTTGCCTGACCATAAGATAAGAAGGAGAAACTCAATGTCAGCTCATAGTGATGATGACTAGAGTGTCACGAAAAACACCATCCTAATTCCCTTGTCTTGTTATCTCTTTCGTTTGTTCGCCTTCATTCACACTTGGAAGTTTCGATGTCCACAAAATTTCCAGTCATTAGGCATACTGTTAATATTCATACCGATGAAATTTGCTGAAGTTAATTTGTAGTGTTCTCTCAAGAATCAATGATCAACATATTTTGCATTTTGATATTTGCAAGGTTATGAATTTATTAAAGATTCTAGCTTTTCTTTTGTTCAGTAAAAACTGATTGTAAATGGTTTTTTACTTCTTTTAGAGAGTTACAATAAACTGAGGCAAGAATGGACACCATGTTGTGTAACTTTTCATTCCATTTTCAAATATCGGTTGATACATCATATTTAAAAACTACATCACTTTCGAAAAAATTTGACAATTTGACAAAACGTAATTCTAATTTACTAGAAATTTAGTTCTATTGAAAAATAGAGGGTTGTTTTAAATATAAATAAAAGCACCTTTGATGATATCGTAAATGCAAATTTCTTTCTGAAATGTAACTTCATGTTAACGTTTATATAGTTCATTCAAGCCCATTGCTTCAATAAAAAATATAGTTCTCAGGTATATATAGTTGAATGCAGTCAAAGATACACCCCAACGTCTATCAACTTATAATAAATCAAAATTAAATTGTGTGAGTAATGAGCATATAGGTGACTAAATTCGTTTGTAATCATGCATCACTTATCCGATAGCTAAACGTTTTTGCTCTGTAACAGTTTCAGTTTAGGTAATAAGAGTTTTTACGAGTTGATCACGGATTGATATCAGTTAGAGAACCACTGAAAACCAGAGAGTACTGGACAGCTGCTATTTCATCATAATTTGGGAATCATCGGAAGTACGCACCACTGGGATTCGAACCCAGCACCTTCCGGTTACAAGGCGAGCTCGTATACCATTCAGCCACTGGAACCCAATTCAATGGCTCATGAATTCTAAGTTCTACCAATTCGTAATTTAGCGCGACCCCAACCATTGTCGTTGGTGGGACATCCATCCACACATGTGACATCTAATTGAACCTCACTGGTCACGACTTCTCACTAGAACTCCAGGAAACTCTATCCTGTAGCAAGTCACTAGCGAGCATCAGATTATTTTTCTATAGTTTCGTTGGTAAGGTTTAGTTATGTTTTTACGAACTGATCACGGATTGATATCAGTTAGAGAACCACTGAAAACCAAAGAGTACTGGACAACTGCTATTTCATCATAGTTTTGGGATCATCGGAAGTATGCACCCACTGGGATTCGAACCCAGGACCTTCCGGTTACAAGGCGAGCTCGTATACCATTCAGCCACTGGGACCCGATTCAATGGCTCATGAATTCCAACTTCTACCAATTACGTCGGGGTCGTGCTAAATCACGAATTGGTAGAACTTAGAATTCATGAGCGATTGAATCGGATCCCAGTGGCTGAATGGTATACGATCTTGCCTTGTAACCGGAAGGTGCTGGGTTCGAATCCCAGTGGGTGTGTACTTCCGATGATTCCCAAATTATGATGAAATAGCAGCTGTCCAGTACTCTCTGGTTTTCAGTGGTTCTCTAACTGATATTGATCCGTGATCAGTTCGTAAAAACATAACTAATCCTTACAAACCAAACTACAGAAAAAAAGAGTTTTCTTGGGATGGTTTAATAGAAATGTCCACAATTAACATATTTTATGTAATTATTTTCTTTCAATTCTTTATTCCTTTACGTTCCCAGTGGAACATAGGGCTTCAAGCTAGAGGTCTGAAGTTTCTGTAGCAGTGTTTATTTTACAGGATAGGGTTGCTAGCCTCATACCCAACCTGTCCTCTTTACCAGCACTATTTCTGGCTTAGAAAGGTAAAAGATTGCGTCGGCTGGGGATCGAAATCCGGACCACTTACGTGGTTGGCGAGCACCCTACCTCTGTGCCACCGAAGACATTTTCTTCCTGTAGTTCACTACTAAACACAATACCTAAAGATGTGCTCGTGAAGAATGACCTTTTCGTTGCAAGAAATATCTGTGATCCATTCTGTTTCTAAAAAATATGCTGTAGATCGGCTATATATTCAAAGCTACAGTTAGTGACTTTTCCCAGAGTTTACGCGCAGTTTTCTTACCAAGAAGTGTTGCGAAAGTTTCTTCACTGAACAAATAAGCAGTTTAGATACTTTATTTTATTACTGTGAGCCATGTTAGTTGTAAAGCAATTGTAAAGAAACTATGAAATGATAACATCTCGCGAAATTTGTCTTCTTAACGCCTTATTCAACTTTATCAAAGGGACTAATTGTTTTAAGTTTAGATACTGTTATTTCTATTTTTTAAAATACATCATCTTATGCATTTACTGTTTCTGATAGTGTTTACAGATAACAGTAACAAGGACTAGCTTCAAAAAGGTTAACATGTACACAAACCATACACACACACACACACTCGTAAACGTGAAATCTAGATTAGAACAATAGCCATTCAATCTATTTATAGTTTTCTGTGTTTTCTGAGTTAATGAGAAAACATGACTGCTTTGGAATATGAATTAGCCACAATCGAATATGTTTCTTTTATTGAATGACATAAAATCAGAACAGGCTGAGTCACAGTGTTTACTCTATGTATAAATGCCTCATAAATTCATTCGATTTCATCATTTTATTGATTAAAATTAGAGGAGAAAAAAGGTAATTTTCGCAGCAACATTAGCAAAATGATACAACAGTTAGACACTGCAGTTAAAAGAGTGAAAATAAGGAAATAATCGAAATAATAATTACTAGTTAAGTGAGGTAAAGTAAACGTTTCTAGTCTCCCCAAAATTCAGATTGGTCTCACTTCTACTCATTTTCTGGTGCATAATAAATACAGGTTATTAACAAAAGTTTGGGTGAGTCAGTAATAGAATACTCACCGGACACGCAGCATACACGGGTTCGATCCCCAAACAGCGTACTCGTAAACCTCACCAACCTCACTAGCCGGAAAAGAGGGAGAATTCGATGTGACGCTAGCAGGCTCACCTCGTGAAATTAATATCAGCTTGGATGGAACGCCAAAGTTTGAGATCCCTATAATCCCGTTATGGGTAAATTTTATTTTGATAAAATCACACAGTGTTATATTCTACCATAGTGCTCAAGTCTTACCGTGATACCCTATAATCCCATCAGAACTCAAGAAACCAAGGGAAAAAGAGAACGAAGTTAATACAGACATTAATTTTTAAAGATTTTGTTTCATTTGTTGGGCACCATTGTGGAGATATAATTCGTGGCATTCAAAACCTGGCATTTTGCATCAAAAGGCAGGTCGATCATAAAATGTTATTACATCGCTTGTGAATAGTTTGGCTATAAAGTATCACTTTGGATGGGAGTACCCAGTTACATAACACGCAGCATGCCTTTAACTTTTCACTATACCTAGTATTTACTAAGTGTCAGTTCTTGATACATTCATGAGGCCAAATAAGTAGAAGATTTTATATGAAGAAAATAATGGGTGTTTCTTTATAATTGCGAATATATATATATATATATATATATATGTATTCGTGCTTCATCAAACAGCTCATTGAAAAGATGCAACAAAAAGTAGTAGCCGATGACACTAGTTGGTGTTTGCGCTAAAACCACGAACTAATAAAGTTTATAATTCATGGGCCATTGAGTCGAATCTCGATGGCTGAATGGCCTACGAGCTTGCCTTGTTACGACAGGTACTGGTTTCGAACCCTAACGGGTGTGTACTGATGATGAGTCCTGCACTAGGACGAAATTTCTGTCCAGAACTCCCTGGTTTTCAGTGGATCTCTTACTGATACCAATTTCTGGTCAAACTCGAAACAAATCATATTGTTACAATAGTGAAAATAATAATCGGATTTATTGTGGTAGAACTAATACAACTATAAACATCTAGATTTGGTAATGTTGAAATACAAGTAAACTTTGTAAAAACAAATAATTAAATCTAACATAAGACTAAATAACAAGATTTTAACACATCTGACCTTAACTGTTAAGATAATTTACATACCTCTCACCATGATTAAAAATCAACTATGATTTTAACTTTGCACATATCCTAAGAAAACTAAGAGTATGTCAAACAGAATAATAGTAAGAATAATGACAATAATGGAAAAACATTGTAAAGACCAGAGGGAAGGGAAAAAAGTTTTAAAGGTAAAATAAATTTACGCTGTCAAGGTTAACTTAAGCTAACTACTGTCTCCCTTTTGTATACATAGATCCGGCTTCCTTATTTTCACAATGTATTACACACCACTACTTACTCACTATCTTGATAATATTCTGTACCAATTAGCACTCCAGCTTACTCTAGTACTAGGTTTGCCAAATTTTGTGAAGCTAAAGTTCATTTTGGCTAAAAACACCAATAATCTGAAAAAAATACTAAAGTTTACCCATTGCCAATCACTTTCAGAATGTTGCGAATGTTGCACATAACTCAAAAACTTGGAGAAAGCACTAGTCGTCTCCCAGATTTCACTGGGTAATAACTGTTAGAAAACATTTCCAACTTGAAACAGTTAATTATTGGTTAGACAACTGATTATTTCTAAGTATCTAGTTATAAATTCCTGTTGTTCAACGGAATATGTTGATGTTCATTGTTTGGTAACAAATAGATTCAGTGATTTTGATATGATGGAGAGGATTTGTAGCTCAGGTGGATGATTTTGGTGTGGTTGTTTTCTCTGAGCTGGATGGTTGATTTGCGAAGCTTTCCTCACCCTACTGGGTGACATCTTCAGCGCATACTTCAATTTGAAGTGAGCCCACCCAACTCAGAGAACACAACCACATCAAGATTCAGTGATTTTATTTGACATAAGAAATTCCTTATCATATTATGGTTGTCCTTTCAGCAGTCAGCAAACTACTAGATAATACGAAGATCGTTGGAGATAGTAGGCAGCCTTCCTTGTCTTACTCCCGTCTTCACTTTGAAGGATTCGGTGAGTTCCCTGTTGTGGATTGCTTGGCACGAAGCATTAACGTACAACTGCTGCATGAGATGTATATCGTTGGCGGCACCCCGTAGTAGCGAATTAGTTGCCAAATCACGTCTCGATAGACGCTGTCAAAGGCTTTCTCAAAGTTGATGAAGTTGAGATAAAGAGGTGACTGCCACTCCAGGCTCTGTTCAATGATGATCCCTAGTGTGGCGATTTGATCAATACATGACTTGTTACTCCAGCCTGTTCCGGTCGACGTTTTTCATCGAGGGCTTGTTTGATTCTCTCCAGGATGATGCGGCCTAATATTTTGCTTTAGATGGACAGGAGCATAATTCCGCGCCAGTTCAAGCATTGACTTAAGTCTCCTTTTTTGGCAGTTTGACTAAGTATCCTTTCTTCCAATATTCGGGTACTTTGCCCTCTTTCCACACCTTCTCCAGTAGTGGTGTCATCAAGTCCCCTGTTGTCTCTGAGTCCATTCTCAATGCTTTTGCTGGGATTCCATCTGGTCCTGCTGCTTTTCCAGCTTTTGGTATTTTGGCGTTCTTGTGTCCTATTAGGATTTTAATGTCGCCCGGCGGAGTATTGTCCATTGTCACCCGTAGTTGTCTGTAGTACTCTTCTTCCTTTTCGAAGTGTGGGTTGTCTGTGGGCAAAAAGCATTGCATAACTGGCACTTTTCTCCCTTGGAGTTGAATCTGGCGATCATTATCCTGGGCGAGATCGCCTCCCATTGCATCAGGGCCTTTGTTGTCGTTGGTGACATCATGATGGCCACACCGTCGGTCTCCATGTGGTTGTCTTCTTGGTGACCGGAGTAGATCATTGAATCTACCGTTGACAATTTTTCGAGTCCACTCCCATTCCATCTACTTTTACATATCCCCACTACTTGAATTCCGTATCTTTTCATCTCGTTTGCAATCTGGGCAGCTTTACCAGTCTCACACATGGTGCAGACGTTCCATGTCCCCACAAAGACTTTTTCTTTTAGCGCAAGGAGTTTCATCGTACTGAAGCTTCTGTTTCAGCTTTGTTTACATGGTGAGGTTGTTAGCCCCACGCTTGAGAAGGGGGTTGTTAATGCATAGTTTACAGAGGAGAAACTTTTTAGGTTGCTCCCCTTAGCATCAGGAAAACAAGGAGTGAAGCAATCAGAACAACACCAGCAAAAGGAAAATAATTCACAAGAGGAAGGGCAGCGAAAACAGGAATAAAAGAAAAAAATAACCTAAGCAGTATTTTCAGATACAGTTAAGAGAAATGATATCAAAATCATAGACTCCACTGACTTGAGCCGACTTAGACATGTAAATTCATCAATATATACAATCACAGATATTGAATTAGTGTTAGACAGTCACAAAATGGTAAGCAGATAGTTATAGATATTGTCAGTCAACAAGATTATATCCACGGATTCAGTGTTCGAAAGGTAAATAATTACAATAAGTTCCACATTTTTTGGCAAGAAACTCCACAGAAATAAGAGTATTATGTAACTGGGTAAATGTAGCTTACAAATCGAAAAGCGCGTCAAGGTATACGTTAGGCAAATTGACTGTTATCTCACCCACTTAAGCTAAGACTTTGCAAACCAAACTTCGCAATATATTGGCTATGAAGACATTTCTCTAGTTAAACTTTGCAAAAATAAGAAAAATAGTAGTGCCAGAGGAAATGGACAACCAAAACCTATTATATTTCTTATCATGTCCTCGCCACAATAAATTAATTTTCAAGTTTTAGTCTAGGAATGATAAATTTAGTGTAGCTAGCACGAAAGTAAGTAATATTTACAGAAACCAAATAATGGAAAAGAGGGTTAGAGAGCTTCAACTAACAGAATTACAGTGGGAGAAAACAAATAAGTTGATAAACAACATCTTATATTAGTAAACAGATGTTACTTTTTACTGTGTTCAGACTTGGATTTAAATTTATGAACTGTGTTGATAATTTTAATCATTATTTATTCATCTGTACATAAATACAAAAAGCTATTTTCAGTGTTTTTCGCCCATAAATTTTGCTCTGTGAATTATGCTGATCTTTTCGATTATTATTTATTTATATTTATTTCATAATTAACAATTATTTCATTGCAAATAAAATACCAAAATGCATCCCAGTTGAATTTATGACACATGCATGCTTCAAATTTTGACTCATAATGGATATTAGACAGTTGTTTCAAAAAGAGTCGGCAACGATTTGGATTTATTAATACAGGAAGCAATGTAAAATAAAAAAACATGTACTATTTATCACTTACTACGATTGAACGGCCAGGCTGTTATTTCAGTTTCCGTGACAACAATGATTCAGAAAAAATACTTAAGTGACAAAATTTTGCTAAACTTTGATGGATTTAATAGATAAATGAAATATAATTCAGGAAAAGTTTGTATAAATGTGCATATGTCAATGAATGACACCTTTTATTTGTGTGTGAAAAAGCTCGTAAAACTAACTGTTTGGCCAAATCTCTTTCGGCAGAACACAATGCGCATTTGAGTCTTACTGGTACCGTATTGAAGTTTAAGATTTCTACTGCAAAGTTTCACTATCAGGTTAAATCATCCTCTTCGACTTGTCGGCATATAGTCAAAACTATTATGTTGGGAGGAAAAGAAGTAGATTACATGAATTATACATACGAAAAGAAATATTTTTGCTTACAGATGACTAGGTTTAGTCCTCTGTTATCGAATATGAAACCATTTAAACATTACTATTTTTTACAGTGTTACGCCTAAAACCACACAATTGCACAAGATTAATCACAATGTAGTAAACTGCTTTCAAGGTAATAATAAGAATGGTTACGCTCAACGCCGGTTTCAGAAGATTCAATTACTGTACTAATCTGTAAAATGAGGGTGTCGTCTTCATCACCTTATATGAAGCTGACTGGTGACATCATTTCATGGGGTTTTACCATGAGTTCTGACCTCATGAAAATGCCCCAAAATTATTCCAGAAGTTTTTCATTGATAACCTCAGGGAAAGTATTATGCACACTGGGTGGAATGTAAGATTTTATTTGAAAAATTACCTCGAAATTCCTGTTTTCCTAATGAAATTTCACAACATTTCTGGATGGTTTTCTGATAATGCAAAAGCCACTGAGAGGTTACCAAGGGAAAATGAGTATCCAAAAATCTTTAAGTAAGTAATGTGTGTTAAAAAGAAAGTAGAATACTGTGATGTCACAATGAATTTAGTGCTTCTAAGATTAGAATTCAAAGGTGATAAGAATGAAGGAAGGATTACCAGATGGAAAAAAAAAATGTTGAAGACCTACGAGGTGCTGTCTTGAAACTTGAACAGTTACTGATTCATATTAACTACAACTGCAATTATGAACTCAAATGCATCTCTTAAGTGAACAAGAAAAATCAAGCGTATTCTTTCTGAATGTCTCTTAGAATAAAACTTAAAATGTATCATCTTTAGTAATCTTTAGTAATAATAGTAATAGTAATAAACAATGCATGAAAAATCACTCAACGGGTGAAGCCGTTTGATTTTGAGCGAGGCGAAACAAATGAAATAAGATAAAGATTGTACCCACTACATCAGAGATAACTCGAGTATATTAATTCCTCAGATTTATGCAGAACTAGGCATAGTTTCTATATGATAATTCAAGATAGATTTTACCTAATATTATTGAATTGTGCAAAACAAAATAACTTGAACACAGATGCAGGAACCAGGACCTTTAAAATCACAACAGTTTCGATGAAATTTCAGACTATCATAAAACAACGAAGACACCGAGATCACGCCTTCATGAAGTGATTGAATTAAGAGTACATTTTATCGTAATTTAGATAACTCCGAGATGAGTTACTAGTAGTTGTATCAAGGAATAGTGAACCTAATCTAATAAAGTGCTTGGTTCACAGAGCAGGAGCCATCTGCTCTGATGAATACCTCGGTGAATATTATCAAGCAGGTGCTAAGTGCAAACAGTTATCCTGAAAAATTTGTCGATAAGAATATGAATCAAAATTCCAGGTAGGCCAAAATGCCAACAGTTCCTAAAAAGGCCTTATTCTTACAAACTCTGTTCCTTGGGGATAACATAAACGAGACACGAACACGACACCTTAGGAGTGCGGTAAAAATAGCATCCCCTGTTGCTGAATTACGCTGTGTTTTCAAAACCACCCCTATTTTGCGTTTGGGAGTAATGGATAAACTGCCTGATATTGCCCCTTCCATGTGTATCTACCAATTTAACTGCTCCTGTGGAGCAAATTGTATAGACCGCACAATTAGCCGTGTTTATCGTTAGATTTCTGAACACCATGCTGCGTGGTTAAGTAAAGGACAAACAAAATCCATCTATAGCTGCATTCTATTTCATCTTGTGGATACAGAACACAAGATTGGTGTTAATGGTGCTTTCAAAGTCATCCACCACATACCAACTAATCCTTACTTTATCTTAAGAGTTCGTCTACTACATATTGCTGAGGCCGTTACGATCCACACCAAAGAACTTAACTAATATATGCAAAAGAAGTTGGTTTAGACATCAAGATTTTAATGATCCTCAATATGTTGTGGAAATTCCCTTAATTTTATTCGATATTCTATCTAATATTACACTTTATGCTTCTTATAATTTATGCATCTTTTACTGAACAAATCGATATTATTTAAAAACACCAATATTTTCATTGACGACTATTCTAAAATATTCTATGTATATAAACATATATATAAATATAGAGACAGAAGAGGAAATTATCCGAATGGACATACTTTACTCAATATTTTTTCATAAATGTGCTAACTTACCTTCAATAAGACAAGATTTATGTACATATATATGAAAATCTGAGCCGCAGATAGCTTTATTGACTGAAATGAACTGCTAGTGCTACACTTAGCGTTTACAAAACGCCTAAGGCTCTCAGTTATTGATATTTGTATTAGGTTTTACGTTATTTGCTAGCAGGTCGTAACTCAGTCAACCCGTCACACTTGATTTAACTCATCTCAAAGTTATTTAAATTTTGATAAAATATACTCTTAAATCGATCAATTCATAAAGTTGTAATCTAGGTCGGAATCAAAATGTTGGCCTTGTTTATATAATTTGATGAGCCTATCGATATATGTCGTCCAGCAGCCGATTTTTAAATGGATTCTTTCGAATTTTTAAAAATTGCTGACTACAACGTAACGCTGTATTTTCAATTAATTCATTCTTTCTTCATTTACTCCAGAATGTCAACCACATGAATGAGATCTGTTAGAAAAATGGAACCTTATTCTACAAAATAAGTTTAATTTGCAACAAAAGAAGTGTTAGACTGTAGATTTCCGTTAGGTAATTGATCAGGACAGAAATTTCGACATACCTTTTATTGGAAGTTATATGATAGGAATAAAAACTTACTGAAATCAAAGCTTTGGTAATATTATCTTCAAGTCATCTGACAATCACTGAAAGCAATATAAAAACTATTCACGTCAGTTAATCCAGTGCTTAACTACCTCAAGCATTTCTTGTCTGTGTGGCTGAGGAAACAAGAATGATCTGTAATAATTAAAATGTTTCAGCTTTGTGACCATATCCATTTTGTGTCCCAATGAAGATTATGGGTTTTCTTCAGCTAAGTTTACTGTGATAAATATCTGGCCTTGTCTTAATTTTATGTAACAAACAAAACGTTTAATTTTTCCGTAATCAATCTTTTCTGTTTCCACAGTTAAAAATGCAATAATTTATAAACATGAAGCTTTTAAGCAATTCACTGGAAATAATAATAATGCATTTTACTGGTAATAAACTCTGAGAAAAGGAATAAATATTACATCCGTAAAAACTAACTATCGATGATTAATACAGCAATTTACTACATAAAGATAATTCGTTCTATATGTCTGAAGAATTATTTTATCACACATGACTGCACGTAAACTGTAATCCTGTGAAACATTTGTCTTTCAGATTACATAATCCACGTTTTATTTAAATAATTTCTCCCCTAATTTATAAAACTACTGATATTTGCTAATGATAGTTATAAATAAAAATTTAAAATGTGTCATAAATAGACTCTGGTATTTTACCAAAAATAACTTTTTGCTAAACACCAAAAACACTACAGACTATGAACTGTTTATGTTTTACTGTTGCTAAAATTCCTATCAGTAAAAAGTTTGAGCATTGTGGATAAGATCAAATAAAGTATAATTATATTTTAATAGTTTACACACAATGATAAGTTTTGTTATTGGTAATATTTCGAGCAAAATTGTTTTATTTTATTAAATAAAACAATTCCAACAGTGGTGTGAACACGGGCAGTAATTTTGCTCGAAATATTACCAATAACAAAACTTATCATTGTGTGTAAACTATTAAAATATAATTATACTTTATTTGCTTAAATTCCTCTTAAAACAGATACAAGATTAGATTAGATAATCGAGAAAGCCAGCAAATATGCTAGAGACACTGTTCAGCTCGTCATCTTACTGAAATTTTCACGGTTATGTCAGCATATATAAAACATTTCACAGCACTGCATCAGTACTGTAACTCATCTTACTACCTAGTTAACATAAATATCAAAAGTTTACAACATTACTGGAGTGTCATATGCCCAGTTATCTTTTTCATTCAAATAAACTGGTGCTTAGCGATGACTCCATCTGTTGCCGTTACTCTGTAATGCTTTCTTAACCTTGAAAGAATAATTATAATTACTGAAAGTTATTAGTAGGTGAAATTGCATATGACGTGGAAACAATATAAACTGTTTAGTACATCTCAGTTGTTTGCAAACAGTTTTGTTTGGCTTTTTGATTCATTCACCGTTTTCATATTAGTTAGACATCAAATATATGCAATTAATCAGGTAGATAACCTTTCGAACACCAGCTGTTATTATTTTTCCTTGGAATATTTATTTGTCTCTGTTGTCTGGTAAAATGACTAACAGTATTTTGAAAAAGGCTTGGACATGGTATAAAAATAAAATAAGTGCAGAATGTTGTCATGAGTAAGAGGATGTATCTTAATAACAACAGCTTTTTCACACTGAAGCAATATAATTTTCAATTTAATACAAGATTAAAAGTGAACATACAATGAATACTGACTGCATTTATATCCCACAATTGTATGTTGGACAACTAGCTTTCTTCAGCAAATCAGAACAATTCATACCGCTGGATTTTAATTTATTATGAACAGTAACCACTTAAAATAGAGAAAAACTGTATAATAAAAAGTGCTCTCCTAATTTTTATAGCAAGTTATATATTGGTGAAGTGGGCCACATACAAAGCTCGACGTAGACTGACCACGGAAACGGTAGCAGTCATATAATAACAAAAAAGTAATACTCAAGGACTTTATAAATTCACAGAGTTTGAAATAATTGGTTTCAATGATTAATTTTCAATTCAGAAAAGAAATGGGTTTCAGATGGTCAACAATTGAAGACTAACTTGAAAGTGCGTCTAATGAATTCGTCAAATTTGCCTCAAAAAACCATAATACTAACATTTTTACAAATGACACGAACTATTCTCGTGACTGTTCATACACATCCAACTACTTATATTCGAGGAAATACTACGTTCCATTTTACTCACTGCCTACCATACTGTTACAATGAAATTATAAATGTTGTTTATCATACCTCCATTTGAAGTACGTCTTAGTTCTTAACTGATCTGTTTGTGCTACACTAGGTGTTGCATCTTTTACATCAGATGATTTTTGATTGTGATAAACAATCTTACTCTCATAACTGACAATATAAAGCTTTTTTGCACTTTGCACAAGTATGCGTACACCATTACATCACCGATAAAAAAATTTAATTTCTGGAAGGAAAGTACTAACTGTCAATACCACACCTTCTATATATATATATATATATATTTACATGGACTAGTGCAGTACTCTTATGTCTTTTTTTAAAATCTTGATATTTTTCCTAGGCTACACCAATAATAATTAACGAACAGCATGACCATTTAACGCAGAGAATGTTGATTTCCGAAAAAAATATTGAAAATGTCCAGTCTGAGTGAACAGTGGGAAAATTTATGCTTTTTAAATACATTTCAGGTTTTTATTTAGTAAACATACTAATCAACTTAAATGCCAAAGGAAGAAATCGAAACATAATAAGAATATACTGTATAAATGTTTATATCGCGCCATCTTGAATTTCCGTATTGCGCAATGTGCTTCTTTATTACATCGATAAGAATATAAGGTGAGATCATTATCACTTACTGAATCTGGTCAACCCATAAGTGTCTGTCTCCATACAATTAAGAAACTGAAGTTCACTACAATAATGAGTTCGCTGTAAACGAATACTTAGTTCTAAAACAACTTCTGACTGATACTGATGGAAGCGGTGAATAAGAAGACTGCGAATTTATATCAACCAGAGATGACAGGAAACATTTTAACAAAGTATAAACGAAAGAACCCAGAGTAGCTAAAAAATAATCACTTTCTTATCCGCAATTCCGAAACTTTCTATTCCTTGGTGTGTTCCAAAATGAATACATCTGAATTTCACTGTCAAGTTGTTGTGATGAAGATATGCAAGCAAATATCACTAATCATAACGTTATGAATATAAGTAATCAGTGTTTAATTAGTGTACTGATATCATTATTATTGCTCCCTTGGGTTCCTAGTGGAACATAAAGCTTCAACTGCACGTCTCCATTCGCTTCTGTCTTCTGCTGTACTTTTCGCCTGTATCCATGTTAGTCCATATTCTTTCAACTCCTCTTCACACTTGGACGTCCCATACGCCGCTTCCCTTTCGGGTTCCACTCAAGGGCTTGACGCGCGATGTCACCCAGCGGTCTCCTCAGCGAGTGACCGATCCATCTCCACTTTCTCCTGCATATTTGTTGGGCGATTGGTTCTTGCATTGTTTGTTCCCACAATTCCTTGTTGGTGATTCTTCCCGGCCATCTGATCTTCAGTATAGATCAGTATAGCGAAGACAGTTGTTAATAAAGGTCTACAGCCTTTTGGAAATATTCTTTGTGACCAGCCCGCCAAGTTTCTGATCCGTATCGAACAGCTGACTGACTTGACGTTTGCATTGAAAATCCGACCGAATTTTGTTGTTGATCCTGGCTGAGTGACGAAGATTTCCTTCAGATTGGTTTCAGGTTGATGAATGTGTTTCTCTCGCCTTCCCGATTCTCGCTCGATTTGACATCCTCGTCCGTTCCGACTGCCTGTAGTTGAGACAATGCTCCCTAGATAAGTAAGTGAATGAAGTAACCTCTTTCAAATCCCTCCCGTTGATGGTGATTGGCGCTGGATGTTGCTGCTGCTGTTGTTGTTGTTGGTTGGTTATTTTCATAACCTCCGTCTTGTCTATGTTCACCTGGAGTCCTGTCTTCGCCAGCTGCTTCTTCGACCAGTTTGTCGGTTTTCGCTTGTAAGTCTTCGATTTTGTGTGACATCAAACATAAATCATCGCTACGCGAAATCCAGGTCTTCTAGGTTCTTCACGTCGGTCCAGGATATTCCTGTCTTCTCGTTTCCCACTGTCTGATGCAAGATCCAGTCCACCACAATTAGGAATATGACTCCTGTGTTTACTCCAAACGCCTCGCTGAGTTTTCCGTTGTGGATCACTTGACATGTGCCGTTGTCGTACAGCTGTTGAATAAGGTTGATGAATATTTGGGGTACGCCATAGTACTCGAGTAATTTCCAAATTACTTCGCGGTCAACGCTGTCGAAGGCCTTCTCAAAGTCTATAAAGTTGAGGTAGAGGTTTGATTGCCATTCCATGCTTTGTTCTGTGATGATGATGCGTAGAGTTGCAATTTGGTCAGTACATGATTTGCCTTTCCTGAATCCAGCTTGTTCTGGTCGGAGTTCTGTCTCCAGTGCGTCCTTTAATCTCTCCAGGATGATGCGACTCAGGATTTTACTTGGCGTCGACAGGAGCATGATTCCTCGCCAGTTCTTGCAGAGTGAGGCGTAAGTCGCCCTTCTTTGGTAGTTTCACGAGGTAACCTTTCCTCCAGTCAGTAGGCACCTTTCCCTCCTTCCAGACCTTTTGCAATAATGGAGTCAGCATGTCTGCTGTCGTCTCTGGGTCTGCTTTCAGTGCTTCAGGGGGTATTCCATCTGGTCCGGCTGCTTTTCCAGCTTTCAGAAGCTTGATTGCGTTCAAGACTTCAGCTCTCGTTGGAGGATTGGTGTCAACTTGCAGTTGTGTGCGCGCTGTTGTTGGTATTTCTGGACGGGTTGCAGGTGATGGTCGGTTCAAGAGTCCTTTGAAGTGATCCGCCCATTGTTTAATCTGTTTTTCTTCCTTGGTAATTGGGTTCCCTTGGCTGTCTTTTATAGGTTTCGCTTGTGTTGATCTCTTCCCGGATAGAGATTTGGTTATCTGATATAGTGTCCTCAGGTCCCTTTTGCCTGCTGCCTTCTCAGCTTTAGTGGCAGATTGTCGTAGAATCGTCTTTTGTCCTTCCTAGCACTCTTCTTCACTTCTTTGTCCAGTGCTGTGTAAGTTGAGCTCAGCGTCTCCTTCTCCTGTCCGTCCTTGCATTGAATCATTTTCTCTTTCACCATTCTCCTCTCTTCTATTAATTTCCAAGTGTCCGTTGAGAGCCATTCCTTGTCTTGTCTCTTCTTTCTTCCTAGAACCGTTGAACACGTTTCGTTGAGAATCGCCTTCAGAGACTTCCAATGTTCTTCCACGCATGATTCTTCAGTGATGTCGCGTAGTGTTTCCTGCTTTGCTCTGACAGTTGCAGTGAAAGTGTCTTTTGTGGTTGTGTCCTTCAGTTTCTGAGTGTTGAACTTGCATTGTGGCCTATCCCCAGCTATCCTCGAGGCTTTTAGTTTCACCTTGAAAGTCCCTTGTACTAGATAGTGGTCTGAACCCACATCTGCTCCTCTCCTTGACCTTGTGTCCAGTAGGCTCCGTCTCCACTTTCTTGAAATTGAGATGAAGTCTATTTGGTTCTTGGTGTTTCCATCTGGTGAAATCCATGTCGTCTTGTGTATATCCTTGTGTTTGAACACACTACCACCAATCACCAAATCATTGAAGGCGCAGAAGTCTGAGAAGAGTTCACCATTGTCGTTCATTTCACCGAGGGCCTCACGACCCATGGTGAGTTCTCTTCCTGTGTTGTCTCCTCCCAGCTTCGCATTCATGTCGCCCATCAGGATTTTGATATCGCCATTTGGGACGTTGTCCATTATTGCTTGTAGTTGTCTGTAGAACGCCTCCTTCTTCTCTTGTTCTGAGACGTTTGTAGGCGCATAACATTGAATGACTGTAACTTTCCTTCCTTTTGAGTTGAACCTGGCTGTCATTATCCTGGAGGAGATTGGTTCCCACTGCATGAGAGCTTTGGTTGCTGTTGGTGACATCATGATGGCCACTCCCTCGGTGTGCTCGTGGTTGTCCTCTGGGTGGCCGGAAAAGATTACTGTCTCTCCAGTAGGTAGTTGGCACCTTCCAGTTCCGTTCCATCTGTTTTCGCAGATTCCCAACACTTCTATTCTGTACCTTCTCATTTCAGCGGCTATCTGGGCAGCCTTTCCAGTTTCGTACATTGTACGAACATTCCAGGTACCCATCCTTACTTTTGCTTTCATCGAAAGAAGGCACATCGGCTGACTGGCTTCCCGAAGGCTTTCACCAGCCTGCGTCATTTCACTCCCCCGATTCCAGCGAAAAGTAAGGCTATTGCTTATGTTTTTAGAATTTTTAATATATTTATTCGTTGAAGTTTCTGTAGCGATTTGGTTGTTTTACAGGGGTGGAGTTGCTAGCACCACGCCCCAACCCTCCCTCTTTACCCGGGCTTGGGACCGGCTAGAAAACTAGTAAGCTAGTAGCCTAGCAAGCTAGTATCTCGCGAAGTTTCAAATTCTAATGGGTTGTATACATACAAGCCGAAATTAGGGCATATAACACAGGAAAAACGAACTCACCATGGCTCATAAATTTTTTCAGTGGAGTGGATCGGAACACTGAACCCTTTGCAGGCTTCTGTCTCGTCTGATTATTTATTAATCGAAGGCAGCACATACAAACACAAGGGTGTCTACAAAGTGACATGTCAGACTTTGAACATGGTCATGGGTTCGATCCCCTGCCGACGCACACCTGATATCTATGGTCGGCCTGGAAAATTTGGGTACCGATATCATATGCGTGAAATTTCATACATGTATCAAAAATACGGTGTAGAATCAAGCTATAATAAAAAATAAAAATAAGTAAATAAAAATGTCTAAATCAGCATAAAGGACACTTATGTTTCTGGACATAAGATTAAGAAAGGTGTAGGTAAGGTTTCGCACCACAACTTAGTATGTAGATTCCTCAAGATCCAGTTAGAAGCCTTCACAAATGCTAAGGAGAAACCAGCAATCGAAGCTCAACAATCATAAAGTGAATAATGCTAACACAAAACACATGATCAGCAAGTGGTGGAAATTTTGATGCAGTTGTATTCTCTGAGCTGGATAGTTTATTTGCGAAGCTTACATCGACCTACTAGACAACATCTTCCTTCAGTGCATACTTTAGTTTGAAGTGAGCTTTTAGATTTCTCCACGAGTTTATTAGTTATCTCCACTGGAGACTGTGAACGTGATTGGTTGTTTTCATGTGTTTTCACACGTTCTAATCTATTTGTGTTGGTACTAACTGTTACCTTGGCCTGAACTTTGACCCATTTTGTGTGAGATTTCCTTCTTATCAACTGGTAAATTCTGTCTATACCGATGTGTCTGCTGATTGACGATTCTCTGAAATACCGGGCTTCTAGAAACTCTCTAGCATTCTTGAAGTTTCCTCTGTCTAATATTTGCACGTTGTCCCAGTCGAATTAATGTCCATGATTGTCTGTACGCAGCGATATGAGAGAGTAGAATTCATATCCTATGACGGCTTCAAATGGAAGTATGCGCTAGAGATGTTGCCTAGTAGGGTAATAGAAGCTTCAAAAATAACCTATCCAGCTCAGAGAACACAACTACATCAAAATCACCACCTGAGCTACAAATCTTCTCCATCTTATCTAAATCGTGGAACACACTTGGTAACCTGTGCAGAGGAATGCTGGTAGCTTCTAGAAGTGGCACAGAAGGAAAACTGTGTAGACAAATAAACATAGAAGGAGAGAGAGTTCAAAAATGCCTCACATCTGAAGGTTAACGGAGGAGAGAAGGAGAGTGATACATGAAGATGAACCAGTGGCACTCAAAACGAAATCAGAAACCTCAGTGTACATTGTGACGTGAATAGTGGAGTAGGTGAAAAAGAAGGGAACGTAATTACCAGCTATAAGAAAGGCTGACTTGACGAAATTATAAAAGAGGAGAAATTACGTTCATGCAAGAGCTGGAGGGGAATCATACTCTCGTCAAACACAAGCAAAATCTAATGCCTCACCATCCTAAAGAGTCTAAGAAATGATGGAAGTAAGAAATTCTGTTTGGAATAGTCTGAATACAGCGATGATACTTCAATCAGCAGAGTGACTAATGCTGAGAATGCACTGTTGTTACAGGAATATAGCCTAATTAGTATATTAGACCACCAAAAGCGAATCACTTTCTCACATTTTCATATTATTTGTGAAATATCTGGGCTTAATATGGCGAAATCCATGGAGAAAGTTGTAAATAAATCACGATAATGCAACGAGTAACTTTGTTCTCAGTTCGCACCATTTCAGCTTTTTGAGTTAATTTATTACATGCGATCTTTGTCACTTATCACAAAAAGTTTATTTTAAGACTATGGATTCTACACTGCATTGAAATCTGACCATTCTGTAGGAATAAGATAGTGGATATATATATATATATATATATATATATATATATAACAGTAGCAAGGAGTATGCCATAAATTTACTAAATGTGAAAATAAAGAATAACGACTTCATTTCGAATAATGAGCAGAGTGGTATAATTTGAACTTTGTGAAAATGCATTTGCTGAAATTTATAAGACTTTTTCAGAAGCAGTATAGTTATGCAGCCGATCAGTAAAATTCCCACTTAGAAATCTATGTTTCACATGGCTTTTGGCTGCTGATGACAATATTTGAGAGTATTGAATGCTTCAAAAATACGGACGACATTCAGAAGTTAGTTCATTATTCACTGCTTTGTGTTCTTTATATCGTCATCATTTTATCATATGACATACTCTGTAATGGCTTTGCTTTGCCAGTTCAGTGAAGTAAGTGTTGGTTTGTAGGGATCTGATTAGTTTCAAGTTTGATTACGGATCGTATCAATTAGAAGGCTACTGAAAACCAAGGAGTATTGAACATCTGTTTTGTCGCAGAAAAATACATAAACTTTATCTCTCTTTCCGAACATGCCTCTAAACATTTAATGAATTCAAAAAAATGAAAAACGTGAATTGATTTATTTTTTTAAATGCAACAATATTTTTCGTTTGCAAGAGGTTGTATTGTCAAGTCCCAAAAGTGGGCCAGATGAAATTAAGTTGGATATAGACTAATAGAGAGATTTTTATTTAATAAATTATACAGCTAAGCAAGCATGTTGGTAACAAAGTGAATAGTGTTTATTCATACATTGCTTTAATTTAGGATTTGAACATTTTGGCGACGTTGTGTAACGGTATTTCTCCTGAGAAAGCAGAGATTCAGTAATTGGAAAGGTAATCAAAAAAGACACACAAAAATTTAGGCAACTCAAACGTTTCATTGTGAATGCTTACTTGAATGATTCACCAACTTTAATCTACTTATTGTGAGTAACATTCTTTGTGTAGACTAAGAAAATGAACGAAATGTTATAACACAATGGTGGAAAATCGAGTTGGCTTAATTAATGAGTCAGTGTTTTTCTTGGAACTTACATTAGTCTTTTTCAAGGTTAAACGAAATCCTATTTTTTACAGTAATTCTCTATCTCCAGGATTTTGTAGGTAAGTTTGATAAAAGTAGATAAACTCATAGAAATGCTTACCGTTTTCAAAAGCAAAAAATCAAAACTCTGCTACCTATTTTAACACATTTTATACGAGCGAAGTCTGATGGGCTTCACTTTTATACTAACGTATTTTATATGTCGGCATACTGATGTCTGCAAAAACAGAGAAGATTTGTAGCTCAGGTGGATAATTTGGATTTGGTTGGCTACTCTGAGCTAGTTAATTTAACAGCAGAGATTTTGCTGTCCTTCTAGACAACATCTTCAACGGAGGTTTTAGTATGATATTTTCCAGACGGGCGACAAAAGCTCCGCAATTAAATTAAATAGCTCAGAGCACTTAACCAAATTAAAAACTGAGTTTACAAAGAATAACACCTTTTGACTTGAGCAGATGGTAGCGTTTGCATATTCAAAGTTTACTTGTGTTTCTTTACCAATGAGTTCTGTCTTATGCTTTATTTTAAAAATGGTCTAGGAGTACGTATTGCTAGAAACGATATCATGCATACCTGAAGATTTTGGAGATTTCATGTAGTTTGTACTTCCTCAAATGTATGCCCTTATTATAACATTATACTAATATATTAAAGAAATGCCTAGGTTAAAGATATCCATTTCCATAATTTTACAGTATTTATTATCTTATTATTGATCTCCTAGGTTTCGAGTGGAACATAAAGCTTCAATAATGCATCTCCACTTTGTACTTTTTTCTGCT
Source organism: Trichobilharzia regenti (assembly GCA_944472135.2). Lineage (NCBI taxonomy): Eukaryota > Metazoa > Platyhelminthes > Trematoda > Strigeidida > Schistosomatidae > Trichobilharzia > Trichobilharzia regenti. Next base: position 50,710,877 of record OX235270.1, read on the forward strand.
CTCCTCTTCACTGGGCCTACGAATGCCCATAATCTCTCATCTCCTCAGCACACGATCTCCTCCATATCCTTCTCAATAGACACACTTGCGGTTTCCTTTCCGGATTCTACTCAAGCAATGGCCTGTAATGCTCGTGATTTCATTTCACGGACTCTTCAGTGTTTGCCCGATCCTTCTTCATTTCCGCCTACATATTTGTTGAGCAGTCGACTCTTGGTCGGTTCGTTCCCAGAGTTTCTTCTTACTACTTCTTTCCCGCCGACCATTTGATCTTCAGTATGGGGACAGCAAAGACAGCTTTCGTTAAAAGTCTGTAGCTTGTTGGAAATCCTTTCCGTGACGCACATGCAGTGCAGGCTTCTGACCAGTATAGAACCACTGACTAACTGACTTCACATTTGTGTTGAAAACCCGAATCTTGTTCTTCACGCTGACTGAGTACAGGAGATTTCCAAACTGGTCTTAGGCTGGTAAAGGCGTATCTTGCCTTCCGAATTCTCACTGGCTTCGACATATTCACCTGTTCCGCCTGTGGTTGAAACTGTGATTCCTAGATAAGTGAAGGAAGTCGCCTCCTGCAAGTTTCTCGCGTTGACGGTGATTGGTGCTGGTTATTGTTGTTGGTTATCTTCATCACCTCCGTCTTCTCTATGTTCATCTGCAGTCATGTCTTCTCTGGTTGCTTCTTCAGCCAGTTTGTCGGTTTACACCAGCATCATCTTAACTCGTTTCAGCATTATTACTTTAATTATTACTACTAATATTACTCATTTTGCGATTCCTGATATATTTAAGCTTTCTCTAATAACCAGTTGTTTATGTAAGCGATGTGATGAAAGAGTAATGCATTTTATTTTAGCTTTATTCTCTCATATCTCCTTCACTTTATCTTTTTCAACATGACCTGAAAAACATTCACACGAGTCGTAATTTAATGCATCTTTAATTTATTGTAGTTTATTTGCTAATCATTCTTACATCTCTCGATGTATTTCCAATAATATAAGTATGTATTCCTGCGTGTTTTCGTCTGTCCCTTGCCAAACAGTCCGTAGCTCAATTTTATCACATTCAATTGATAGTGGTCATGTAGAGGAGAAAACGAGAGCCTTCAAAGTAATTCATCGCATCCCACAGAATCCTTCCAATAGACTTCGTGTTCGTCTACTACACACAGCTGAGGCGATAGGCATTCGAACTATTAAACCTAAACTATGCATTCAAAAGAAGTTCGTACAGCCATTATACCTCCCTTGGCTTATTAAGACATAAACAAAAAGTCTGCCTGAAAGCCTATTCAGAATGATTTTGGTGACAGTGATAGCAAGTCTGTAATGAATATAGAAGCACTGATTTGATATCAGAAATAAACATTTAGACAATTTCTAATTTGTGATTGATTCAGGAGTCCCTTAAAGTGGTTAGTCCATCGTTTTTTCCGTCCCACCTCATTTATTATTGGCTTTCTTCGGCTATCTTTCACTATCCTTATTTGTGGTGTTCTCTTTCAGAATACGTTCAGGCTATTTGAAACCGTGGTGCTAGGTCTCTTGCTTGCAACGTGTTATGCTTTAGTTGCTAGTGCATTGCTCGATGAGAAGTAATTAACTGATGTTAAGCTAACAATGTGATTTCTTTGTAACTAAAGTCACATAAATCTTGGATGTTTATCTGTTAAGGAAAAAATTATGGTATATAAGCACAAAGGTGCCTCAAAGTAGGCGAATAAAGTAAGCAACATGACCATTTACAAGCATCCAGTTGATATCCACCACAGCCACATAATTAAGTATGTGAGAAACGCAGCTATAAGACTAAGAGATTCTGTATCCGCAACGATAATAATAACATAGTGTATGCATAGTAAATTATCTTCTCAACAAAAGGAATATTTCCAAGGATGTATCATTAGAATCGAAAATTTTAGGTGACCAATTAAGCAATATAAAAAGCATTAATCGGGTAGAAACTAAAGTAGAATTTTGGTGAGTAAATTTACTGATGTAATATTATTGGGCAGACTGAGTACAATGCAACTAAAATTGGACCAAAGTCAAATTGACTACAGCGGTAATACGGATGGGAATTTTGAAAAAGGATTGAGGAATGAAAATAATACAAAAAAACCGTTACTAACCCGCTGACAAAGCGGTTTCTAACATTTCGTATGGCATCAGCTATTCAATTAGATAAAATCAGTTTCTCAGTAAACTTTGAATTGTCAGCTTCAGAATGGATAGGTTCTTTTACTAATAACAGATTTATTTAATTTAAATTTCTTGCATTTAAACCATCAATCTTGTTCAGATTTCAAATTTTTAAAGATATTTTTTATCATATCGATAAGTATTTCGGCTAATCCCACCACTCAGGAAACACTTTTCTCTGATTAGAGTGCCTCACAATGTTGTTTCGCAGTTAGACTCATTGGCTAACCTCTCGAGCCTGTTATTTACCCTCAGAAATGTATTCAACAGTCTGCTTGTTGCTGTATGCCCAAACATTTCTCTTAACGTTTTATCAATATTTAAATACATAAAGCCAAAGTGAAATTAATTTATTCTAAGCCAACTTTGATTTTTCTGTTGATTGAATAAAAGAAATGTTCGGCTTCTGTTAACATGTCAGTGGAAAAAACGTGACTGATGTTCGCTGCACATGAGGTAGCCCTTTTGGCCCAAGTGGTTTCGTGGATAACATTTTGGCGTTAGAAACGAAGGGTTCTGGGTTCGAATCCCAGCGGCAACACCATCACTCACTGGGGAATGCAGGTACATCCAGTTGATGAGTCCCAAATGGAAAAAATGAATATCCTGAATGTCACTATCCAGCGAATTTCTTTAAAGTGAAATTTAATTCAATAATGTTAACAGTTTAGGCAGGATTGCAGGAAAAAATGTACGCAGTCATAACTGTGTATTCCATGACATCCACTAAAAGGCGATGTACATCAGTTTTATACAAATTTTTATGGACAGTATCAAACGATCACAGATGTCAGACTAATATATTATTCAAAGTTATTATAACAACAAATACTGAAAACTTTATGATGAAACACGACCTAAAACTGTCATACCAACTAAATATAACGTCAGGTAACGGGATATTATTAATCGCATAGAAGTAGTTTTCGTTCTGCTTATAATATATTGTTTGGAAATCAGATTTCCAGAATCATAAATTCAGTTTTTTTCAAGCAGCATTAGATTTCGCGAACCTTAAAAGTTACTGATTGAATACTGAAATATGTCAGAATGTTTGTAGAAATAGAGTTATAGGTTGTTAAGATACAAATTTTTAAATTAGAAGGAATTTAAAGTCAAGTGCCGCCCAGTATCAATTATAAAGTTTTAGGCGAAAACCTCTGATGTTTTCACTTGCAGCTGAAAACCTTAATGGGATGTGCTGTTCTCTGAACAGGATCAGACATATTATGGGTCCATATTTCCACATGATATGTGAACCAAATATTAGACCTCAACCTAGTTTTAAAGTCACATATGAGGTTCTTACTAGAACACGACATCTTGTTGGAACTTGGTTTCCATACCTAAAACTTACGATTTATTGATCTCATGAAGTAAATATATAATTAGCTGCAACAACTTCCAGAGAAAAAAAAAGTTTGCTTTTGCGTAGGTTTATGCATAATGCAGGGGTTTTTAAAACTCCAGTTTTAATACTGTGATGTTCGCTTCAAGTGTTTCTCTTACGTAATTTCTCATTTTCTCAAGTGAACTCTATTTGGTATACATTTTCAAAGTGAAAATTGACCATTCTTCAATTTAAAAAATCATTTTTTGATTTTATTCGTGTAAGGAGTATGTTGATAGAACAAACAATTAAATTCCACTAAATTACTTCAAGATTCAGTTAATTCTTTTAGTTTAGCTCATAAGAGGTGCGAATTAACAATGTGTGAAAATCTAGAGAATTTATTCTAAAATTTTTCTGATTTTCTTCATTCGATTCCAGATTTTGTGTTAAGATTTTGGTATACACAATGTTTTGTCAAAATGATAGGCATCACCAACCCATATACACAATATATTTGAAGTCCAATTTGTCTTACCAGTTGAAATTTGTATCGACCAATAATGTGATGAAAAGTAGTTATATGGTGAGAGCAGGCTAGCCAAAAATGGTAGACAGCATTTTACGTCAATGCGTGTCGCAAATATTGGTGGTGAGGAAATATGAACAAGACTGATTCAACAACCAATCACAGCAGACTGGCGTGTAGATTATCTGACATTCAAGAAACAGTCACACAGAGATGCAAAGTCAGCTTTTTGTAAGAAACAATCAACCAGAAGACTGTGTTTGTCTGCTTGAATAAGCTGTAATAATGTACATGAAATATATATAAATACGTGTTGATTTCCTTAATAAACGATCTGTTGCCTGATTCCTGTCTTTTGTCGTTACAATTGGTGTCGGAGTTTGACAGCGCAACAGACAAACAGCTAGCGATGTAGCAGTTCCGTTCAACGAAGCTGGGACCTGATGGAGACTCGTTAGTGTTGGCGGTGAAATTGACGAATCTACTTCGACGTACGCTTCCCACTTTGGATGAGGAATCAGAGGCGCAGTTACCGAGTTCCCAATTCATTGAGAGTGTCCCAGACCACATTTCTCAGTGATTACAACTGGTTAACGCTGTGCAGCCGATGGATATTAGTGAGCTGGCGAAGGTGACCAGACAGCTGCTGAGCACAACTGTAGCCGCTATAGAGTAACCAAAACCAAACGAATACGAGCAGAAAATTGAAGTCTTGCAGCGGGAAGTGGAGGCGTTAAAGTTGGGTGATAGAAAAGACCTTTGTTTTGAATGCGGTAAGCCGGGACACTGAAGGAGATACTGCCCAGAAAGGCGAGAAAGAAAAAGTTTCAGATGGTGTAATACGTGTTCTTTCTCTCGTATGAAACTAGATTTAGTGGGGGCTATTGAGAAAGGGGCTGTGTATTCGAAGTTGCGAGTGAATGATCAAGAAGTTGTATGTTTAGTAGATACAGGGGCGGCAGTGTCGTTAATAGATAAGAACTTACGTAAGAGTGTTGGTCCGTATTCATTGACAGTACAAATGGTAGGCGGGCGTGTACGGGTAGATCGAACTGTACAGTAGTTGTTGGCGGCTGCGAGGTGACGTTTCCTTTCACTGTTGTACCGGAACTACAGCGAACGATACTAGGAGCGGATTTTCTGCGGGAGATTGGTGTCATAACCGACACGCAAGCGAACGTTGTGATCACGAAATACGGGCATATCAACATGTATGAGACCAGCGAGATAGCAGCGGTTAAGCTATCGACGGTACACAATATGACAGGGTTAATTAATAAATACGATCATCTGTTCACTGGAGATGGTGACCCATACGGTTATTTCGATAAGGTGAATCATCAAATTCCGTTAAGTGATCCGAAAGTAAGGTCATTTACAATGCGAAGAGTTCCATGTCATCTGGAAGGCGAAGTTGGGCGACAAGTGCAAGAGATGTTAAAAGATGATATTATTGAGGAAGCTGATAGCCCGTACAACTCTCCAGTGCTGTTAGTAAAAAAAGCGAATGGGAAGTATAGATTCTGTGTTGATTTTCGACAGTTAAACAGTATGACAGAGTTAAGACCGTGTGCCATGCCAACAGTGGTAGAAACTTTAGATCGCCTACAAGGCGCGAATGTGTTTTCGGTTCTCGATCTTCGCTCAGGATACTGGCAGATACCGATAAAACAAGGTGATAGAGATAAGACGGCTTTCATCGTGGGTCAGACACAATATCGATTTAAACGCATGCCGTTTGGACTAGCAGGTGCACCGTTTACGTTCAGACGACTGATGAAGCTATTACTTAAGAACTTGAAAAACGTGGAGGTTTATGGTGATGATCTCGTCATATACAGTCAAAACGAAAACGATCACGTCAACCATGTAGAAGCCGTGCTGCGACGCATCGAAGAGTTTGGACTACGCGTCAACAAAACCAAGTCTCAGATAGCCAAAAAGAATGTTACTCTGTTGGGACATAAAGTGGGAAATGGTGAGATTAAACCACTGCCGGAGAAAATTTTGACGATTAAAACGATTCCAGCCCCGAATTCAAAGAGAAAACTGAGACAATTCTTGGGTAGAGCAGCGTTTTATAGTCGCTTCGTGAAGAACTTCAATGAGATAGCAGCCCCTCTATACAGGCTACTAGGTGAGCCAAAGTTTTTTTGGTCGGAAGAATCGCAGAGGACATTCGACAGAATTAAACAGCTGCTCGACCACCAACAAATGACGCTAAAACTACCTGTACCAGGAAGACAGTTCACAGTGTGCACAGATGCCAGTGACTACGCTATAGGTGCGGTCCTAAGACAGGACGAGGGAATCGTTGAGTATGCCAGTAGGGTTTTGACACACACGGAGAAAGTATTCAACGATAGAGAAAGAATGTTTAGCAATGGTATGGGCAGTCGACAAATGGAGACCTTATTTACTCGGCCGGCGGTTCCACATCGAAACTGATCATAAGCCGCTACAATTTTTGAAGACAGCGAGAGACCCACGGGGGAAGTTGTCACGGTGGATGTTGCGTCTTCAGGAGTACGATTTTACGATCTCACACGTTCCTGGAAGTGAAAATGTCTTGGCAGATTTGTTATCGAGACCAGAAGATGAGTCTGAGTTGCCCGAGGTCGCTTACGGAGTGCATGCAGTAGAACAAGACCCACTAAGACTTGCACGCAGGCAAAGGTTGGACGATACGCTGAATACAGTAATACAGGTGATCACCAACGGAATAGAAGTGGATCAAACTACGGCGAGTAAGGAGCTAACCACACTACTCAGACAGAGGGATCGACTCAGAGTGAATGCCTACGGGACTCTGACCTGGCGAGAGAACGACGGAAGCTGGCTGGCTGTCATACCTCAATCGTCGCGCCACGACATGATAGAAGAATGTCACCAGCTAGCGCATACAGGCGTGGCCAGAACGACCGACCTCCTAAGACAAAGTATGTACTGGCCAGGTATGAGAGAAGACGTAGCAAGATACGTACTTGGATGTCCACGGTGCCAGCTGATGAAAGGTGACCGGTGCATATGACCACCACTTCAGTCGATTCCAGTTACCGCGATAGGTGACTTGTGGTCCGTAGATGTCATGGGTCCATTTCCTCAGACATCCAATGGTAATCACCACCTCTTGGTGATGACGGAACACGCGACACGATGGGTAGACGCCGTAGCAATCCCAGACCAACGTGCAAGGACCGTGACAGATGCAGTAGTTAGACACATCGTTGCATACCACGGCGTACCGAAGACAATACTGACAGACCAAGGTCCCTGTTTCGAGAGTAAAGAATGTACTTCCCGTTTGCAACAGTTAAGTATCGAGAGGATCAGAACGACCCCAGATCATCCACAAACGAATGGCCTAACGGAGAGAAACAACCGTACACTGAAGGAGTGGCTGGCCTCGAAGGGCGGTAACTGGGAAACTGAGCTTCCACTTATTTTACTAACACAGCGTGCTACCACTCAGGAAACAACGAAGAAGTCACCCTTTCAACTGATGTATGGTAGAAAACCAAGATTACCGATACACAACGAGACTTGGCCTCTTCACCAAAAGTGGAGTACGACGAAATTTAAAGCAGGGCGGAAAGAAGCAGTCAAGAATGTAATTCAGAAACAGCGGAGTGATGTCACGAAGTCTCAGCTGAAAAGAAAGACTCAGTGCATTACCTTTGGAGTCGGGGACCAAGTGAAGTGTAGAGACAGAAGATATACAGTTGTATGCGGGCCAGGTTCACGGAAACTCCTTCCAAAGTGGGAAGGACCATACACAATCACAAAAAGACGGGGTCAAGTATATACCATCCGAAGAGACGACAAACAGAAATGATTTAACGCCAGTCAGCCCCAACGATGGATACAGTGGGACAAGCCGGTCAGTAACAATGCTCAACTAGAGGATGTATCACCCAGAAGGTCGGAACGCCTGCGCACGAAGCTATTTGATGGGGGGACAAGTGTATTGAGAGTAGGCTAGCCAAAAATGGTAGACAGCATTTTACGTCAATGCGTGTCGCAAATATTGGTGGTGAGGAAATATGAACAAGACTGATTCAACAACCAATCACAGCAGACCTGGCGTGTAGATTATCTGACATTCAAGAAACAGTCACACAGAGATGCAAAGTCAGCTTTTTGTAAGAAACAATCAACCAGAAGACTGTGTTTGTCTGCTTGAATAAGCTGTAATAATGTACATGAAATATATATAAATACGTGTTGATTTCCTTAATAAACGATCTGTTGCCTGATTCCTGTCTTTTGTCGTTACAGTAATATTCGTTCCCCATTATTGAGAAATGAAGTTTATGTTATGTTAATTTTTCTACATACATGTCACTATAAATAGTTGCATTGTGCCAGATAACCATTCGTATTAATTCTAGAAGTTTTGACATGTTGATCGCAAAAACCAGTTTGAACTCGTAGTGAATCTTTTTAAATTATAGTTCTATTTAACTTTTCGAATGTTTATTTAAAACATTTTTTTGCGTACACAGGTAATGGAGTCTTTAAATATTGAAGAAATAAAATAATTTTCACGTAATACACATGCTTTACAGTGTATGTCAATATTTTCCAGTTCAGCTGTTTACCTCTACATTGTTTGTATCAGCCTAACATAGATACCTATAAATCACCTCATACTGAATATTAATTCACCTATCTGATTACAGGTATTGGTTCTTGTCTTGGAAATGACAGTAGTGATCATAAATTTTTTTACACAAAAGGTAATTCCCATTCTAGTCGCACTAAAAGTTACTATTGCTATTCCATATTAGTTTGTTTATTAGATGTAATAATTGATTGTGAAACAAATAGGCAGAAAGAAATGGAGATGGATTGGCCATACGCTGAGGAAACCATCAAGTGACATCACTAGACAAGCCCTCGAGTGGAACCCGAAAGGGAGGCGGCGAGTTGGTCGTCCAAGGGTGACTTGGAGGAGGTCATGCGAGGAGGAGATGAAAGCATGTGGACAGACCTGGAGCAGGGTGAAAAAGTTGTCAGGAAACCGAAGGCAATGGAGGTGCGCAGCTGAAGCCCTATGTTCCTCTAGGAACTAAAGGATACAATAATAAATAATAATAATGGTAAAGCTTTATTTAAGACAGTATGCGAATATACGGTACAAAAATTTTCAGCGTATTCAGTTCCAAAGTACTTTTTTCTTCACTCAGGATTCACATGTAAATTAATAATCTGAAGTATATCTTCATTTCGTTGAAGAATTGTACAGCGTTTACTTGGGAGCAAGTTAAATCATCGAGCAAGTTTATGTATAGATCATTTGATATAACTGGACGATTAAAACAATGATAAATCCAGATGAAATGAAGCATTTTGGAGGAAAGTAGTTTCGGTAGCCCAGTGATTTAAGCAGGCCGCCTTATATGTATCACACATTGTCTGAATGTTACTGCACCTGCAGGCTTAATAGATGTCATATTTAAACTAGGCGACACGGTGATTTTGGCTGTTTTTGTCAGACTTCTTTTCACACATAATAGTGATAATATATTCAGGTTTATGGGTAAATTTTTATTTTTGATAAAGTCTCACAGTGTTATACAGTAATGTTTACTGATGACTTTTCGAGCACAATTTATTGCTCATAATCATATCAAGGTACACACACGACTTCCTAACTTCATTTATATAGTTCCATTGTTTTTCTCTTGATTTTCACTTGATTTGATTGGTAATAGTATTTTTCATATTTCAGGTATGAGTGACGAGTCATTCCTATTGCATGTGTTGGGTGTAGACTCGATGAACCAGGATTCAGTAATCAACCTCTCTCTCCACCTACCTAGATTACTTTTTAGAATTTTAACCCTCTCCCACCCTATTGTGTGGTTGTGTGTTAGCGCATGCATTGCAATTGCTGAGCTTTTTTCTAAATTACTTATCTTCTCGGGGTTAACCATTCTTACCTTAGCTAAACTCTTATGTTCTGACAACCCATGTAATGATATACATAGGTCAAACTAGTAGGTCAGGCGTAGTCAGATTGTCGGAACATAAGAGTTTAGCTAAGGTAAGAATGGTTGACCCGAGAAGATAAGTAATTTAGAAAAAAGCTCACCAATGGCAATGCATGCGCTAACACACAACCACACAATAGGGTGGGAGAGGGTTAAAATTCTAAAAAGTAATCTAGGTAGGTGGAGAGAGAGGTTGATTACTGAATCCTGGTTTATCGAATGATCTACACCCAACAAATGCAATAGGAATGATTCACTACTCATACCTGAAATATGGAAAATACTACTGCCAATCAAATCAAGAGAAAAACAATGGAACTATGTAAATGAAGTTAGGAAGTCGTGTGTGTACCTTGATATGATTATGAGCAATAAATTGTGCTCGAAAAGTCATCAGTAAACATTACTGTATAACACTGTGAGACTTTATCAAAAATAAAAATTTACCCATAATGAATTATACTCTACCACAGTGCACAAATTTTATTCTTATATCAATGATATTCAGGTTTATTATTGATTTACTAAAAAAAGATTTATTATAATAACTAATAATACAAAAAAACAGAATGCTGTAATTTTTTGAAGTACTCAAAATACTCAAGGAACGTCCTTGTAGGTAACGGGAGTAACTGTTAAGTGCATACTACTTCTTACCCAAAGTTCCCTCTACCTTATTCTCTGTTTTTTTCTTGGACGTGTTTAGTCTTTGACCATCTGTCTAAACAACTATGAACCTTGGTTCTTGTTCCCTATTAGTATGTAATTATAATAATCGTAATTAACAGTCTGACGTTTTACTACGCAAAACATCTTGTCCATTCCTCCGCCTTATTTCGCGTATAAAAGCGCTGTCATTATATGGTGTCAGACTTCCTCTTAAGGTATGCGCTTGTCAGATTGAAGTAAACACTTTACTACATTAATCAAGGCTGCTAACACTGCAACTGATTCAGCGTTTTTAGAACGATGACTACACAATGCAATGTAGTATCGTTAAACGCCGGCTGCAGTAGTTCATATAATGACAGCCGACTGCCTCTGACAGCCTAACCAAAAAGAAGGAAATGCCGAGAATGTAATGGTACCGTAGTGAGCCCATACTAATCCTTTCGTCTTTTTATTTCATTATGCAAAGAGAAATAAACACTCTGGAAGCATTATAAAGTAAGATCAATTAAGCGGTGAGTGAGAATGTTAATATTTTAATCCAATAAAACGAATACATTTATATATCTGACTTACTGCCACGTTCTATGGAATACTTGTAAAAACAGAGGCCTCGAATGAAAACAATATTTTACGAAAACAGTAAACACTTTCAGTGTAATTAACACAGAATCATCAGTTAATGAATGAGTGTTATTAAGAACATCAGTGATGAAGTATTGATGATAATAACACTAATTCATCGACTGTTGTGTGTCGGTGGCACAGTGGTTAGGACTCTCGCCGATCATGCACATGGCCTGGGGTTCGAGCCCGCACCGACGCACATCTGATATCTGTGGTCGGCCTGCAAAATTTGGGCTACCGATATCCATGCTGAAAATTCCATGCTTGTACCGAAAATACAGTGTGGAATCAAGCTGTAAATCAAAAAATAAATAAATAAAAATAAATAAAATTAAATGTGAAGATACTTGCGTTTGCAGTTACACAATTAACTAGACTTAGTAACACAATCCTGAGATCTATCTAGAGTAGTGTTAAATGAAACGAAACACTTGGTAACTTGGGTTCCTTTAAATATAAAAAGAAGTCTTACTTATAACTTGCATCAAAATTTCCGTTATACATGCAGGCCAAATGCACTCAAAACACGTGTTTTGAGGGGCTCATCATATAGAGCGTTAATTGCAGACCGCGAAAATAATCAAACTTTTAGGCGTTACCAACCTAATCCTCCTAAACCTACAATTTAGAAAAGATACATCAGTGAAAATTTCGAGAAATCATTTATGCAGTACAGTAAAACAAATATAATGCAACTAGGCTAGGACTTGTTTTCGCCACATAACAAACTGCTTAAACACACCTAAAGGAAGAGTTATCATTGATGACTCCTAGATGAATATCTATGTTTGCAGGTTATCTCAACCGTAACCAACTTTTACTTTTTAAAATACATGTTACTAAAATTCTTTTTGTAATTCCATCGGAGAATAGTGAATCTTTTTTACCTTTCACGTGGGATTACAAACAAGTTTGGTGAAACCACTTGAAGAACATACGGAACAAATGTCTTCAATCTGTATAAGTGCATATTCTTGGAACTGAACTCTGCACACAAGCAAGATGTGCCTAGTTATTGGATTTACAGTAAAAAACTTTCTTATACTTTAAAATTCTTCAGCATTCCTACTGTCATATTACATCCCTTCAATCTTTCCTCAAGTTTCTCTCTACAGAAAACTTCAAAATTTATTATAGTCTAGTCGCCCATATGACTTTATAACTGTAAGATTGAAGGTTCATTTCAGCTTATTATTTGGAAATTATAGTTGTAACAACAGAAGACAAGGATCGGCAACAGATCGTTTTATTATGTAAATCAGCACGTATTTATATATATTACATGTACATTATTATAGCTTATTCAAGCAGACAAACACAGTCTTCTGATTGGTTGTTTCTGGTTTCTCGGAAAGTTAAGCCATATATTTGCGAATCTTATTTGCCCACGTTAAGTCTTCTGTGATTGGTTGTTTAATCAGTTTTGTTCATATTTTCTCACGGCCAGTATTAGTGACCTAGACATTGACGTAAATTAATGTCTACTAATTGGCTAGCAGCCTGCTCTCATCACATAGTGACGGCGTTTCCTCTTATTATTTATTTTTCCGTCATAACAAGTCATCCCTAAACAGATAGTCATTTAGAGAAGTCTCACGACAAGTATTCGGTTCAACTGAAATTATTCTAATACTCACCTGAATACAGAATAAATATTTATGATTATTCATAAGCATAAAATGGTTTTGTTTGGCCATTGGTTTTCATTGATACTTTTTAAATACTTAAATAGCACGCTCTTTTAGTATTAGATGCACCATAATTCTCAGTGACTGTTTATTTCTCTTGAAGGTAAACTAAAATGTATAATTTATAATGCAACTAACAGTTTACTCATTTTCTGTTTCTAGACATTGGTTGATCAGTAAACATAATACGTCTGTACAAAAGGTATTTAAAAATTCACAGTAGTCACCTAACCACGATATAAATGCAAACGATAACAGAGATTTTTTTCGATCTACTTTAATATCAGATGTAACAAAGATTTACTCAAAAAGAAGTCATTCTTTTTCGAACTCATCAATATTGTGTATTTGGAGTCATTAAACAGCTTACTTTCACTTCACAATCCTATACTGTGTATCCCAGTACTACTTGCATACTTCTAACTTTCAGCGGAACGTAACACTAAATTCATTTGGACCACGATTAATGACAGCATTTGAAAAATACATCTTGTACCACTGCAATGCAGGTTCGGTTAGATTGAAATTAGATAATGCAGATCGGAAACTTCTCTGAATTCTTTTTCAGAAGTACTAAGCTGTGAAATGAATGTATAGTGTTCCCAAAAATGACAGAGATTTCACTTTATTCTAAAAGTCTTGGTACCACTGACTTATTACTGCAAAAAAAAGGAGATACACTTCTATAATTATACAAACTGTATAGCTCATTTGCTAACTCCATATTATGATGAATTATTTTCACATTACTAATGCATGTTGGACTTTACTTGAAGCAATTAACATATTTTATTAAATTATTAGTTAAAACTATTACATGGAGGATTTAATCATGAGCTGACATCAGTTAGAAAACCACTGGAAAACCTGGGGTACTGGATAGCTGTTTCGTCCTAGTTTGGGACTCTTAGTCAGTACGCATCCATCGGGATTTGAACCAGGACCTCCTGGTTACAAGGCGAGCTCGTAGACCACTGAGCCACTGTGACTCGAGGTTTTCCAGTGGTTCTCTAACTGATGACAGCTCATGATTCAATCCTTCATGCAATTAAACAAAATCCCTAAAAACCAATACTTGAAAATTGGCACTATTAACAAAATCGTATTTGGAGCAGACACAGGAAAAATGAATTATTTCTACACTCCTAATGTATTGATAGTACTCTAGTCAAATATTCACTGAAATTATGATACTGCGAAAGTATTTTGAAGTGCACTCTTATAAAAACGAAAAAAAGCATTGATAGGCTTTCAATGCCTTTGTAGTTAAACCTACTTATTATTCTCAGTTTTGTTCGCCTCTTACAAATATTTGGTTTTACTCCCTCAGAAAAATTATTATGCTGTTGTCATCAGTTCCTTTGTGTATGTCAAAACTATTGAACTATAATTATATCATGCATTTCTCACGATTTCGGATATATGTAAGTGACAGCGTCGGTGGCACAGTGGTTAGGACTCTCACCGACCATGCACATGGTCCGAGGTTCCATCCCCTGCCGACGAACACCTGATATCTGTGGTCGGCCTGCAAAATTTGGGCTACCGATATCCACGCTGAAAATTGCATACTTGTACCAAAAATAGAGTGTGGAATCAAGCTGTAATCAAAGAAATTTTTTTTAATAAATAAATAAAAATAGTAAAAATCAGTAATTATTGTATACTTTATTTATGGGTTTTAATAGTGTACTGTAGTGACCTAACCGACTTCTGAATAATACTAATTATGGCAATAATAGTGTGCTGTTTCATAAAGATACTTAGAAACTGCAGTAATCCATTTTTTAATGCTGATTAGAGTTTATAACATGTAATCCACTCAATGTCATCTTCTAATCTCCTTACTTCTATCTTTTTCTAATTTGCAGTAATGACTGTATGAAATTATCGCAGATTTAGTTAGATTGTTTCCAGTAAAAATGAATAAGTAGAATGATCACAGTGGAATAGAAGAGGAATCCGGTTGATGAAAATATTCGTAAAGTGGTTGAAGTAGAACCCAAGTTTAAAATGACTTTCATATTTCAGAATGCATAACCTGTACATCTTATCCATGGACTGAAAAACCTTAAGGTTCGTCTTAGCAACAATGAAATTATTAGTAATAGTATAAGTGTATACATTCCTAACATCCGTCTCCTTAGTTATAACGTATGGTTGACTAATAAAACAGGCACAAAGAAACAAACTACATAGGAAGCACCAAGTGATAAATTTATGATTAAGATTCAAAAAATACCACTTCTTATGCTATTATGTTTTATAACCATGTTTTCAAAAGTTGTAACACGGTAAAAAGCTAAACTGGAAGATACGATATTTTATTAGAAAAAGACTTCATCAGGAGAAACAAGTGCATCCCAAAAAGAAGTATTTACAGCTTCGAAAGTGCATTTGTTCAGATAATTAACATTGGGACAGAAAGTATTCTTAACGTGCAGAAAGGAACTACATGGTAATGTACGATAGGTAGATTTATTCTTGTGATGCAACTCACCGTCTCAATCTAGTTAAACCATAAGGTTAAAGATATTATACAAATCACTGTGCCACTAATTAGATTACTCACATTACTGTAAACACAGTTTAATTTTTTCAAGATTTAAAGCGAACTACAGAAAGTACTCTTATGACTGATAGATAGAAATTAAATATGTTCTTTATTTTATTTCTGCCTAATAAGTTGATTTGACTATGCACTCTTATTATCATTTTAAAGTATAATTAAAGTATTCTTCTTGATGTTAGACTTCCATGGCCCCTCCAAACTGACGGAACTATTTAATTCAAGTGATGGTTTGTAGGGATTTGATTGGTTTCAGGATTTCATCATGAGCTAACATTAGTTAGAGAACCATTGGAAAACCGGGGAGTATTGGACAGCTGTTTCGTCCTAGTTTGGGACTCTTCTCTAACTAATGTCAGCTCACGATGAAATCCTGGAACTATTTAAATTTTACCCAACCCAAGGACTTACAAATAAATCAGTAAACTTCACTGCTTTTTTTCCCGATAAATTTTAAAAGAGAGTGAGTGTCAGGCATTTGGAAGTGAAGAACTACTTCTACTTCTTAAGAGGCATACACAGTTTCCATACCACATGATACATACTGTTTTAAGCTGGACGGAAATAGTCGATACAAATATGCAAGTGAAAATATAAACACAACTGATGAAAAAATTAATTAAAGTATTAATTTCCCATCTTAAATGGTTTTTCCAAAACCAGTAGGACTACCTAAATTCCATCTTTATTTCACTTTTAAGCGTATTTTTAGATTTTATCCTAATTCTTAAACTAATAATTTTCAAGTGACGACTTGCAGGGATTTGGTCGGTTATAGGTTTTGTCACAAACTGATATCGGTTACAGAACCATTAGAAAAATAGGGTGTACTAGACGGTTGTTTCATTGCGGTTTAGAGCTCTTCATCAGTATGTACCCACAAGGCTTCGAACTCAGGAATTGGCGGTTGCAAAGTGAGCTGGTATACCATTCAACCTTCAGATAATTTCTTCATTACTAATACGATGCATTCGATCAAACCTTTCTTTATCTAATATGCTGGAAAATAATCTCTTCATTTAATAACTAGGTTACGAATTTACTTGTTATCAAAATACCTTATGGAAACTAAGATTGAAAGAAAATAGCTTTCAAATGGTACGCAATAATCAAACATAAATATGATAGTAATTCTGTGTTTGGAGATTCTGTCTAATAATATCACCAATTAATATAAATTGTATTCGGGTTTTATTGGCACGACTGAATTGAAAAGCGACAAAGCACTTCAGTGGAATACACTCATTATTATTGACATGCAGTTGACGTCACAATAGTTTAAAGCCTCATACTTCAGATATTTTGGCAGATGAAAGTAGAAAGATTAGTTTTGTGAGCTACTAGATTTTCAGTGCATTCACATTCTTAGACCATACTCTTCACTCACACGTTTTTTAAGCAGTTTCTAGTGTATATATATGCACTTTATAGAAGTAAACGAAAACGAAAAGCAATAAGTAAATGAATCTGTTTCAGATAATTTATTGTAGACCACTATTTCATTTGGGACTAACATAAAAGTGTTTAATTACTAAGGACACGTGGTTAGGGTTCCAATGAAGGCTGATTTAATCAACTAGACACTATTAGGGGAATCCAGCCATTCAATGTTCACTCAAAACCTAGACAGCTCCACCTCACTGTTCTTTTTGAATACGATAGCCTGAGAAATATTCTAATCCTTCTGCTATTTTAATGACATTTTCCCACTTGAAATCGCAAGTCATTTCATTTTCTGAATAAATACTTATGACGAATAAAAAGACATTAAATACATGATGTAAATGCATAAGCTTTTAGGACAAGTATAAGAGATAAAAAAGCATGAGTTTCCATCTCTGGAAAATGTTAAATTATCTGTTCATCTATGGATAATGACTGCCTCCGTAGAGAAAATACTTGATATATCATTTTTCTTCTAATTTGATTTCGTTAGTCGAGTTTTTGTATGTACATTAAGACTCAACTGCAAAACAAGTTCATTACTTGGACACTAAAAACAAAGTATCTGAGTAGAGATAAGAAATATATATCTTCGTATAAAAATTCATATTTTTACTGATTTTATCTTCTCGTTATAAAACGTTATCGAGAAGCAGATGCATATTAAGGAAGAATATAGAGGATAGAGTTGTCATGATACTATATATATATATATATATATATATATATATATATATATATATATATAACATCGTAAAACAGTAGAAAAATATATCTACAAAATAAATTACTTGCTGCTACTTTTGCTTCAGAGATATTGTAATATGGATGTCACTGAATATTTATTGACTTTATTAGGCGCTAAAAATCCATACGACTGTAAGTGCATGTGAAAATGCACAATCACTGTCTTTTATCTTCAAAAAAAGACTTTGATGATAACATATTCAAGGGCATTTTGCACAGTGAACATCCAAGCACAGAAAATCAAACTCACAACTGATTTATTCTTCACCCACAGACTTTCATACAAAATGACTCTGAAAATGTGGAGTTAACACTCATTCTTCTATACCCTTTGAGATTTCAGTTACATTTAAAAGAATACTTTGTAAATAGACTATTTAATCTAATGCTAAAATCTCTAGTCATCATATTTAATTGTCGGTAATTTTTTACGTGTTTCTTGAAATTGATTAAGACTACATCATCGATGGAAAACTAGTTGGGTTAAATGTTATCTCATATTGTTATGTTCATCTCATTCACATGATGTAGCAACCCTAGTTAGAAAAATCTAACATGCATATTTCATTATTGAGTTCGCTTACGTATCATCACAGCTGACTTCACTGAAGAGCGGATTTATTCTGTCGAAGATTGTGCAAGCGAGATTACCACGTCTACTGATGAAACATACACAACAAAATACTAAACGGCAGAGGTTAAGACATAATTTTCTTCTTAATCCTGAGTTATGAGTCTTCTTTGTTACTGTACACTTCTCTTTCTAAAATATCCTTATAACATGTAGTAGGTAAATAACATGGCTTTGACCATTACAACTCATCAAACTAACGGACTTATGAGTAAGCTTAAATGTACGCTTCAGGCTTATAAATTTACAAATGATGTCTGCTTCTAAGTAAATAAAGATTAAATATTACTGGGAATATATATATACATACTTCTTGATATTTAATTTGAAATGTCCTAACAGGTATTTTATTCCTCGCTCGAACACATAGTTTGATGTTATCACTAAATACCTAACTGTGTGAATACGCATTGCTTCACTTGTAAACTAATATGATGTAGCGTGGAAATTCTACTTTCCAGATTCTTGAAGACATCATAAAGTTAGTGAAGTCATTTACTTTCCCTCGAATTCATTTCTGAGTACACTGTTTGAGAACATTATAATTTTACTCAAAAAGCTCTCTTTAGAGTTCCACTATGTCTGTTGATCAAACAATCAATCAAAATTAAGAGCAAATAGTTTAGTTCAGCATTATACTATTCTACTATAGAAAATTTCAGCATTGTTTCTAGAACCTAGTCTTTTTGAGTGTTTATTTCTTTTACCTTAAATTTAATTCCTTTGAATACTTCAGGACAGTTTGTTCATTTTTCGACTGTTTACAGCCTAAGGATTTTTATTTTGTCATTGAAAAGAGCGAATTCTTAGGGAGGGTAAAGGTGGTTATTGAAGGAACTCCTATTACTAGCTATCTTTCTTCTAAATATAGTATCCAGAGAAAAGAAATATGTGGCTTTAGAATCTCTTGAAACTGGATATAGATAATCCCCGTCAAATCAAAACGTATACACATATTATAGGTTTCCAGACCGTAGGTGTTATGAACTTCCTGGAATATACATATTATCCACAATTTAACAATATTCGTTCCGAAAATTTGATAAATATTCATTCGCTAACTGAAAGAAGGGTAGATTTCTGTTTAAGTGGAGAAAATTTTGCTAACACTTCGAAACTTTCATGTTTCACTTTAAGATAATCACAAAATAAGTACTAACCGATGAAAATAAACCGTCCATTTTATTTCATGAATAAATCATATTGAACTCTTTGATGTATCAAACACAAAAGGCACTCTTAAACGTCATAATCCCGATGGACGATGAAAATCTAAAATATGGTTAGTTCAGCTCATCAAAAACCTTATAGATATCACTGACAGTAATGTTAATAGCTAAAATACCTTTTGATACCAGAATTTAGTGTGTCTATTTTAAGATAATCCTAATGCCACCTTCCAACAGCAATAGTCCGCGAAATATTTCATTGAAGTTATTCAATGTCTTTTCATCGCACATAATTATTAACTTTCGACATTGTAATTCATTGCTATGTAAAGTGTAATTCAATACTTGCGATTAAAATAGAACAAATCAAAGCGAATTAATTCCATCATGATGAATCCAATCATACAGAAATAAAATAGTTTAATAGAAGCGTTTGTTATTTTTCATTTCTTTCATTTAATCAAAAAGAAATAGATTGAAATAAATTGCTTTCTTGTGTTTCTTTCTCTCCATGAAATCTACACAATCTATTAGTTGTTTACTGAAACGCAAGCACATACACAAGCGACATCCTTAGAATTGAAGAAATAAACTGAATATTTAATATCAGCTCTAATTTTTAATTTTTCACAAAAACGTGATAAGAGAAACCTCTTAATATAACAAAGGAAATTTAAATTAGTGAAAAGGAAAAGATTGTTATTTTTAGAATTGCTTGCATAGT
The DNA here is from genome assembly GCA_944472135.2 of Trichobilharzia regenti. NCBI lineage: Eukaryota > Metazoa > Platyhelminthes > Trematoda > Strigeidida > Schistosomatidae > Trichobilharzia > Trichobilharzia regenti. Next base: position 50,731,206 of record OX235270.1, read on the forward strand.
AGTATCTTTTACGCTGAGTATCCAACACTTTTCAGTTTTATTTGCTAAAGTGAATTGTTTTAACTGCCGGAAGATCATACAAAAACTGCTTGTCTACTCACAAATCTACTAAGTAATATTTACGACAGATAGAAATATTTTCAAGATGCTAAGAAGAAAAGTAGTGATCGATCTATTACAGCAAAATATTTTTTTAAAACAGTTTTAGAACAGACCCCTGATATCATAAATAAGTGATCGTCAAAATAAAACAACCTGTTTCAGCCTATTCAAAACCTATCTGTGTCTTTTGGAAACTCAATTAGTGCTTTTTGATGAATGTACTAAGTAACATTGAAGTAATTTAATTTGTGATATAATAGAAAAGATTTGTAACTCAGGTGGATGATTTGCAATTAATAGTGTTCTCTGACCTGGTTGGTTTGGTTGCAGAAAACGGCCAATACCTATGTAAAGATGGTTGGTCACCAGGAGACGCAATTGTATCATTCATGGAGATTTTAAATCATTTGACTTTATTCTAAATTCTGAGCTGAAGATGTCGTCCAGAAAGACGACGAAAGCTCCGCAACTAAGCCAACCAGCTGAGAGAACACTATTAATTGCAAATAGGTTAATTTGTGCAGGTTTGATACAGACATTGTAAGCCAACAGAATATGATTCTCATATATTCCCACAGTTCCATTCGGCATTAACAACAGAATACGATATATCTGTTTGAACATTTTATTTGATGTTAGAGACAGAATACATTTCCCATGGTTATTGGGAAATATATATATATATTTAAACAACGGTTTGATCAATGGAAAATATATTGGCTCTCTTGTTTTGTCTTCTGTTGTAACAAAGTGAACTGTCTCAAATATAATGACCCAGGAAGGAAAACTATATAGTCACAAAACTTTTAATGAATTATACAAAAATTATGGCTATACTAATTAGGTGAACAAACTTCATAAGATTGGAGAGAGTTTTTGTTTATTTACCAAAAGGATGCTTATCAATTTTCCTTGCTTAAAGAATAATACATTTGTTGATCGGCCGTTTCTAAATGAGGACAATTTACGATTAAGTAAATTTGGGACCTAATAAGCAGGTTTCGGAACACACAGCAAAAAAACAGTTACACTCCTAATTCTTCAATGAATGTCACAAAATGTAAAAGGCTTTAGTTTTGTGGTTTTCTCAATAAAACGATTACTATCATACAATGCTTTCTTTTTGACAATGAAGAATTTGTTTATTAAACCGATTTGCAGCTACAGATAGAAAGACCGATTTTTTCATGTAGGTGTATTCTCTCAGCTTGCTCTGAAGACGTTTTCTAGAAAGACAACAAATCATCCACAATTTGACTGTCCATTTCAGAGAGCACAGTCATGTAAAAATAACCTACCTGGGCTACAAACCTCTTTTATTTCAAAAATACTAACTCCTACTAAGTTTTAGTATTTCGAATACTGTTGAAACTGTTTAATTTTGTCTATTAGTACCAAACATTTCTACCGCATACCTTCTTATGCCTGGCATTATATTCTCATTACACATCTCTGAGAAATTTTAAAACAAAGACATTAGAGTGTCCATACAGAGCATTAATTTTTCCCACTTTACAAGTATGGAACATATACAGGTCAAGAGAATACGAATCCAAAATGACATTTTACGCACTTATTAAAGAATTTTTAATGTAATTTTAATATTTCAGTTGTTTCTTAAAGTTTCAATTAGATAAATGTTCATTAGTCATTTCATACCATTGATTAAACTACCTAAAACTGAATTTGCTAGTAATCTGTGAAAGTTAGTAAGGACTCTTGACATGACTCACACTTGTAAGAAATATCGATTTAAATGTTCTTTAGTCTTTCCTGATGAACAAACCAAATGATATGTGGTGGTGATGGTAGAGGGATGAAGAGACAAAACAAAAACCATTTTATTGATAATAAGTTTGTTTATATTTTGTATTGGAAATTTGCCTGCATATTTCACCTGGCATAATGAATAATGGACCGTTTAATTTCAGTAGGGATTACCGTCATACCCACATACTTATTTTTACCAGTCATTAAATTCACATTCGTTCTTTTTCTTCATCCTCTGCCTTATTTTTCAAATGTGAAGTGAACTTAATCGAGAGAATGAAGTGGGATAACGACTTTCTTAAAATGTATTTATACTTCCAAAGAAACATTAATATTGCCCATTTACAAATGGGGTTTTCATCCTGGTGGTCTAAATTAAACACTGGTAAGTGACAGGACTTCAAAACAAGGAGAGGGAAGCAAAGATTAAATTACAGAAGTCATTATAACTATTTCAATCATCTGTCTATAAAAAGCACACTTAGATGAATATGCTCTAAGTGAATATAGACAATACAAAGAATTAATTTATAGCAAGTATGAATTGTTTAAATAATGTTTGAAAATCCAGCTATTAATTTCAGGAATACATACTGAATTATATGAAAAAGAAAATTGCTTCCTCAAAATTTGAACATTCACTTAACTGTCATATAATCTTCAAACGCTTGAATTTTCATTTCCTTCCACAGTGTATCAGAAGTTCTAAGACTGTTTGTTTAGATAAAACTGATTTCCACTAGATTTTTGTGACAGATATTATTTATGATGTAAACTTCTTAGCCATATAACTCGAAATTATTGTATCCAGTACACAAGACAGCTTTAAAAAAGTAATAGCAAGAATCTGTGCTGGACAGATTCTGACCCAGAACAGTTACAAACTCTAGACAGACCGTCAAATAATTCAAAGTTCAAATATTCTCATAAGATAATTAATCAACTTATAGCAAGTGTGTGACAGCAATCATTAGAATCGTATTCTGCAGCAATCGATCAGTGTATCAGTGCATTAAAGATGGAATAGAACTTCTGTCAGGCACATCTACTAGTTAACTTGTCTTCTTCTTTTCACTTTGTTGAGGAAAACGCTACTTGAGAATGGCTATCCATCGCGCTTTATACATAAACACATACAGCCCAAAATCAACAATGAACAACGCATCTTTGTACCGAAGATGCTATACATGAATGTGACATTCGAAGGCGACCTTCTGGCCGACATCCGAAAGAGGAGAATATGTAACGACCTGAAAAGAACATTATTTGCTGCTACATTACGACTGGTATTCTCATGCCACCCGTTGTTCTTCAAGAATTCTAAAGATAAACTATCACATTTCACCTTTTCTTTGTGTATCTATCAATTTACTTCCTTACATAGAGCAAGACATATGGGTCGTTCGATGAGTGTTTTATCTAAAAGAGTCAAAGGACATTATTCCGTTTAGCCACGAAAGGATGACAGTGAATCAATAAGAAGTGCTATAGTTGAACGTATATTCAACACTGGTCACCCAGTTTGTGATAAGAATTCCCCAAATGTCATCTCAAAAGTCAAAAGAAGCCTCCCGAATATAGTAAGCTTCTATATGCTTTCCTTTGCCGAGGCATTATTTATCAGGATGTAAAATCATGATTTATGTACACAGAAGAGACTTCTCCATCCTCTCCTTCTACCATGGGTATAATTCCAAGTTCGACTACTTTGCTACCAGTTTTGTACGACATTTTAGTAGCCTTTTTTTCCTTAATTCACCCTTTATTTAGGCTTCCTACCCACCACACAGTTTAGTTCGGACACTTGTCTCCATGCTCCTTCATTAGCATCCCATTTTTCTAGTTATTTTTCACATTACTTACCCGTTTTCATAATTCGTAATCTTCTCCCGCCCCCCCCCCACTAGTTACAATTTGAGTATTCAACAAATTTTTTGAAATATCTTGATTATGTAAACAATGACCCTGACTAGTTTTTATTATTGTCTGATAAAGCTAATGTACATATACACACAAAAATAACTATATATAATTGCGATTGTTCAGCTAAGTGAATGAATCCTCCAAAAAGAGACTGTTAGCTGAACTGTTTGTTTTTAGCTTTCTTCTTCAGCACCTTATTGACTCTGAGTATCTGCCTTACTAAGTGACGTCCAACAAAGCGACCTGCAGGGTTCTTCAGTATCATGTCAAATGGCTTTGAACATTTCATCTATACATAGCTGTATCGCTGATGGTTTTAAATTTGATCTCTAATTCAAAAAATTATAAATATACCTTCTCATCTCAGAAAAATATTTCCGATAAAATGTTTCCTCAGTGTACTACTTTTTCTTTTGTTTTATTTCTCTATAAAGATTTCAGTTAAACATTTTGCTTTTTCTCTGATTCCACCTTTATTTCTCACATAAAAACTAACCAGGTTGTTTCACATCCACTAAGCAATACCAAATTTAGTTTCTTAATTTTCACTTCTTCATTACCTCTTATTGTGAAGAACTCTACGGGAATACACTGTCACTTCCCAAAGAATCAAGGCCAATTTTCGATTGAATGTAAACACATTTGCATAGCTTTCGAACATGACATGCAGAAAAGAAAATTTCCTTTGATGTTGTTTCTTCATATTCACTTAAAATGTTTATCTTAAAACTTGTCTAAGTCAATATTTCATTCGAAATTTAACTGATTCAGTCAGAAACAGAATGAAAGACACTTGAACAGAAAAACATAAAATGTAACTGGCATAAATTAATTCGTCTCTTATTCATAACTAAAGCAGTTTTCCGCATATTTCTGCAGACTGTAACATCTTAGCAAAACATTTAAACATTCAGAGTTAGACAATTTTATGCTAACTCATCAATATATGGTGATCCCAAAGTGAATTAAAACTCGCAAAATGCGTCAATGTGAAGAGAAAAAGGAAACATTCATGTAGTTATGTTCTATTAATCATTTTTAAACATATTGTTTGAATGCTAATTAAAAAGGCATCCACGACTATGACGACTACTACTACCACTAGAGCGGCAAAACCTCTCTTGTACAATTTTTCTACAGCCTTCATGTTCAAAGTATAATAAAGTGATATCAATATCTACTTGTTGAAACTAGTGTTCTCATATATATATATATAATGACAGGCCTTTATACTTCGAGTTTCATTGACAAGGCTTCTTACCACCATCGTTTCAAACCAATGGAAATCCCATTCATCATGTAAAATTGAGAATGAACGTACAAAACCTTCTTCAATCTAGATTTCTGAACTAATTTTGGAATAAATCAATAGTTAAAAGTATTCTTATCTACTGAACATTCTGATACTGAGTTGACCAACTTTTGATTTGAATTAATTCTTTCATTTGTTAGTACTTGTTGCTTTGTTTTCCTAAATGCCGATACCGAAATCTCTAGATAAGACCTAGAAATTACTTCTGACCTTCAAACATATAATTTAGTAAGTTAATTTCAGGTAGATCGATAAGACATTCCAAACCTGAGTCAGAAAAAAATATTTATTAGACTCAACGACTAGTATTTTTGGTCAAATATTATCATATTCCTCAATCATCATATTTAGGAGACTGCAGGTTGTTGTACATAATTTTTTGATATTTTAATGTGACAGATATGTTGATACATTTTTTGAAATAAGCAACAATCTGAAACAGTATTTTTACAGATCTATGAAAATCATAGTGACCATATTTTGATAGCACTTTATTGTTTGTTACAAACTAATAATTTTCTATTTGTTATGATGTATCAGTAAAATGGTGGCTTGTATAACTCTTCAAATTTGTGTATTACATTTAATCTAGTTTGTTTTCCATAAATAACAAAAGCTTTACAAAACTAATAGAGAAACTGTAGTAATTTATTGTAATCGTAATATTAGTATTTCAAGATGACCGAATTACACGAATCCAACCAAAACACAGAGAGAGCAGAACTCAGGAATTTGTATTTAGCGGAATTATTATGCAGTTCTTATAAGAAACATATTAACAATCAACAGTAAGTATTTAAACAATAGAGAGATAGAAATTGTCAATCACCACAGAAACATATGTTTATAAGTATACTGGAAACAGTTGGCAGACTTTAGGTTTAGGATGCGTACGTATAGGCGTGTACTTGAATGACATATCTAGTAATTTAATGATATGTTCTTCATACACCGGCAGAAAGACAAGTGCTTTAGTTGAACAGGTGTGGAAGAAGGCTTCGCCAACAAATAAAATTTAGGATATTTGAAAATTCGATGCTCGGTCTGTTGAAAAGGAAACGAAGTGTTTTTCACTAACAGACAATTACAATCACTTTTTATAAAAGTATTTTGAAGGAATCTTTAAGCTCTTATTCAACACGACATATTTACGAACTGAGTAACAGTGACTTCATGTCAAATATAAAGTAAATACGAAACCATTGGCGAACATCTTCTTAACTGCTTATTCGACGGCTTCTTGATTCTATTATAAGCGTTAGTTGTTAGTAAAGTTAGTTGTCAGCCATCATCTTATTACATGTTTTAACACTTCGGATCTTACTGGTATACGCCTGAACTTTGTGACATGAATTAGGGATTTCATCACTAATCAGAAAAAATGACTTCCGACAATGCACCTTCACAAACGAATGAGTTATCAAAACTACTCATATACAAAGGGCAGCTTCCACTCAAACGCTTCTTGCCATCTACGAAACAATTTGAGGATTAGAGGAAACTCCATTCTCTGTATTAATGGATATCAGAGAAATCGTAATAGCCATCAATTTTGAAACGATGAGAGTTCTGCGTGACTTAATTCTTGGTGGGAAATGTTCAATTCATGATGTTCTTCGCAAAAAAGAACGTCAGTGATGTAACAAGTAATCCAAAATGTGTTAGAAATAAAATGTACGACTTTTATGAGTCACCCTTTCTCTTGTTTAGGAAACTCTACTCTCTCATCTAAACATGATTTACCCTACCTTGTTCTCTTTTTTCTATTGGCTCTTAGATAAAACATTTTCTTCAGTTACATAATCTACTTTTTCTAGCTAAACCTTGTTTCTATACACACACATATATATGTAACTCTCTTTTTTGTTTCCAAGCCTAATTGTCTAATTATTCTATAAATAGTCAGTGTTTGTAACTCTTAATTAGTTAAATCATTCCGGACTAATGTTACTTTTACTTCCTACCAATTGGTCTTTGTGATCATGGAAAAGTATGTTCATATCTTTAATGTAATTCATATTTTTTATCGTTCAGGTTGTAACCAGTTGAGAAGAACCCTTGAAATAATAAAAGATGAGCTCATATTATCCTGGTACAATTATTCTTCTTGCTTTGTTCAAGTTTATTAATGGGAAGAATTGCATGAAGTTTTTAAAGAAAAAATGTCTGAATATTAGTCTAATGATCATTCGCCTTACTGCATATCATTTCTCTGAATAATTGCAAAGCTTTGGTCATAATGGGTCTTGGGCATCTACGGACATGAAAATCCCTATCACCTTAAGTACACGAAAGTTAGTCAGCTAGAGGTTATTTCCCTTCAGAAGTGAAATCTCCTACCTGAGCTTGTGGATAGCACGGTTATTAATTTGCAATCATCAGTTCGAGTCTTGCAGGGATCCACATTACTCACCTTCACTCTCTGAATTTCAGCCAGGAGGAAGGAGAATTCAACTTTCAAAACGCACTTCGATTCTTGATCAAAACAGGATCAGGGTACTATTCAGTTTATAATGTAACATGAAACCCATTGTAGCCACACAGACAATAGTGATTACCTTTTCTCTACATTATTTATATATAAGGTGTCAAATGGCTATAACTAGGACTGTTCCTGTCATTCTGACCATTAAATGTAAAGCGTAGTTTTGTTGTCCTACTTCTGAATCGTTCTCCATATTTTTCTTCCTATTTCATCGCTTCAAATAATTTTTTCAGGTGAGAATGAAGGAATGTAATATGACTGTAACTGTTATGAGTAATACTGTAACAACAGAAGACAAGGGCTAGGCAACAGATCGTTTATTTAGGAAAACAACAGATATTTATAGATTTTTATGCACATTATTATAAATTATTGTAGGAAAAAGGACAGTCTTCTGACTGGTGGTTTCTCGTTGAACGTCAATCTTCCATCTCTTTGTGGATGTTTATTGAAGTTCATATTATCTATCAGCAAATTGTATCCGCCTACGCAAAGTCTACTGTGATTTATTGTTGAGTCAGTCTTTGTTCTTATTTTTCTAATGACCAATATTGGGGACGTAAACATTGAGGTAAATTACTGTCTTTCAATTTGGCTAGCAGCCAGCTCTCACCACAATACCATAGGACAAAAGTCTAACTAAACGTTTCATCCAGTCAGAAACACTAAGTAAGACAAACTGGAAAGATAGGTTTGATTATTTCTGGTATTTGGTGTTTCTTGAAAGGATTGGTTGAAGCGGAATACACTACTCACAACTCCAAGTGTCCTTCACTTTCATTAATCTAAGCATATAAATCAAGCAAAGTTAGACCATACGAAAGTTTCTGTATTTAGTCTTGAACTTACTGAAGGGAACACTTGCATTTCGAAGTATTAGTTTTAACTATATGTAATATAAAACAAAGCATTATACGTAGGTTTTTAACATTCAGAATAATTAATTATACTTTTTCATCACTTCAGCAACACCTATTCATGAGTGGTAACTAATTCTTATAATTTAAAATTATATTAAACTATCCCTAGGGATAAAAGTATCTATTTGTGTGAGTCACATTTACTTGGCAATTCTATCTCTTCACATTTTCAACCAAACACAAATAGAAGTGTGATTTTATTTAAAAAAAACAATGAAAAATAATACTCCATATTTAAGTACATTCATAGCAGTCGTCTAAATTTTTCATAAACATGCAATGCTATAGCAACCTGACGTTATTAAACTGAAACAAATACTTGATTTAATAATAACAAATACAAGTGGAAGAAGAGCGTTATTCTAATCTTGTAAATAGGCCTTTAAATATGCAAAGGATAGTAGTATATTAAGTTTGTAAACTGAAGTTAATGGTTTCATAATTTAGGAGTCGTGCTGTTGGTATGCATTAATTATGTTAAGGAGGTCCTAGAGGCACTGATTTTACTTATGTTCAGTTGCACAAATAATATTATTTGATAAACAAGTAAGTAAAACAAAACAAACTGAGTACGATTAAATGGTAATTTATGCACCTCTTGATTACAACAATAACTATTTGCTGTAATATAGCAAAACAAATCAAAATTCTATAAGTTCAGACATAATGAAGCTGTCAAACTGTTGTTCTTCCCATAAATTATGATTTCTTGTACGCCTGTGAATGTAGAAATACTCTAAGTTGAGTTAAATGTAAGCATGGTTAGAAATATCAAACGTGTTATCATCATCAGGAACACCTGTTTCAAAGTATATCACAGAAATTCTTACTATCAAATCCATCTAAGCTCATAGTATACTAACTTAAAACACATCTATGGAACCTTAACAATTTAACCATAAATGCGTTTTTGTTGATGCCTTAATCTAACCAACCTATACAACTTTACATTGAACCAAAGTACAATGAGTACATAGTTATTTTTAAATAAACTGAATAAATTAAGGTTTATGTTGCAATTCATTCAAGCTATAAGTGAGAAAAACATAAAACACTTAAAATATTCATAAATCACTGTTAAACTGTAGGTATAAGAAAGCCTACAATGTTAAACTTGCAGTATATTAATCGAAATTATAGGAAAAGACCCTAGGTAAAGATCCTGCACTAATTAGCATTCACAAAACTCCGTTGAATATGAATTACCTAAGTGGTGCTGTAACAGCAGAAGACTTGCTTGTGGAATGATTATTTTGGATTTGATAACTGAATATAGCGGAATTATGTACACATCTGCTAGTCGTCATTTGCACCGATCTTCCGTGTTGTGCTAATTCTATCCTCTATATTGTGCTTCTTTGTCTTCTTTCCACGTCTCCCATGATTCGCTGCCACACCGGTTCATTTGCACTCTTTGGCGTGAAGTCTACCACTCCGCCGTTTAATATTTTTATACCAATCAATGGTTGTTCCTCTATATACTACTGAAAAGATTTGTCAGCAGCACACGCCAAAGTACTACCCCAGTTTTTACAATTTTATCTGTTCATTGTGGACTACGTCTTATACATATACTGTATAAGCAGCTAGATTATACAGGTTTAATATCCGGAGTTAATTCATTCAAGAATAATGCCTGGTTTGTGAAAACTCCAGCTTATTCTATAAACAAAGGACAAAGATTTTCAGAGACAACCAGCAAAATTTTAAGTTGCGCAACTAGATGACATGATGCTTTTCACCAACTTTTGCAGAATATAGTGATATCGTAATAATTCTCTGAATTTTGATAGAGAAAAAAAGACCAGATTTGCAGTATAAAATGACACCATAACTAACAAAAACATTAGTCAATGAAAAGTTAACTGAAGACTTCCCAGATGCACTTGAACGTTATGTGTGTAATCTGTCAATTTTACAATAAGGCAGAATTGAGTTAGAAGCCTTATCTTTGGGATTCAAGTTACACATCCCTAAAAAGCACATAAACCGTATAGATACAGAAACATAGTTTGAATACCTATACTATCAACTGACTGACCTGCAATCTGTGGACGAAGACGAACGAGGATGGCTAAAGTCCAAACTGGTTGATGTAGCCAACCAATACCACACATCACCATCCGAAAAACAGAAAATGCTTACTGAGGAGCATAGAGCGGCACTAAGGAGACTATGTAAAAATGATGACATAGTCATGTTTAGACCCGGCAAAGGCTCTGGAATTGTTATAATGAATAAAACTGATTATGTACATAAAATATTGACAGTTATTAACGACTCCAAAAAATTTCAGGTGGACAAAACTAAGAAGGATGCAACAACGTCATTCGAAAATAAAGTAAATAAATGCCTCAAAAAACTCCTCATCAAGAAACTGATTGACAAAAAAACTTACAATTAACTCAAGCCAAAGGGTGGACGACTCCCATTTATGTACGGTCTACCAAAAGCCTATAAGGCCAATGTGCCCTTAAGACGCAAACTATCAATGATAAACTCACCATGCCACAAACTAGCTCATTGGCTAGCTGATTCATTGAAGCCAATTCAACAGAAATTTGCAGACCATAGCTTGGATGACACCTTCCAATTTTCTAAAGAAGTCGACCACGTTGATATATTAAATAAACTAATGGTTTCATATGACGTAACTGCCTTATTTACAAATGTACCAGTGATGGAAACAATAGATATCATTTGTAAGCAAACAGATATATTGCCATCACCCGGGACAGATATGAAGCAACTACTAATTCTTTGTACAAAAGACATCCAATTTAGATTCGATAACCAATTCTACCGACAAATTAACGGTGTCGCCATGAATTCACCTCTAGGACCAATTCTAGCAGAAATCTTCTTGGTCTATCTCGAACGGACGCGACTGAGTGACGCTATCAATGAAGCAACATACTACTGTCAATACGTCGATGATACTTTTGTTGTTTGCAACGACATGAGTCAGGCATCGGTATTATTTGACCGCCTAAATGAGGTCCACCCAAAAATTAAATTCACCATAATATACGAACTCAACAACGAGTTCAGTTTCCTGGACCTAACTGTAAAAAGAAGAAACGATAAAACGGTCGAAAGGTCCAACTACAGAAAAGAAACCTTGACTGGACAATACCCTCACTACAACAGCTTCTGCCCTATGAGCTATAAGCGGGGATTTGTAAGGACACTGTACGATAGGGTTAGGAACTTATGTTCGCCTAACAAGGTAGAAGACGAATTAAGCTCTGTTGAAAAATGTATTAAGTAAAACGGGTATCCAAAAGGATTTACCCTAAAGTATAGCAAAGAGAGAGATGAGAGAGAGAAGTATCCAACAGTTGTAAAGAAGAAAGAGCTCATTTTCCTCCCATACAAAGGAGAAACAGTGTCGCAAAAGATTGAAAGGAGGATGAAAGGAACAATAAAGAGTTGATTCACTGCAGCTAAGGTGGTGACACTATAGAGCACTACATGCTCTATAAGCCAATCGAAACTGGATAAATACCCTGCTGATGTAACTTCCAACTGCATTTATAAATTTACGTGCACCCGCGGCAGCAATTACATTGAAAGGACAGAAAGAAGGGCTTCTATGCGGTTTCCAGAGCATATTTCAAGAAACTTATGCCTAAAAGGAAGCAGATATTTACAAAGTCAGTCACCAGACACCTAGTGGATACGAGCCATTTGGTTGAGATTTCTAAATCCTTCAAAATATTAAACATACAAAGGACAGCGAATCTACTACGATTTGCTGAAGCAATTGCAATCAAACGTCTCAGGCCAAACTTATGCACACAGAAAGAGAGTGTAGTCAATCTCTCACTTCCTTCGTAACCATATCACCTTCATTACACTGGTTAGTCATACACACTAGTGGGCTCAACTCACTAAGCAAGTTTTCAAATTGATGGACCTTGACCTTCTTGAGTTGCCATGTTGACACTGTTTATCAGATTTTTCTGTCTTTTGTCTCCGATCGCATCCCTTTTTCCTTTTATTCATAGTTTGATAGTATATAAATTGATGGTAACTTAAACTATAAATTGTAATACTTATATTCCAGAGGCGTTCACTTTATAATGTTTTCTCTATTACCTTTCAAACAATGAAGTATAAAATGTTATTATTTCTAACCATTGTAATTTCAAGTAGTTTGCAGCTGACGAGAACCTGTGAAATAGAATGACATCATTTTATACTGCAAACCTGGTCTTTCATTCTCTATCGAAATGTATGAAATTCTCTGAATTCTCGCCCACTCCAAACATTAAGTAATGTCGGATTTAGTAGGACTTGATCGTTGCCTGACACAGAATTTATAATATAAGGGTCACTGGAATCCCATCCAGTATTTCAGCACTAAAACACTTGCTACCAAACTATATAATAATGAACTTAACCACAACATCCTCAGACTATAATGAAAGTGAAATACGCTGCTCTTTGATCTTTATTAATTGAATAACTATTATCTCTCTTTGCTGCAAATCGCTTGAAGATAATTTGAAATGAGTTTGCCTTCTTTGAAAAAATTCCGTTTTTCTGATCTGACGTTATTTGAAAATGAGCACACAGAGCGCTATTCGACATACTAAGAAAGCAAGTGAGATCCCTATTTTGGAAAATCGGATGATAAAGTTAAGTAAAGTAAGTTAAGTAAGGTGTAGTGAAAACCATTAACAGTTCGATATTGGGCCATCTGGTGTAAACCTGCCACAAGGCCAGCGTGGAAGAATCCTTCTCATTCATCTACCGGGCGCCTAATAAATTGCCAAAATCATCGAAGCACCGCGTGCTGAAAACAGCAGAGGCTTTTGCGATTCACCTAAAACAACCAGTGCTCCGTGTTCAAAAAAAGCAAGTTCAGCCCTTACTACTTCCCTGGCCCTCAGTAGAGACTATCAATTTATGAATTTGTAATATTATCTTTCCTAATTTTACTGACATTCAGCTTATTTTATGTTGATGCTATTGTACTGTAATATATCAGTACTATTGATTCGATGTTATTTAAACATTAATGTTGTTCACAACACTAATTCATTCATACAATATAATGTGTATATAACTGTAAAGCCTGATGATGAAGTTATCGAAAAGGGTATTCTTTGTTCCGTATCCATTCTTTTGAAAATTTTAATGGGCATTTTTAATCAGTTAAAATTCATAAACGTAAGAAGATTGAATTTTTTTTTAAATACTAAATTAGAGTGCTGTGATTTCATACAATATCTAGGAGAAGAATGTAGATTGTCCAAAAGACGAAATAGTAAAGCTGTTGATGTGCAACTGGTGTGGTGAACAGCTTTAGCTAGTAGCCATATTTATCGCTGGTGTGTATTTAACATATTCATAATCTACGCCGAAAACTTATTTGTGTCCTAATTAATATCAGTCGTTGACCAAGAATTGTGTAATATTTTCCTTGCACAGTCATAATAGACGATGCTTAGGAATCCTATGATACCCTTGCCTGAATGTCCACTTCGGTTTAAATATTTATTAGAAATTATTTCTATTACTACTTACTACTACATGCTGCTTTTTGAGTAGCCTATGTATTAACTTAATTACTTCATAAGATGCACGCATATATACTTAAAGTTGACAAGTTGAACAAAGTGATATGGTTTGCCTCTTATCTGACGGCCATTACTGCCTATTTTACTTAGTCAGATAACTGCTTACTGTAGTTATTATCAGAAATTTGATTTCCCAGTGACCATAAACAAACAATATTAGACATTTTTCGTTTACGTTTCACTACTGGATACCATTTAAATCATCAAAGTAAACGTTAACCAGAATTTTAGAATTCCTAGCTTACATAACCTCCCAAGTGAATGGAAATGATGAAAGTAACACATATGTGCCAACTATTGCATTCATTAATTATTTCACTTATAAAAACCTGGATGTCTTCATGTAATGAAAATTCTTCGATTCCACTTTATGGGACCTGGCACTCCTGCAAGACATTCATTATGAAAAATTTGTGTAAGCGAAAATTATGGCGTGTGAACTTACTTTCGGAGTATGAAGAGATTTAAGCAATCGCAGTCCGGCTACTGATTGCTGTTCAATGATGTTAATAATTTCTAAACACTGAATGAATTAACATATAAATACTCAGATATTTTTGCTATTTATAATATTTAGTGTCCCTTAATAAAACTGTACAAAAACCGTTTTAATCTTTTTGAAATTGTTAAATTGATCTAACTGTCCCAGCAGCACCTTTTCACTATTCATCAACAATTGGTTGTTTCAAAATAAAGTGTCTTCATATGTTAATATAAAGGTCACACTCGATCTCAAGGCACTTGACTACCTACTTACACATACAAATATACTTGAACTTTACAGATATAAAGCACAAGAACGAAGTCTCACGCATATTATCCCTTGACAACAGTTACAAAGATACAATGGTCCCTTAAGAGATTCAAGCAGTTTACTAATAGGTGTATGTACCAACCTCGCGATACTCAGCCATATGTAAAAAGGATTTTAAGCGCAAGAAAATTTCGAGTACATTTTGGAGATGTCCACCAGAAAATATCAAAATTTGTCTGAATCAATGTCGGTAAAACGTTTGAGAATTGTGGAATAGATCAAATAAAGTATAATTATATTTCAATAGCTTACACACAATGATATTTTTCGAATCGTTCCGTTAATCAAAGCGAAAACCAGTTTAATATGATACCAAGTCACTTAGCTGAAGAAGTGTATTAAAAACTTGGTTTACATAAGTCGAAAACATGATATTTTCTACCAGTCAGTGATTCTTTTGCTGAAATTCTCATGGTTTGCTCGCTATAAGATTAAAAGATCGTATTTTATGTTAAACTGTTTAGCAAGCTGATTCATTTTCTCTTCATAGAGCATTCATTAATAAATAAATGAACCAATGACACAAAAGATCACCAACTCGAGGGGTGAAACGTAGCAACAATTCACAATAGAAGGTATTTTAATGGGAGATACTTTCTTATGTACAAGGAATTAGGTCTGTTGTCCACCAACTAGTGTCTTTATGCTGTATGAATGAAATAAGCAGTGGCATTAGAGTAGAGAATGTTGAAGATATTATGACCAAATTATTAAGTCATTTTAGTAAATATTTATAGTAATAGGTTATTTCGGCTGAATTAATTCTCACAGCTGTGTGTACTATTTTCTTTCTTCTTGTTAAATGTAATAATGAAATGTGTTTTTGGGACCATATAACTACCTTGCATCAGAACGACCACTATATGTTCAGGTACGTTTACAATAATGATTGTGTATCATAAAATATCTTGTCAACAGATCAATATTACTCTGTCAGAAATGTTCTAGACTGTCTAGATGAAATGTTTCTGGCATTTGACAGATTTCGCAGTAGTGACGAAGGCGATTGCAGAAGCACATAGCATTTTCACCTGAAGTGGTATTTTAGGAAAGAGGCTACAGTCAGTTTCAAGGTCATGATGAGTTCCTGCGTCGGCTGGTTATATGTTTTCGTGAATTCGATTTCCATTGAATTTTAAAGGTTTTTTTGCATGTTTTTCCCATTTTGCAGTGTGTAGATCAGTTTATGTCACTGGATACTACTATTAAGGTGATTTTTAGCCTAAAGTTCCCAGTTTTTATGTTGGTAGTCAAGGGTTATGGTGAACCTGCAATGATTCAGCCAAATAAGGTATACTTTTCTAATATATTAACCTTATTCAATAAGTAAACTGCCTAACCGTTCTGCTATTGTTTGAGATTAAAACTAAGAGCTGGTTTCTTATCATGATTGAAAGTAAATGGAACCGACTGGGTTTGCTTATCCGCTCTGTTCCATCCCTCACAGGACAAATTAGTTTCGAACTAGCGTTATTTCAGAACTAAAAGACTCAATTCAGCACCTAGGTATCATTGTAAGCATGACCAGCGTTATTTGAGAAAATGGTGGGTAAATAAGAGCTTCAGTTACCATAAAAAGGCCTTATCGATGAATAGGTTAGAATAAGTTTATGAATATAGTAGGCTTGGTGGTGTTGCGGTCTAAGTGATAAATCGTATTAATCACCGTTATTCAGGATATGCTATGAACCGCAAATGCTCGGCTGAAAAACGTAGTAAATAAGGCACAGATCGTTTTAATTTCTAAGTGACTTTCAAAGCGCTCTCTTAACGAAACAATCAACCAAAGTATTCTTTAAACTGTCGGTCTTAGCCTTTTGAAAGGAAAGGAAGTGTAACTGCAGTTTATACATACATGTTTATATTCTGAATACAAATGGAAATAAAAAGGTAATACAAATATTTTCACAAAAATAATCGATTAACAGGGGCACGTCGTAATCTTAAAGTTGTTTGCGGTTCATTTGCTAGCAAACTGTCCAACCTTCTGGTAAACTCCGCTATTTCCCGCAGTGCAGCATCCGGATTTCTTCGGTTCAGACTGTTGAGACGATATCTTAAACGTTCATAAGCATTTCGAAACGCGTTGTTTGGTTCCGGTATTAACCGGATGGCCCTCGGAATGTTGTCCGTTGTGTTATATACACGTGTCCACCTCTCACTATTCCTCAGAATATCTAAGAGTAACATTTAAAGAAATGGAACATACCACAATTTAGATATGAGTTCAAGAACGCCTCAACGACATGTGCACAAGGCAAATTGTATGCGCAGTATGTCCAACATGTGCATTTCGCCTCGTTCCTGTTTACGAAGAATATGTGACCACCTTCTGCGTAAACAACTGAGGTAGAAGATATTGAATGGAAGAAGAAGGAACGCCTTTGTAAATCTAACACAACTTTCTGGGCAGCAAACGGTGTGAGACTCCGTAAATGAGACTTCAGGGAATTAGGTACCTAGGATAAATCGTAAATTATCTTCGAACTTACATCGTAATTGTAGTATTTAGCAAGCATCCACTGGCCCTGACGTATTTTACGCATGGTTGTGTGGTCGATCCACCTCCATATTTTCCATAGCGTCAGTTCCATAGGATCACCTTTACGTAGATATCTTTTCAACTGCCTATGAGCATTCTCAACTCTGTTGTTAGTATTGTTCCCCATGCTGATGGTGAACCTGTTGCACGATGCAGCCCAATATTTGCGTGTTCTTAGCCAGTACCTTCTAATGTAAGCACCAGCCTCAGCGTCTACAATACTTATGAGGTTTAGGTAACGCCAAAACCTTTGGCAATATACTCTGATTTGCTAACCTACCTGTCATAACTGCGCGTGTGCGCCATTCGATACAACCACTTTTTAACAAGCTGGTTTGGGAACTGTTTTCCCTATGTCAGTTAATGGGAATGTAACTTACCTTCCTTCTGAATGCCTGGCATACATGGAAAAGACACAAAACAATATTGCAACTAGGGAATTCCTCCTTTAGGGCTTTCATCTGTGCAGTTGCACAGTCGACAGTGAATGTTAATGTTTTCGATGTATCCACCATAAATCTCTTAAACGTTTGCAATATCTCCTTGATATCTGCAAACGTTTCTCTCCTAGTAAGAGCAAACAAAACAGTCCTTCCTCTTCCGAATCCATCAGTCACAACAAACTGATATAAAGGCCATCTGTAACAAATTTGGAAAAGGAATTATACCTTGTTGTACTGAAACTTACCCCATCTTATTCGTTTTGTAAGTACAATCGATTCCAACTACTTCTGGAAACTTATGATACACGTCTATCATATCATTACGAGCAAAAATGATTTTAGATACAAAGCCTGCGTTGTCCTGCAAAACTTTAACTGGACCTGTCTGCCTCAGTCGATGAAGCAGCTCTTCCAAACAACCAATTTCTATTCTACTGCACCATTTATTTTGATAGGACTTACGTTTATTTATCTTAGCCCGCATGTTTTTAATATCGTTATACAGGAGCGCTTTTCCGAACTTCTCATGTGCTAGATCCATGATTTCATGGACATCAGTATTCCTTTCAATGAACGGTTGGATAATTGCCATTTCTTGTGATGATAACCGACGTCTAGATACATCGGTGGACATAAAACTTGCTGTGCAGGGATGGTTATGCACAGTTTTGTACTTGGTTATCATGTATACGTTGGATTTCCGCTGGACTAGAATTATTGACTGACATGATGTACTTTTGAACCTTAAAATTTTTAAAATTTGCACACGCAGCCAACTTACCCTCTGTTCCTAAAGCCAGCACCTCGGGGAGCACGATGACTTCCAAAAGTGCATTTAAACTTAACAAACTTGTAGTCATCAGCACCGGGTCGATCTTTTTTACTTGAATCAACACGATAGGATGTATTGGATTCCTTTCAAAGAAATAAAGAACAACTTAGTTAGTACCTTCATAAATGTGTCTAAAGCTTCCTTAAATTGTGTCCATGTATAAAATATACAACACAACATTATCCTTTGGAATATAGCTGTTACATCACACAATAAAGATGATATATTTCTTGAAGTAGACGCAGTAGGAGTACTTTGCAACATCATTTAATCGTTTTAACAATTCCTAACGTGCACAACACTATGACTTCAAGTAAATAAACACTAGTATATATTTCAGTGCTTATATACCACTGGCCATGACCTTGTCAATTTACTTCATTTATGCTGACGTAGTACGCACAATTCCCACAAATCATTGAAGTGACAACTTAAAAAAGTAGATTAGTTACTACATACATATTTCTACATGTAATAATTCAGGACACATTAAATTTATAGAAATGGTGGTTGAATTATATTCGCCTAGTAACCAAAATGGCATACATCCTATTTTGGACTTAAAATAAATGCATCAAAATTATTGTTGATTTATATTCACTTTCTGGACATTCTCATACATCTCAATATACTTTAAACATCAACAATGCATCCAAATAGCGTGTGACTGTCACACTACACTCACACCAAAAAAATTAACACGCCATTATATTATGGTAAGGTAAGCCCGAAATTTTACTGACTGTAAATTTCCGTGTAAAAATAAAGAGATTGGCGCTTTAATTTATATTTTAGACCAATAAAAAGCCAGCTAGCCAACAGCCAATAAAAAACTGCCTATATCTATTTTCGTATTTTAGTGAAAGAGGACTAAACATTTACACAAAAGTATCTAATTCGGTGTATTTACTTTTAGGAAATTGAGAGTAACTTGGTAAGCAAAATTTGTTTACACAACTTTATTTTGTCAACTAATACCAACACATAACAGATGTTATATTATCATGCAATGTTCATTGCATCTAATTTAAAACTAGGTATGTGAACGCTTCAGTATCTCATAAATGAACTATAACGAATAAACTAACGATATTGGCATATAGGTCGGTTTACTTCAGTTCACATATATGGAAACGGTACACACAAAACAAAAGAAAAGCAATGGGAAGAAGGACACAAACTGAGCAGTGATCAGTAAAAATATTCTAAGTCCTGAAATAATAGAGAATGAATGCAACTGTGTTAGTGTGGAAGATTTTCAGTCACATCATCAAGATTCTAGAGTCACTTCCTTTTAGTATCTCGAAGACCTCATTCGGAAAAATACAATATTACCCCACCATGTGACTTCACTTAACGTGCGCAGTGGTATAGTGTAACATCCAGTCATAAACCTGTAGCTTTTTTCTGTATTATCTACTTTCAGTAATCATGTTTCACACTCTTAATATGTCATAGCAGACAACTGCACAGTTACATGTCCTTTGATCTGTATTTATTATTAACTCAAATTACCCTAATAAAGAGTAAGTAACAGACGTTTGCAAATCATACGAATTATAACTAGTCATTTAATTTTAGTCCGAATAACCAGTTAAACTTAACAGTAGTTTTCGTTCTCCAAGAAGATTTACGCCGATAACAATGTTCAATTTTGTTTTAATATTCTGGTTTCCGCAGACTAGTAAATTGACACGCGTAAAGTGTGCATTTCTTTAAATAAGCATCAGTATAGGCTGTTAGGAAGTCAAATTTATCACACCTTTCAAGAAATTTATGAACAAAGTTAAAAAGAACATATTGATTTCATGACGGTTTAAAACTCTTCCATGAGGATTTTCCTCTAACATTTAACCATCAACCGCTTACATTATGGTTGGCCTATAAAAAGACCACCTGAAATAGTCCATTAAACTATGACTTGTTCAACTATATAGGGATTTAATAGACTTCATGATGGACTGCTTTGCGAACCGATATTAACCGAAACAGGCTAAGGCAAGTTTTCCTCTCATTAGTGACCATTTATTAGTATCTACTGATATCTCCTCACGTGTCGACCTTATAATTGGGTACTTTGACCACAAGCATACTGCCACTTCATCAGTAAATCGGAATCCAATGAATCTCAATTTTAACTTTTGTCAGGTCACGACGTAGAACAACCACGTGTCAAAAAATGATCCTTAATTTTTGGGGGATTTTTCTAATTATATTTGGTATTCTAGTTGCTAATATATCTTTATTATTATAATGTAAGCATCTTTAATGAACTGTAACTCCATTGATCTTACTTTACAAGTCGATATTATTAAAAAGCAGTAATATTGTAATTGACTACTGTTCTAGGATATTCTATGTATATAAATATATATATATATATATATAATTTTAGAGTTAGAAGAGGAAATTATCGAAAAGGATATTCTTTGCTCAATTATGCTTTGTTTTATAAATGATAAACAATGATAAATCAATTACCGGTTAATGTATCATTTGTTAACATGCCTACTTAGGGTTAAATGGGATACGCAGGAAGTTTGCTTATCTTATGAGCTCATTTTATCTGTACGGAGGTCGTGAGAACCGCAAGACTGTATTATGCGAATGAAGGAAGCTAGTGGTCGTACCGGTATCAACTCCGTGCAACATGCTGTCAGTTTTGCTCTCTCACCCTCTTCAATTATTTCTGCTATCACGGCATGGTAAGGAAAAGGGAAGTCACTTTCAATCAGCCGTCATTGCAGACATTACCATCTTCAGTTATTCAAATTTTTCCCTCTGAACTGGAATGTCAGCCAACCACCTCTCCTTCCAGCTAATTCTGACTGGGTTTGGCTGATATTGTACCTATTTCGTGTACCACGTCCTGTGGAAGGTCATTTGCGTCACGGAATTTTCCCTTCGAATAGCTGTACATGGATACATTACACGAATAGATTAGGCAGATATGTGGTAACAGCTGGCCGTGAACAAGCCAAAATTGTAAACAACAGCTTACGTCAATGTTACGTTCCAAATCGGGGTCTTAAGAAAAACAGCAGCAAAGCTTAATCTTGAGAAAATTACCAACCAATCACAGCAGACTTAACGTGTGCAAATGGGATTCGCAGATATATGGCTTAACTTTCTGAGAAATGGTCACGAAGCAATACCTGATAATCTTCAGAGAGAAAACAACCAATCAGAAGACGTTTCTTCTTCACTGACAATAATGCACATAAAAATCTATAAGTATCACTTGATTTTCTCAATCAACAATCTGTTGTCCAATCTTGGCTTTTGCCGTTACACTAGCGTTCCAAGGAATCCTCTAAAGGTTTACCGATAAACAGTGAGTTGATATTCAGATTATTACTACTGTTTATCCTTTGAGTCCTTAAGGGAACAATCAGATTAGGTGGCAAACCTCGACTACACTCGGTTTTCTGTCATCAATTTCAGCTGGCTTCACGACCCTTCATAAGCGTCACCCTCTTCTTCTTTCTTAATAAGAATTCTTTGTCATGTATTTAAGAAACTTACTAAAGACATCATTCCTCCACATATGACCCAGTCTTATTGTAATGGTTTGCACTAACTTCAGTAAAAGTAGTATTAACCGGGAACACTACATTTATTAGAATATTCAAACACATCTAACTACCCTGATGTTGTTGTAACTGTAAAAATTATCTGCGAAAGTAGATAAATCACTGTGCGGTATATGTTTTATTGTAGGAAATTCTAATTTAAGTTTGGTTCACAAATATTTGAATTTCAGGTTGAAATAAGTTAGATTTCTTTCTATTCGCACATATTTTTGTTATGATTATTTTAATGAGCAACAAGAACAGGGCTTCAAAATCTAGGGAAGTTGACAGATGTATGTAAACCAATAAGGAACGGAATAATATAAGCGAACATCTGAGCTTGCATAAATACGATGCAATGTAGCAATTATTCATGAATAATATTCTTTTATATCATCACCAAATTATTCCAATTAGTAGCTTGGAAATCCCCATTGAGTCATATGAAAAGGAGAAGACGTTCAGCGAAGAGACTCTTTTCGGTGAATTCATTCACATAGCTGTACAATCGCATTTATATATAATTATTTGTGTTTGTGTGTGTACATGAGGTTTGTCAAGTTTAGATAATTGATCAGATAATAAAAGAATGATCTAATATAGAAAAAAGGTTAAGTGAACAGCAACTAAAGTAAGATTGAGTTAGTAAGTTGATGACGTAATATAAGTGACTAAAATGTTTCAACTTAGGTCAGGGTAGCAACAGAGGTACAGACTAAGTAGAAGTGGGGTAGATAATAATGCCATTTAAATTAGAACTGAAATTGAGCAATTAAGTTGGATGACGTAACATAAATGACTAGAAATTGAGCGTTGGTCGAGTCAGTAACAGTGGTAGTGAGGTGTAAAAATTAAATCGGGTGGGGGTAGAGAACAAGAAATTTGAAATGCAAAATATTACAATTGAGAAGACAAAATAATATTAATGAAGACTCAGACAAAAAAAGATTAGGTAGGATTTACTTGTCGGGCAATAAGATAGATTACGTCCATTGCAAGTGTAGTAATTGAACGAACTTCTTCTCTATGCAGAGTTCAGGATTTAGCAAGGGAATAGCTATTGCTTCTGCAGTTTGAAGAAATCTAATTTGTACACCTTTAGGAAGACTACTTCTTACTCTGTAGACGACTTTGAAGTTTGTTTGCGGTCTAACTGGGTATCCGGATTCTATCAGATTTTCTAAGATGAACCTGCGGGGACATCGTTTTTCTCCTTTGTGAAACCATGTTGGTAAGTGTTCGGTGATGCGCTTGGAAAGCGAACACTGGGTACGGCCGACATACCTGGCACCACAGGAGCAGGTAAATTGATAAATACACATTGATGAGGCCAGCAGTGGTAGCTTATCCTTCACGTTCACATGAATCATAGGTTTTGTGGAGAAAGTTAGTCGTAGTTCAGCTGCGAAGAAGGTCTTCTTGAGTGAGCACGACAGTCGATTTTGTAGTGTTTCCGCAGATATATCTCCATTGAATTGAGGGTTTATGTAGAGTAGTTTTTTGGGGTCGCTAAGCATAGGCGGCTTTTATGGTCTAAGATTCATAGATTTTGCAATAATCTGGGCGTCGGTGGCACAGTGGTTAGGACTCTCGCCGACCGTGCACATGGTCCGGGGTTCGAGCCCACGCCGGCGCACACCTGATATCTACGGTCGGCCTTCAAAATTTGGGCTACCGATATCCATGCTGAAAATTCCACACTTGTACCAAAAATACAGTGTGGAATCAAGCTGCAAATAAAAAAGAAAAAGAAAAACAATTCTCGACGAGGGCTCTCTTGAGATTGTCCAGTTCATCTTCTACGGTGTCCGGGGTACAAATTCTGCAAACTCTGTAGCTGAGTGAACGGATCAGGTTTCGTTTGGTGTATAGGGGTACCCAACTGTGAAAGTTAATAAGCTGTTCGTTCCATGTTGATTTTCTGTAGATAGATCTTTTCAGTGTTCCATCCTGTTCTCGTCTTGTTAGTTGGACGTCAAGAAAGGATATTTTGGAGTTGGACTCTTTCTCCAGCGTGAACTGAATCGCGGGGTGCCAGTTGTTAAACGACTTCAGGATGTCATCTAGATTTTATTCATTGTTGACGACATTGAAAGTGTCGTCGACGTATCTCTTGTAGATTTCGAAGGTATCGGTCATTTTCTTTAGGCATGTGTTTTCGAGTTTTGCCATGAAGAAATGTGCAAGCAATGGGCCACGTGGTGGGCCCATAGCTATACCATCCTTCTAGCGATATATTTTGTTCTTGAAAGAGAATTGAACATTCAGGGTTCTTCAAGACGCTCAGTGGGTATACTGATGCTTATTCCTTTGGAATGAATAAGTTCGCATATATAGCATATTGTTTCAGTCAGTGGAACATTTGTGGATAGTGATGTGACATCTAATGAGATCATGGTCTTGTTGAGTACGTTGACGTTTTCAATTGAGTCGATAAAGTCGAATGAATCTCGAACTATGTGGCAGGAAACTTGTCTTCTGATTGGTTCTAGTAGATCTGCTAGCCATTGGGCTGTGCGGTGATAAGGCGAATTGGTCATGTCGAGGATCGGTCGAAGAGGGATATCCTTCTTGTGAACTTTTGGGGGTCCGTAGAGTAGTGGTATTTTTGAGCCGGATGGTCTTAGGGATTCGAACGTTTCGTTGCTGATGAAAGATTCAGCCTTTAGCTTACGGAGGGTGTCCGTTAGCTTTTGTTCCGTCTGTGCAGTCATGTTTTTCTCGTTAATCGGTTTTGTGAATTTACATTCATAGGACAGTATGGTCAGCATCTTACTGATATAGTCCTTGCGATTCATATTTACGATTCCTCCGCCTTTATCAGGACGTGATATCATAATTTCTTCGTTTTTCGTAGGTTCTTTCAGCTCCCTATAGTGCCTCTTCGTCAAAATGGCCCTTCCGTTGGGTTTGGTATTTATAAACTTGTGACAGCAGTCGAGGATTGATGCTTTGAGTTGTTGTAGGTTTTCATCTGATGTGCGTGTGAGATCGTAAGTTTGGTTTATTAGATTTTCAAACTGAACCAGGCATTGTAGCTTGTCAATACTTGGTGGTTTTACGCAGAATTTTGGACCTAGAGATAGTGCCTCTAGTTGGGTAGTAGACAGTGTGATTTCTGAAAGATTGAATACGTATTTTTCTGGATTGCTTGGGAACGGAGATTCGGTATTAATTGTGGACTTTAGGCTTTTAAGCAGATCTGCTTTTGTCTTGTTGCATTCTTTCTGAGTGACTTGTTGAGCATATTCTTCGAAGGAATGACGTAGTTCTTGATCTAAGTCTTCGACTGCATGAGCTCTTGAGTGGACGTTTCGCTCTGGCTCGAACACGCGTGATTGAATGAAGTCAATATTGTTTCGTGCGTGTCGTCTGAGTGTTCTGGTATTCGGTTGGATGTGGTTGCGTCTGAGTGACTTCCAATACATCTTTGGATACTCATATCGGTCTATACAATCTCTTAGGAAATCAATTTTTGTCTTCGCTACCGCAAGCTTAACGGAGTAACGCAGGAAACCATCCAGCTCCTTCACCGTCCCTGGGTCCTTGCAACGTTTGAGTAGCTTGGAAATCCCCATTGAGTCATATGAAAAGGAGAAGACGTTCAGCGAAGAGACTCTTTTCGGTGAATTCATTCACATAGCTGTACAATCGCATTTATATATAATTATTTGTGTTTGTGTGTGTTTACATGAGGACAGTTATGCGATCCAATAATTTTTCCTCAGCCAGCGAAAAGTCGGGTGGCGTTCGTCTTTTTCAGGCGAAAATTAGAATCATGTGAAAGCTCATGTTGTACTTGCTGATGAACGCGAAAGATATTTCACAGAGGACACAGAATACTCTTTGGCAAGTGTCAACAATGTCTAGATGCTTCCAAAATTTGCCAAAAACAATCTTAATTGCGCGATTCCCCTTAAAATGTCGATATAGAATTGTAGCATTGTAAGCATATGTTTTGTTAATGACCATTTCCCGACAAAATGAAGCATTGAACGTCGTAATATCATGGGAAACAGACATAAGGTCCGAATGCTGACCAAATGTGTCAGAGTACGCGATAGGTTATTCCCGGTCACATGAGAAATCACAACGACTCTCTTCAATGTTCACAGGGCCAATAATACACGGTGATGTGCTCAAACGCCTAGAAGACGGAATCGAACCACTCCGACGCTAATCAGCTACAGGTTTGAAGCCTGCAACTGGGACCAACGAAGGTCATCCTGGTGATCACCTGGTCAACTACATTCACTTATAACACACATTCTCCCTTATATACAATCAGTACTTTCATTTGTACATCTTCGCAAAATAACATCCGAGGCAAACACCAAGATACTATTGTCAACATTACTGCACACTCAAACTAACCACCATAGACACCCTCAAGTCTGTGTTAAACAACTTCGCTTTGTCCAGTGGTCGTAGACTGCTGAGTATTCCATTCAGGATAAGATTTTATTTTGATAAATCACACAGTGTTGTACAGCAGTATTAATATTACTGTGTACAACGCCGTGATTTATCAAAATAAAATCTTATCCACGATGGAGTTATGCTCTGTCAAAGTGCCCAAGTTTTATAATTATATCAATAAGACTGCTGAATATTTGTAAGAGACGTAGTCCTGTGAAATCGGTGAGCAGTTCATTTTAGTCACGTCAGCATCTGAACTACTAGGTCCACTGCATACCAATGAAAATGACAATATATCTGATGCTTTCAGAGGTGGACAACATCTAAGATGTCAAGGTGAAATGACTATGACTCCCATTTGCAACAATGAATAATTTTCACATGTTGCATGCAGTCAAATAAAAACTAACGGAGTACCTAAATCAACTAACTGATGAGTTGCGTGCACATAGATAAACAAAGAAAAGATAACAAAGCTTAGCGCAGACCTCCGCAATTCCAAATTCAGACACGTAACTCAGGATATCTGGGAGAAAAAAAGGGTGCATTAAAGTGTACCACGTACAATGGAAAATGAATAAAATCACCGAATTTACCCATCGATTGACAGAAATATCCGGTTACAAGCCGAGCTCGTATACCATTCAGCCACTGGGACCCGATTCAATGGCTTATGAATTCTAACTTCTAGCAATTCGTGATTAAGCACGACCCCAAACATTGTCATTGGTGGGATATCCATTTGGACCTCACTGGCCACGAATTCTCACTGGAACTCCAGGAAAATACATCCTGTAGCAAGTCATTAGCGAGCATCAGATTATTTTTCTATCCTTACGCGGTACTTTCAACAATGCGTTACATATTTGCATGATTCGTTACGTAAAATTTATCTGGTTGTAATACTTGCACAAATACTATACTACTTCCCTGCCTGTAACCATTAACTCACATATCAAATAGTTATGGTTAATTAAAGTATAATGCAATGAAGCAAATCCCATGTAAATCTGGTGACTAATTTAAAGTCCTTGATTGCTACATCAAGCAACACCCCCCCCTAAAAACGATTATATTGAGTCACATAACTCACTTGTATGCCGTAAGCGTCGAGCTGTAACTGAGGATAAAACTGTAATGACAGCTAGTATTAGCACTACTCCTAAAAATTCAGTACCCTCTGCTCATACAGAACCCCTCCCTACACCTTATGTGCTTAGCGAAAAACTCCAGCCATCAAGCTCTTTCTCAGTACTATCTTCAGAAATAGAACTTCTAAAGTTGTCTATAGGAGAACTTAAGGCTGAGTTAGGGGAAATAAAAACAGTAAGTCAGTAAATGCTGTAAATATTGAAACCAATACCGAGATATCCAAATTATCAGATCTGATCAGCGATATCAGGTCGCAGGTCTGTGAACTGACACCTCTAACTATCCTCATGAAAACTGTAAACCTTAACAAACTTGACGCAGAATCGGTAACTAAGGTAGATAACCTCATTAACTTTGTTACTAAAGCAGTAAAAAACGACTCGACGCAAAACTGAGTGCTATTGTCTACAACGTTCCGGACAATGAGGCACTATATAGGTGCAGCGCATCTTACTTAGTGAGGCGAAAATGCCTAACTCCTAGACTAAGTGCTATAGGCTGAAGAAGAGTCAACATGAAAAGTGTTGTCCTATTCGTTTTCAGTTCGAAACACCAGCAGAGACCAGAAAATTCATCCACTCCCAACACGCCCTATCGCAAGCCAGAAACTATAAACTAATAAAAGTTGTGGTGGACAAAACAGTCATAGTAAGGCGCGCATACAATTATCTCACTAAGCCTGGTTGTGAAATAAGTAAAAGGACATTGCGAGCAGCTATTATTCCCAACCCTGTGAGAGACGCGGTAGACCCCACCGCATCACCCCTCTCAAAACACACAGAATTATCCCCTCAGAGTGCAGCAACAGCCGAAAGGCCACTAGATTGTAACCAAATAACTAATAAAGCCATACCACCTATCACCGCAGAATCTAACATGCCACTAAATAACCCCAGAAAAAATGTCAAGGCCCCCCGAAATTCGACATTGTCCTCTCCTAGCCATAACTCCATTGGTAAAGACAAGGAAAATGTGACGCCAAATCATGCCAACAAAAACAATGGCAGCATAAATAAGCCCACACTTCCCACGGTCAATAGTATTAGCACTCACAACGTGCGAAATCGCACCATGGCACACACTAATATCCAATGCCCCAGCAATGCCACCCTGTCAATGGAGTTGAAGATTGAACGATCAATTCTTGGTTGTTTGCTCAAAATCAACTTCCCCAATTTTTCGTTGAGGGAACAACACACCAGTCATCGTCTCATCGATCGCTGTTCAGAAAGAAGAGTAAAACATCGTCAGAGGTAATATTATGATTTATTATTGTAATATTTGTTCACAGACCTAAGTTCAATTATTATTTTTATATTTTGGTGTAACAATAAAGAATTCTCAAGCGGCCAATCGGTGTTTTGGTTTTTTCGTCCGTGATAACTAAGCGTTTCTGAAAACTTCAAGGAACAGCGTGGGCCCGAGCGTAGCAAGAGCTGGGCATTAACGGTTTATGAGACGTGGCTGACAGTTTCTGATGATAGAAACAGATCTGGCGGATTCAAACCGTTGGTGAAAGTTTGGATAGTCACCGTTCATTTTTCCTGGTGCCGGTCAAGTCCTCTTTGATCAAGCAATATCTGGAACTATTTTGGAATTGGGTCAAGTTCAACAATGCCTGGGTCAAAGAAGGGACAGAGTGTCTTGGATGCAAACAGGAAAGTAAGTCATTGTGACTTGTCTGTTAATTGTAACGATGTGTCTGATGTTAAGCATGACATGGTTGATGTTACTGTTTCACCGTCTAGGGATAATAGGAACATCAAACTCCCTAAATTTGAACCACGGTGTTTCGATGGAAACCCGGCTGATTACTTACAGTTTGTAAAGGAGTTTGAGATTATGCTGAGTAGTTTTTTATTAAGTGATGAATTGAAATTGATGTATTTGATGAGATATTGCACTGGAGATGCTGCAAGAGCTATACAGCGTTGTAAGTTTATGAAGCCAAAAGAGGGCTACGATGAGGCTATGAGCATATTACGTCAAAGGTTTGGAAGACCTTCAATGATTGTAAGGAACGTATACGAAGCTGTCAAAGGTAACGGCAGTCAACTTCAAGATGACTCCAAGGCACTTACTGAATTTTTAGATAATCTTATGACTTATAAGAATACCTTGATTTCTATGAATTGCATTAGTGACCTCAACTCGAGTTTTATACTAGAAGTAATAGCGAGACTCCTACCTGCTCGACTGCAAAGGAAGTGGGTGAAGATAAGCTCCCGTATGGAGGATGAGGGTGTCGAGCCAAAATTTGATGATATCCTGAAACTAATAAAAGATAGTGTCAATCAATCGATGAGCAAGTTTGCCAGTATATTGAATCTCACCCCTAGAATAGAGCAGTCTGAGGGTAAAACGCAATCATTGATGACGAAAGGGCCTCAAAGAGGTGGATATCGAGAAGGCTCCATGATGTCTAATAATGCATATAGACCTAGTGAGTGTAACAGGTTTCGTAGTACATCGTCAACAGATAAGTTGCAAGATGCAATACAAACACGGTTGTGTTTTACACGTTTCCAAGAGGTGCATACAAAGGTGAACTGTGAACCAGTGAGCAAGTTCAGTGATAAGCTAAATGTAAACTCCAGGCCCGACTCCGAATTGTGTGATGATAACGGTGTGGTCAAGAAGTCTGTAGTTGCAACTGGTAAGCCATTATTGAACAGAGTGTCACAGAATAGAGTTGCTGCTTCAGAGTCCAGTTCTGACCCTACAAGTTTACAAGGTATTACTGGTCAGAGTGAAGTTATAAAACCTTTTAGGATTTGCGAGGAGGAACCAAAATTGTCTACTCCTGTTATTAAAGAGTTTGAAAATGATGAAATTGACGGTACAGTGAATATTCGTGATAATGATCATGATAGTGCACTTTTGTCTTTGGTTGATCATGATGAGAATAGGGGAATGCCCACTACTGCTGAGTTGAACAAAGGTTCTGTACAACTTGAACGTGAAGTAGAAATAAATGCAGATTCAGTTGCAGAAGGTAGGGACACTTGTGAGACCGTCAGTGTGATTGATCAGCATGTAGCGTTGTGGCGATTGTGTTGCAAGATGTCAAGAGGAGGTCTCTGTCTGGAGGCGCAGGTCGTCAGCGATGTGTGAGATTGTGCTGTGGGTATGCTTGTGGTGTGTTGGCTTTTCTGTTTGTTTACTATTTCAGCTCTGTCCGTGTGACATACGTTCTCGCAATGGCATCCAAGTCAACGTGTATTGGCCGTGATGGAAAAAAGGGGTTGGATCCCTATTTTGCCGGGGAGTGTCAATGTAGTTGAAGATTGAACGATCAATTCTTGGTTGTTTGCTCAAAATCAACTTCCCCAATTTTTCGTTGAGGGAACAACACACCAGTCATCGTCTCATCGATCGCTGTTCAGAAAGAAGAGTAAAACATCGTCAGAAGTAATATTATGATTTATTATTGTAATATTTGTTCACAGACCTAAGTTCAATTATTATTTTTATATTTTGGTGTAACAATAAAGAATTCTCAAGCGGCCAATCGGTGTTTTGGTTTTTTCGTCCGTGATAACTAAGCGTTCTGAAAACTTCAAGGAACAGCGTGGGCCCGAGCGTAGCAAGAGCTGGGCATTAACGGTTTATGAGACGTGGCTGACACACCCCCAATAGTACAAGTGGCAATAGTCAGAACTCGGCCACCAACAACTCAGGGCCTTCAGATTATGGAAAACAAACAAATTGTGACCGGATATATGATACAAGTCTGCTGGGAACTAATTCACACAAGGACACAACTAGCATCAAACAATAGGTGGAATAATAGGCCGTGGCCATCACAAGGATCCAATCAGTTTTTATCCCCTGTGTCCCTGTCAGTGTTGAGAAAACAGCTGGTAGGGATGTTAACACTCCTAAACCACTAGTGCTGGCTCCCCCCTTGCATGGAAACAGAAACGGTCTAGTGCACCCGTATCCTTTAAGCACACTTGACACTTGCACAAGTATAGGTCAAATAAAGGACCCTACCCGCTTCTCTAGCCTAAATTAAAATAAAAATGCCTTAGCCTATAGCAAATCCAGTACTCCAACTCCTAATTCTTCGCGGAAAACAGGACACACCAACTCGATAGACATAGGCGAGCATGATGCTGAAACTCCTCTTAACACAGGGTCGTGATGTCAAGCAGAGCTACTGGGTGCTGAACCATATTCGAGGCTGATTAACGAACATAAATACTTCCAATATCCAATATTGTTTTACGAGCTAGTGCAAACCAATTTGATTTCCTTGTGCTCGCTTCTTGATTGTAAGGTATAGGTTCCTAATCTTCGGTAAACTCCTGCGTAGCTTGTCCCGCCACTCGACTGTCGTAGCTTTGGTTGACTCCGAAGGGAGTAGTGCTGGGATTAATTATATGTGGTTTGTAGTATGAGGTATGTTAAGACTGTTACTACTGTGATTGGAGTTGATTCTTTCGCCAGTTAGTCCTCCGGTATCGTCGACAAGAGAAAAGAGATAGTAACAATAATAATAGATATAATTAGTGTTATTCAGACTGAGACAGAGACGGAAATAGGAAAGCGTAACAACAGTCAGCTGATTAAGTTTCAAGAATAATATATATATATATATATCGGTAACAATAATAGTAATAATAATTATAATATTAATAAGGTGTCAGGAGAGTAAGACGGAAGAGAATGTAAAGAAGTAAAACGACGAGTTTGTCTACCCCTGAATGGTGTATGCGATTTTAAGGGGATAGGCCATTTGGATGCAGTCCTTGTGTCTCTGCATGGTTGTCCAGCCTTCGCTTGAAGGCGTCCAAAGACGATGCCATAGCTACATCTCCCGGTAAGGAATTCCAGGGACGGCAAACCCGCAGTGAAAAGAAGTAGGATTGCACCCGGATCCTTGCCCTCTGGTGAGCTATCCGTTGGGATTTCCACATGGGAGCCTATACCTACTCAATGGCAGAACACCTTTGTTTGGGTGATTCTGGTCATTTGTTATTTTGTAGGCAGTAATCAAATCCCCCCTAAGCCGACGGTAGCTAAGTGTGAAAAGGCCTAATTTCTTCAGCCTTTCATCATATGGTTTGTTTCGGAGACCAACCACTCCTTTTGTTGCCCGTCGTTGGACTCTTTCTAATAGGTTGGCGTCTCTTCTCAGCATTGCGGGTGCAATAGTATTGTGCACCTTAAGGTGTGGCCTGACTTATTTTTTGTACAACCTTAGAAAGAGCTCAAGAGTGAGGGCACCCAACTGTCTATGCGTAAACTGTATGACCGCATATGCCCTCGCTACATCCCTTGTGTAATTTACGCTTGTATTCATTTTTTCCGTTAGAACTAGACCTAAGTCGCGTTCCGACGTTGTGCAGGACAAGCTTTCATTGCACAGGGTGTAACTTGTATTTTGCAGTCTACAGGTGCGCAACTTCACGACTTTGCGCTTTTTCAGGTTGAAAGTCATGCCACCGCCCAGTCTTCCGGAATGTTTAAATCTTCCTGCAGCCTATCTGAGTCCTCCGGACACTTTATCGCCCTCCATATTTTTACGTTGTCAGCGTATAGGAGAGTCAGGCAGCTTAGACGGCGTGGTAGATCATTGATAAAAAACAAAAAAATCAGTGGTCCTAGGATAGAACCCTTTGACATTCCTGATGACGAGCTGTGCCAAGATGATCGGGCTCGGTTAACCTTAGTGCAAAATTGCCTGTCGGCTAGGCAGTCCCTTTAACCATGACATAAGTGGCTCACCTATACCTGCCTGGCTTATTTTATGTAGGAGAAGGTCATGGTGAACAGTGTCAAATGCCTTCTCAAAGTCTGGGAAGACCACAAGGACTGGTACATTCATATCCCATCATGATGTCCAGTCGTCCCAAGTTGACAGTAGGTTAGTAACGCAGGATCTCCCTTTTCTGAAACCATGTTGGGCTTCGTGTAGTATATTAGACCTATCGAAATATTCCCTGATGTGGTCGTCACTAATACTTTCCGGTACTTTTGATACCACTGGGAGTAGAGCTACTGGTCTATAACTAGTGGCGTTTTGCCTGTCCCCACCTTTGAAGATTGGAGAAAGGATGGCTCTTTTCCACTCCCTTGTCAGTGTCCTCGAATCCATTGAGTGTTGGAACAAGTCGCACAGGGGTCTACAGAGAGCTTCGGCGCACTGTTTCAGAACAGATGGCCTGATGTCGTCACAACCTGGGGACTTCCCATGTGTGAGTCGCTGTAGCTTCCTTAGTACTATTGCTGGGTTTATTTGGGGAGTAGCCGCTAGGTCTTCCTCCTGTGAAATAGTGGTGCCACCATTTTGGTCCGTAACTGTAATATCCACATTTCTGTTTAGCTGTTTGGCGAAGGCTGAACTGAATGTTTCAGCCATCTCCAGACTAGTGAGATACTGACCGTTTGGGCCTACTGAGGCACATGCGCCCTGGTTGGTTGGTTTTCTTTCCAACATGAATCGGTACAAGATTTTCGGGTTTCCTAGGAGTTTTTTAGCAACGTTAACCTGGAGTGACGTCCTCTCCCTCCTGACCCTTGCATTGCACCGGTTCCTGATTTCGAGGTATGCATCGTGATCGGTCTCACACTTAGATACACGCCACGTAAACCAAACCTTCCGCTGTGCTTGAAGAATACGTTGTCAATGGAGTTGAAGATTGAACGATCAATTCTTGGTTGTTTGCTCAAAATCAACTTCCTCGATTTTCGCGGAAGCATCAATACGACAGTCATCGTCTCATCGGTCGCTGTTCAGAAAGAAGATTGAAACATCGTCAGAAGTAACATAACGATTTATTATTGTAATATTTGTTTACAGACCTTAGTCTTAGTTGCTTAGTTCGTTTATTCCTTTTATATGTTGGTGTAACAATACAAAATATCAAACGGCAGATCGGTGTTTTGGTTTTTGCGTCCGTTATAACTAAGCGTTTCTCAGAAATCTTCTAAGAACAGCGTGGGCCCGAGCGTAGCGAGAGCTGGGCATTAACGGTTTATGAGACTTTGATGACAGTTTCTGACGATAGAAACAGATCTGGCGGATTGAAACAGTTGGTGAAAGTTTGGATAGTCGCCGTTCAGTTTTCCTGGTGCCGGTCAAGTCCTCTTTGAACAAGCAATATCTGGAACTTTTTTGGAATTGGGTCAAGTTCAACAATGCCTGGGTCAAAGAAGGGACAGAGTGTCTTGGATGCAAACAGGAAAGTAAGTCATGGTGACTTGTCTGTTAATTGTAACGATGTGTCTGATGTTAAACATGATATGGTTGATGTTACTGTTTCGCCGTTCAGGGATAATAGGAACATCAAACTCCCTAAATTTGAACCACGGTGTTTTGATGGAAACCCGGCTGATTATTTACAATTTGTAAAGGAGTTTGAGATCATGTTGAGTGGTTTTTTATTAAATGATGAATTGAAATTGATGTATTTGATGAGATATTGCACTGGAGATGCTGCAAGAGCTATACAGTGTTGTAAGTTTATGAAGCCAAAGGAGGGCTACGATGAGGCTATGAGCATATTACGCCAAAGGTTTGGAAGACCCTCGATGATTGCAGGGAAATTATTCGAGGCTGTTGAGGGTAATGGTGGTCAGTTACAGGATGACTCCCAGGCACTCACTGAGTTTTTAGATAATTTGCTAATTTACAAGAATGGAATGATTTCGATGAATCGAATGAGTGACCTCAACTCGAGTTTTATACTAGAAGTAATAGCAAGACGTCTACCTACTCGACTGCAAAGGAAGTGGGTGAAGATAAGCTCCCGTATGGAGGATGAGGGTATCGAGCCAAAGTTTGATGATATCCTGAAACTGGTAAATACTAGTGTCAATCAATCTATGAGCAAGTTCGCCAGTCTGTTAGATCTCACCCATAGAATAGAGCAGTCTGAGGG
The DNA here is from genome assembly GCA_944472135.2 of Trichobilharzia regenti. Taxonomy (NCBI): domain Eukaryota; kingdom Metazoa; phylum Platyhelminthes; class Trematoda; order Strigeidida; family Schistosomatidae; genus Trichobilharzia; species Trichobilharzia regenti. The sequence continues at coordinate 50,766,969 of OX235270.1, forward strand.
TAAAACGCACTCATTGATGACGAATAAGCCTCAGAGAGGTGGATATCGAGAAGGCTCCATGATGTCTAGTAATGCATATAGACCTAGTGAGTGTAACAGGTTTCGTAGTACATCCTCAACAGATAAGTTACAAGATGCAAGACAAACACGGCTTTGTTTTACACGTGTGCAAGAGGTGCATACAGAAGTGAACTGTGAACCAGTGAGCAAGTTCAGTGATAAGCTAAATGTAAACTCCAGGTCTGACTCCGAATTGTGTGACGATAACGGTGTTGTGAAGAAGTCTGTAGTTGCAACTGGTAAGCCGTTGTTGAATAGAGTGTCACAGAATAGAGTTACTGCTTCAGAGTGGAGTTCTGACTCCACAAGTTTACAAAGTATATCTAGTCAGAGTGAAGTTATAAAACCTTTAATGATTTTTGAGGAGGAACCAAAATTGTCTACTTCTGTTATTAAAGAGTTTGAAAATGATGAACTTGACGGTAAATTGAATATTTGTGGTAATGATCATGATAGTGCAGATTTGTCTTTGGTTGATCATGATGAGATGAGGGATATGCCTACTACTGCTAAGTTAAATAAAGGTTCTGTACAACTACAACGTGAAGTAGAATTGAACGCAGATGCAGTTCCAGAAGGTGTGCATACTTGTGAGACAGTCAGTGTAATTGATCAGCATGTAGCCCACCTATCATCAGATGATAGTGCTAAACCCGAACTAGTAGTGAAAGACAGCAGTGGTGGTAATCTTGCAGTTGGACAACTATCTGAGAGCCGAACAAGAACAGCTTCTGATCCACCACTAAGTTCATCACCTTGTGTCACTCAGTCATCGTTGGTGTTTTCATCCACAATGAAACAGATGCCCATCAACTCAAGTATCTTGTGCAATGACTATGGTAGTATCAGTTCGTTTGAAAGGACGAATATCAATGGTCAGTTTAGTGTGGATAAGCCAAGTGTAAAGGAGAGAGTTATTGTTAAATTGACTTGCACGAATAAAGGCATTTCTAGTTTCAAGTTACTATTTGAATGTTATTATCTTTGGTGTAAATTACTCTGTTTCTATACTTGGTTGATGAGATATGTCGTGTGTTTGTTGGTCATCTATATTCTACGATACAATGACATGGGCGTGTTGCCGTTCAGATTTGAGGATATAGCTGATAGAAGGAAGTTAGCAAATGAACTCTGCGACGATTTTCCAACCTAGGGCGTCAACCTGAGAAGGGTTGTAGGCGTACTGCTGTAAGTCCTACAGTTCTTCAAAGGGTAGCGCATCAATGAGCAGTCCAATGTGCTTGGTGTATGATCTTGTACATATGTTCATATTGTATATACTGAATTGATATCATCTGTCATCTAGCTGTTGGTAATTCTGTTTGTGTCCGGACGACTTCCACTTGGATCATCAACCTGAGAAGGAATGTAGGCGTACTGCTGTAAGTCCTACAGTTCTTCAAGGGTAGTTTGTCGTGTCAGAATCCACAACATTTGATGTGTTGATTGTACATATGTTTGTGTTAAATAGTTGTGTGAGTTCCAATTGATGTAATTGTTGGTTAATCTTGTTTGTGTCTGGACATTCCACAACTTACAATCGTCAACCTGTGAAGGGTTGTAGGCGTACTGGTGTAAGTCCTGCAATTCTTCAAAGGAATTCCATCAAGACATGAATGCGAGTTTGTGTGTACTGTTTGTATATACGTGTGGTGTGTCATATCAATTGGTGTTTTTGGATTCATTGTGTTTACTTGTTGTTTTCGTGTCTTGTTGTTATTGCGTAATTTTGTTAAAATTTTCGTCGTGATTATTTCTGAAGTTGTTTCGAGTCTTCTACATCCATGAATGAATTGATTGATGTTAAGGACAGCAGATGGGTCGTATACGCCGGGGAGGCTAGGCTATTGCTGAGAATGAAATGCACACGGAGATAATTGTTAGCTGCGGTCCGACACGCCGGGGAGAAAGAGTGTAAACGACTGAGGCTCGCATGCGTCACCGCTACTAGAACTGAGGCAGAATGAGTGACAAGCGATTTCAGTGATAATTGATAGTGAATAGAAAAGAGGATGCTTGAAGAGTATCATGAGGTGGTGCTATGGTCACGTTGCATTCTGCAAGAGTCATTCTAGTAAGTGGCGATTGTGTTGCAAGATGTCAAGAGGAGGTCTCTGTCTGGAGGCGCAGGTCGTCATTGATGTGTGAGATTGTGCTGTGGGTATGCTTGTGGTGTGTTGGCTTTTCTGTTTGTTTTCCATTTCAGCTCTGTCCGTGTGACCCAGGTTCTCGCAATGGCATCCAAGTCAACGTGCATTGGTCGTGAAGGAAAAAAGGGTTGGATCCCTTTTTTGCCGGGGAGTGTCAATGGAGTTGAAGATTGAACGATCAATTCTTGGTTGTTTGCTCAAAATCAACTTCCTCGATTTTCGCGGAGGCATCAATACGACAGTCATCGTCTCATCGGTCGCTGTTCAGAAAGAAGATTGAAACATCGTCAGAAGTAACATAACGATTTATTATTGTAATATTTGTTTACAGACCTTAGTTCTTAGTTGCTTAGTTCGTTTATTCCTTTTATATGTTGGTGTAACAATACAAAATATCAAACGGCAGATCGGTGTTTTGGTTTTTGCGTCCGTTATAACTAAGCGTTTCTCAGAAATCTTCTAAGAACAGCGTGGGCCCGAGCGTAGCGAGAGCTGGGCATTAACGGTTTATGAGACTTTGATGACATACGTTGTGTGCCTCTCTTCAACCATTACGTCTTTCTCTTGGGCTGTGTTATGACTAAAGGGACCGAGATTGCTATATGAATAGTCTTTTTTACCACTCCCCAGTGTTCATCCACAGATAGGTCATCCCATGCTAAGGGCCAGTCTGCGTCGGACAAGAGCCTCCGCATTTCAGCATAGTCAGCCTTGCTGTGACACAGACATGGGCGCGTAACGTCCCACTGCAAACGCTCACGGAGAACAAGATCGAAACCTATGACTGCATGGTCACTACTTCCTAGAGGAGTCATAATCTGGACCTTTTCGGCGAGTAGTTGGTCACTAGTGAGAATATAGTCTAGTTTTAGTGACTTTCCACTAGAGCCCCATCTAGTGTCGTCCCCAACATTCTCAGTCAGTCCCGTGTTTCCAATAGTTTGCAGTAGGTTTTGGCCAAATTTTCCCTTAGCATACCCCAAGCCAAGGTTCAGTGATGGGGCATTGAAATCTCCAGCTATGGTGATTCGGTCAAATCCCAAGTCCCGCATCCCTGTGATGGTGCTGAGCAGTAGCTGATTGTGCTCTGCCCCACAGGTGGGAGATCGGTAGATGCCATCCAGTAAATGGTTGGTGTGGCCTACGGTGGGAGTTGAATAAGTGGTGGGTCCGTTGTGCGCACACATTTAAGTTGCCTATCAAAGTATATAGCAACTCTCCCTCCTTCCTTATTATCCCTGTCTCTCCTGACCAGAACCATATCACCTATACTGATTTCATTGTCGGCGATAGTGGGGTTTAGCCTCGTTTCAGTGAGAATGATCATTTTCAGTTGAAGGTGTGCTTGAAGATTTCGGAGTTCACCTACTTTTCCTCTCAGCCCCCTCACACTGCTATATAGGCAACTGACAGTGAGTCTAACAACCTCAGAGTATTGTGGGGTAGTTGACGTGAAACTGTCTGCTGGTAGAGGACTTGATGTTGGGACTAGTTGGCCGATTCCGATAGAACCGGTCCGTTGTAGTTGTTTCCATGGATTTAGGCAGAACACTTGGCCAACACAGACTGTCATTCTCAGAACTGCATTGCTCTAGTGTCACTGAAGCTAGGAGACGTATCAAAGCCTCAGTGTGCTGCCTCCTTATAGTACAGGGTCTGCTTTCGCAGCATCGGATGTGTCCTCCCATTTTTCCTTTGGTCTCATACTACCGTTGAAGTGCGATGGACAACTGCTCCGGGGAGTTGAATGTGACAGTTAGCAGCTTTGGAGAGCTACTCAGTGTTAGGTGAGCGGGGCGAGGTAGTCGGAAAATGGAGATGGCTCCAGAAGCGCCAAGGGTCATCTGAGATGACAGCCGTCTCCATTGTTGTACGTCGTGCATGTGTTTTTCACAAGCAGTGCCAGTTTCCAGCTCCAGAACACCGTGTACCACCACAGAGGTGGAAGGCATCAGTTCCGGTGACTCCCTCGCCATATGTCTGATAGCCCATGGTCTATCTTGTCTCACCCTTATGTTAGAACTTCTGTCCATGGCTAGTGCCTGAGCCATTGATAATAATCTTTCGGCCTCTTTGGCAGAGTCCAGTGTAACCCTTAATGGGGGTGGCTTACCCTGAGGCGTGTGGACACCCCTGTACAGCCTGCACAATTTTGCTGAACTAATGTTCAGACCTAATTGCACAGGTTGGACCACTGTTCCCGATCAAACAGAGCCCGTTGTTCAAGCAAGCTATCCTTGCTCACAGGTTCGTTAAAGAGGAAAAGAGAAATAGGCCGACTAACCTCAGACTTAGGTTTGGCCTTCGGCTTCTTTTATTCCTTTGTATAATCAGCAACATTAGGCTTCATCAGGATCTGGCCAATGTTTTTGTGTTGCCATGCTTCCTAGTAGATGCAAGGGGTGCTTTTGTAATTCTGTCTTCTCCTGATGTGGATGCAACCTTGCGAACCTTCCTTCACCTTGTGAAAATTGGCATTTCCAGTCAGTAGGACTGGAGTGTCCTTCTTAATATCTTTGCCAAGTTTTGCCAGTGTGATGTTAGCAGGTGGGGAGTCGCATGAGACTGTGTTGGGACACAAGAGCGGCGTGTTGTTTCTGCTATCTGCAGACACGCTTTGTGGGACTATGCCAGGGTGACAAAGTGGACAAATGTACCAAAACCATGGGCATAGGTTATTTCTCATAAACTCGTTGTCAATGTAGTTGAAGATTGAACGATCAATTCATGGTTGTTTGCTCAAAATCAACTTCCCTATATTTTCGCGGAGGCATCAATAAACCAGTCATCGTCTCATTGGTCGCTGTTCAGAAAGAAGATTAAATACCGTCAGAAGCAATATCGTGATTTATTATTGTAATAATTGTTCATAGACCTTAGTTATTACGATGGTTATATGTTGGTGTTAGAATAAAGAATTCTCGAGTCGCTAATCGATGTTTTGGTTTTTGCGTCCGTTATTACCAAGCGTTTCTGAAAGGCTTCGAGGGACAGCGACAGGTCCGGCGTAGCAAGAGCTGGGCATTAATGGTTTTGAGACGTGATTGACACTCGTTGTATGCTTTCGGTGCCTCTTTGTCACAACGGTAGTGCACCCATCGTCTGCGAAAATTGCATTCAAATGCCGAGTCAGTTTTTACAAACTACGATACTGCACGCCTGACATTTATCTTCCATCCTTGATGACGCCTTCTATGTTTTATGCCGTCTTGAACGTCTCTTTTTAGGTTTGCTGTGTTCCACACACTGGCTTCCAGTTGATGCAGGTGTAGTATCCTGTCCCCCTAGTATTGCCTGTGCCGTTTCAGTACTAGACTGTGGCAATGCATATGTAGTATCAGGACAGTTGGAACCTACACGAGACTTTAGGATCGGTATGCGGGAAGGGGTTGAAGTCCCTGGGTTTTTTCCTTCTCTGGCTGAAGCCCTTGTGACTACAGAGTACGATGTTTTAGTGGCTTATCTAAGGCTACTTTCGACAACCATATTAACAATCACCATAAATTATGCTATGTACGATTTACAGCAATCACGTGGTAGACCGACAAGACTTGTTTATCTGAACGAGTGAGGAAGATACTGCTAGAGAAGTAGCACCCGAAGCTTTGGCAGTAGATTGAGACAGCTGGAATAACCACACAGAGATGTATTTTGTAAGTAATGGTTGAAATTAATTCACCGCCTAGGAAGATCAGGTTTCCCAAGCAGATAATTCAGGAAAATGGCATCTTCCGTTTAGAGAGGAAAAAGCACGTCGTATTCGAACAGCGTGCGAAAACAGAACAAAGGTTCAGTACAATTTGAAAGTGAAGTAGAATTAAAGGCAGATGCTACTGCAGAAGGTACCGATTCTCGTGACACCGTCAGTGTAAATGATCAGCGTGTGGCCCACCTATCAACGGATGTTAAATCTAAACTGGAGGTAATAATAATGGATAACAGTGACGCTAATTTTGAAGTTACACAATATTCCAAAGGTCGAATAGCGGCAGCTTCTGATCCATCACGAATTTCATCAACTTGTGTCACACAGTCATCGTTGGTGTTGCCGTCCACGACGAAAGTAAAGTCCTAAACACGAGTGTCTTGTGATATGCCTATGCTGGTATCTGTGCATGTAACCCACGTCGCGTAAAACGTTAAGGCCCAGCTATTCCTACTCTGAGCCTCACGCTGTTCCTCGAAGCTTCTCAGAAACGCTTAGTACGAACTGACGCAAACACCAGAACACAGATTGGCGACTCGAGAATTCTTTATTCTAACACCAACATATAGCCAACTATAAAACTAAGTTCTAAGAATAACTATTACAATAATAAATCACGATTTTACTTCTGACGGTTTTGTGCGTGCTTTCTCAACAGCGATCGATGAGACGATGACTGATGTGTTGTTGCCTCAACGAAAAATTGGGGAAGTTGATTTTGAGCAAACAACCATGAATTGATCGTTCAATCTTCAACTACATTGACACTCCCCGGCAAAAAAGGGATCCAACCCCTTTTTTCCATCACGGCCAATACACGTTGACTTGGATGCCATTGCGAGAACGTATGTCACACGGACAGAGCTGAAATAGTAAACAAACAGAAAAGCCAACACACCACAAGCATACCCACAGCACAATCTCACACATCGCTGACGACCTGCGCCTCCAGACAGAGACCTCCTCTTGACATCTTGCAACACAATCGCCACTTGCTAGAATGACTTTTGCAGAATGCAACGTGACCATAGCACCAACTCATGATACTCTACGCACATCCTCTTATCTACTCACTACCAATTACCACTGAAATCGCTAGTCACTCATTCTACCTCAGTTCTAGTAGCGGTGACGCATGCGAGCCTCAGTCGTTTACACTCTTTCTTCCCGGTGTGTGGGACCACAGCTAATCGTCACCGTATGCACCTCATTCTCATCACTAGCCTCCCCAGCGTTTACCACCCATCTGCTGACTTTAACATCAATCAATTCATTCACGGATGTGGAAGACTAGAAACAACTTCAGAAGTAATCACGACGAAAATTCTAACACAGTGAATCCAAAAACACCAATTGATATGACACACCACACATATATACAATCAGTACACATAACCTCGTAGATCATGTCTCAATGTAATTCCTTTGAGGAATTGCAGGACTTACACCAGTACGCCTGCAAACCTTCTCAGATTGACGATTGCAAGTTTTAGAATGTCCGGATACAATCAAGACTAACCAACAATTTCAATAATTGGAACTCACACAACTATTTAACACCAACACTACATCAAATCTTGTGGATTAGGCCGTGACGAACGACCCTTGGAAAACTGCAGGACTTACTCCAGTACGCCTACAACCCTTCTCAGGTTATATATATATTTCTTCCTGTTTATGCAGGAACATACCAATTGTACAGAAATGGATAAGTTGTTATATAAATTACACAAAATTTGATGTATAGTGGATTTACAGTTTGGTCGTTCTTTCTAACATCAAAGTCAGTCGGAACATTCTGCTATAAAGTTTGTTTGTGTAGCACATAAAGAGATATAGAAATATTGTCTTCGCATTAACAAAAATCCCAGACATCAGATGAATGTAATATAGATATCTGGGAAAAATAAAGCTTGAAGTCAATTCTCCTATATAACTTTGTTGTGAACAGCACCCTTGGCTTAAAGATTATTGATGTATTATGTTGAGATCAGTGATATATTTATTCCATTTTTTCAGTAGTCTTATCGTAGTTTTATAACAGATTGACACCCCAGGTTGGAAAATCGTAGCAGAGTTCATTTGCCGACCTCCTTCTATCATCTACTTCCTCAACTCTGAACAGTGACACGCCCATGTCATTGTATCGTGGAATGTAGATGACTAACAAACACACGACGTATCTGATCAACCAAGCGCAGGCACAGAGTAATTTTCACCAAAGATAATAACATTCAAATAGTAACTTGAAACTTGAAAAGCCTTTATTCATGCATGTCAATTTAACAATTACCCCCTCATAAAAATTTGACTTATCCTCACTAAACTGAGCAATATCTTTCGTCCTTTCATATGCACCAATACTATCAAAGTAATTGCACAAGATACTTGAGTTGATGGGTGTCTTTCTCATTGTGGATGACAGCACAAACGATGACTGTGTGACACACGTTGATGAACTTAGCGGTGGAACAGAAGCTGTTGTTGTTCGCCTTTCAGGAAGTTGTCTAACTGCATGATTACCACCACTGCTGTCTTTTACTATCAGCTCAGGCTTAGCACTAGCATCTGATGATAGGTGGGCTACATGCTGATCAATCACACTGACGGTCTCACAAGTGTCCCTACCTTCTGCAACTGAATCTGCATTTATTTCTACTTCACGTTCAAGTTGTACAGAACCTTTGTTCAACTCAGCAGTAGTGGGCATTCCCCTATTCTCATCATGATCAACCAAAGACAAAAGTGCACTATCATGATCATTATCACGAATATTCACTGTACCGTCAATTTCATCATTTTCAAACTCTTTAATAACAGGAGTAGACAATTTTGGTTCCTCCTCGCAAATCCTAAAAGGTTTTATAACTTCACTCTGACTAGTAATACCTTGTAAACTTATGGAGTCAGAACTGTCCTCTGAAACTGTAACTCTCTTCTGTGACACTCTGTTCAATAATGGCTTACCAGTTGCAACTACAGACTTCTTGACCGCACCGTTATCATCACACAATTCGGAGTCACACCTTGGCTTGATACCCTCATCCTCCATACGAGAGCTTATCTTCACTCACTTCCTTTGCAGTCGAGTTGGTAGGCGTCTTGCTATTACTTCTCGTGTAAAACTCGAGTTGAGGTCACTCATGAAATTCATCGAAACCAATGCATTGTTGTAAGTCATCAGATTATCCAAAAAACCCAGAGAGTGCCTTGAAGTCATCTTGTAATTGATTACTATTACCCCTAACAGCCTCGACTAATTTCCCTACAAGTATCGAGGGTCTTCCGAACCTTTGAAGTAGTATGCTCATAGCCTCAGCGTATCCCTCATTAGGGTGCATGAACTTACCGCACTGTATAGTTCTTGAAGCAACTTCAGTACATTACCTCATCAAATACATCAATTTCATTTCATCACTTAATAAAAAACCACTCAGCATGATCTCAAACTAATTTACAAATTGTAAATAAACAGCCGGGTTTCCATCGAAACACCGTGGTTCAAATTTAGGGAGTTTGATGTTCCTATTATCCCTAGACGGTGAAACAGTAACATCAACCATGTCATGTTCAACATCAGACACATCGTTACCAGTAACACACAAGTCACCATGTCTTACTTTCCTGTTTGCATCCAAGACGCTCTGTCCCTTCTTTGACCCAGGCATTGTTGAACTTGACCCAAATCCAAAAAAGTTCCAGATATTGCCCGTTCAAACAAGACTTGGCCGGCAACAGAAAAGATGAACGGTGACTATCCAAACTGTCACCAACTGTCCGAATCCGTCAAAAACTGTCAGCCACGTCTCATAAACCGGAAATGATCAGCTCTTGCTAATCTGAGCCTCACGCTGTACCTCGAAGCTACTCAGAAACGCTTAGTACGAACTGACGCAAACACCAGAACACAGATTGGCGACTCGAGAATTCTTTATTCTAACACCAACATATAGCCAACTTTACAACTAAGGTTTCTCACGGTTGTCAGCCACGTCTCGTAACCGTTAATGCCCAGCTCTTGCTACGCTCGGGCCCACGCTGTTCCTTGAAGTTTTCAGAAACGCTTAGTTATCACGGACGAAAAAACCAAAACACCGATTGGCCGCTTGAGAATTCTTTATTGTAACACCGACAAATAAAAAATGTTTCTACTAAGGTCTGTGAACAAATATTACAATAATAAATCATAATATTACTTCTGACGGTTTATTGGCGACTTCTTTCTGAACAGCGACCGATGAGATGACGACTGTCGTATTGATGCCTCCGCGAAAATTGGGGAAGTTGATTTTGAGCAAACAACCATGAATTGATCGTTCAATCTTCAACTACATTGACACTCCCCGGCAAAAAAGGGATCCAACCCTTTTTTCCTTCACGACCAATACACGTTGACTTGGATGCCATTGCGAGAACCTGGGTCACACGGACAGAGCTGAAATGGAAAACAAACAGAAAAGCCAACACACCACAAGCATACCCACAGCACAATCTCACACATCGCTGACGACCTGCGCCTCCAGACAGAGACCTCCTCTTGACATCTTGCAACACAATCGCCACTTGCTAGAATGACTCTTGCAGAATGCAACGTGACCATAGCACCAACTCATGATACTCTACGCACATCCTCTTATCTACTCACTACCAATTACCACTGAAATCGCTTGTCACTCATTCTGCCTCAGTTCTAGTAGCGGTGACGCATGCGAGCCTCAGTCGTTTACACTCTTTCTCCCCGGCGTGTGGGACCACAGCTAACAATTATCTCCGTGTGCATTTCATTCTCAGCAATAGCCTACCCGGCGTATACGACCCATCTGCTGTCCTTAACATCAATCAATTCATTCATGGATGTAGAAGACTCGAAACAACTTCAGAAGTAATCACGACGAAAATTTTAACAAAATTATGCAATAAAAACAAGGTACGAAAACAACGAGTAAACACAATGAATCCAAAAAACACCAATTGATATGACACACCACACGTATATACAAACAGTACACACAAACTCGCGGATCATGTCTTGATGGAATTCCTTTGAAGAATCGCAGGACTTACACCAGTACGCCTACAACCCTTCACAGGTTGACGATTGTAAGTTGTGGAATGTCCGGACACAAACAAGATTATTCAACAATTACAATAATTGGAACTCACACAACTATTTAACACAAACATATGTACAATCACTACATCAAATGTTGTGGATTCTGACACGACAAACTACCCTTGAAGAACTGTAGGACTTACAGCAGTACGCCTACATTCCTTCTCAGGTTGATGATCCAAGTGGAAGTCGTCCGGACACAAACAGAATTACCAACAGCTAGATGACAGATGATATCAATTCAGTATATACAATATGAACATATGTACAAAATCACACACCGAGCACATTGGACTGCTCATTGATGCGCTACCCTTTGAAGAATTGTAGGACTTACAGCAGTACGCCTACAACCCTTCTCAGGTTGACGCCCTAGGTTGGAAAATCGTCGCAGAGTTCATTTGCTAACTTCCTTCTATCAGCTATATCCTCAAATCTGAACGGCAACACGCTCATGTCATTGTATCGTAGAATATAGATGACGAACAAACATACGACGTATCTGGTCAACCAAGTGTAGCCACAGAGTAATTTACACCAAAGATAATAGCATTCAAATAGTAACTTGAAACTAGAAATGCCTTTATTCGTGCAAGTCAATTTAACAATTACTCTCTCGTTTACACTTGGCTTATCCTCACTAAACTGACCAATATCTTTCGTCTCTTCAAACGGACTGATACTAGCATAGTCATTGCACAAGATACTTGAGTTGATGGGCGTCTGTTTCATTGTGGATGACAGCACCAACGACGACTGATTGATACCAGTTGATGAAGTTAGCGGTGGATCAAAAGCTGTTGTTGCTCGGCTTTCAGAAATTTGTCTACCTGCAAGACCACCACCACTGCCGTCTTTTACTATCAGCTCAGGCTTAGCACTAGCATCTGATGATAGGTGGGCTACATGCTGATCAATCACACTGACGGTCTCACAAGTGTCCCTACCTTCTGCAACTGAATCTGCATTTATTTCTACTTCACGTTCAAGTTGTACAGAACCTTTGTTCAACTTAGCAGTAGTAGGCATTTCCCTCATCTCATCATGATCAACCAAAGACAAAAGTGCACTATCATGATCATTATCACGAATATTCACTTTACCGTCAACTTCATCATTTTCAAACTCTTTAATAACAGAAGTAGACAATTTTGGTTCCTCCTCGCAAATCCTAAAAGGTTTTATAACTTCACTCTGACTAGTAATACCTTGTAAACTTGTAGGGTCAGAACTGGACTCTGAAGCAGCAACTCTATTCTGTGACACTCTATTCAACAATGGCTTACCAGTTGCAACTACAGACTTCTTGACCACACCGTTATCGTCACACAATTCGGAGTCAGGCCTGGAGTTTACATTTAGCTTATCACTGAACTTGCTCACTGGTTCACAGTTCACCTTTGTATGCACCTCTTGGAAACGTGTAAAACACAACCGTGTTTGTCTTGCATCTTGCAACTTATCTGTTGACGATGTACTACGAAACCTGTTACACTCACTAGGTCTATATGCATTACTAGACATCATGGAGCCTTCTCGATATCCACCTCTCTGAGGCCCTTTCGTCATCAATGATTGCGTTTTACCCTCAGACTGCTCTATTCTAGGGGTGAGATTCAATATACTGGCAAACTTGCTCATCGATTGATTGACACTATCTTTTATTAGTTTCAGGATATCATCAAATTTTGGCTCGACACCCTCATCCTCCATACGGGAGCTTATCTTCACCCACTTCCTTTGCAGTCGAGTAGGTAGGCGTCTCGCTATTACTTCTAGTATAAAACTCGAGTTGAGGTCACTCATGCAATTCATAGAAATCAAGGTATTCTTATAAGTCATAAGATTATCTAAAAACTCAGTAAGTGCCTTGGAGTCATCTTGAAGTTGACTGCCGTTACCTTTGACAGCTTCGTATACGTTCCTTACAATCATTGAAGGTCTTCCAAACCTTTGACGTAATATGCTCATAGCCTCATCGTAGCCCTCTTTTGGCTTCATAAACTTACAACGCTGTATAGCTCTTGCAGCATCTCCAGTGCAATATCTCATCAAATACATCAATTTCAATTCATCACTTAATAAAAAACTACTCAGCATGATCTCAAACTCCTTTACAAACTGTAAATAATCAGCCGGGTTTCCATCGAAACACCGTGGTTCAAATTTAGGGAGTTTGATGTTCCTATTATCCCTGAACGGCGAAACAGTAACATCAACCATGTCATGCTTAACATCAGACACATCGTTACAATTAACAGACAAGTCACAATGACTTACTTTCCTGTTTGCATCCAAGACACTCTGTCCCTTCTTTGACCCAGGCATTGTTGAACTTGACCCAATTCCAAAATAGTTCCAGATATTGCTTGATCAAAGAGGACTTGACCGGCACCAGGAAAAATGAACGGTGACTATCCAAACTTTCACCAACGGTTTGAATCCGCCAGATCTGTTTCTATCATCAGAAACTGTCAGCCACGTCTCATAAACCGTTAATGCCCAGCTCTTGCTACGCTCGGGCCCACGCTGTTCCTTGAAGTTTTCAGAAACGCTTAGTTATCACGGACGAAAAAACCAAAACACCGATTGGCCGCTTGAGAATTCTTTATTGTAACACCGACAAATAAAAAATGTTTCTACTAAGGTCTGTGAACAAATATTACAATAATAAATCATGATATTACCTCTGACGGTTTATTGGCGACTTCTTTCTAAACAGCGATCGATGAGATGACGACTGTCGTATTGATGCCTCCGCGAAAATTGGGGAAGTTGGTTTTGAGCAAACAACCATGAATTGATCATTCAATCTTCAACTACATTGACAACGGTTTTGTGCGTGCTTTCTCAACAGCGGTCGATGAGACGATGACTGGTGTGTTGATGCCTCCGCGAAAAATTTGGGAAGTTGATTTTGAGCAAACAACCGGGAATTCATCATTGAATCTTCAACTACATTGACAACCCAATAGCGAGTAAGGCAAAACGCCTCAAGTCACCCAAGTAGATAAACTCGCGGCCAACACAGTAGATCTCAAATCCTCCCGCCTATCAAATCTCAGAGAAAGAGATCCACAAAAAACGGTATCAACAGAAGGGCCTGCGATTTATAATCTTACTCCTAAATAAACGCCTCCACCCTCTACCATGGTTCTCGATATGTCTCTTGATAGCCCTAAAACATAAATCAATATATCTTGTGAGTGAACGGGATACACTTCAAGCCATAACGTGAGAATTAAAATGAAATCCGATAAAAAAAACATGCCGAAACATATCACCTGAAAGCCAACTCTCAGAATCTGTTAATGTCCAGCTCATATTACGCTGAACCTCTGGCTGACTCTGGAAGACTTTCAGAAACAATGTGTAATAACCAACGCGACAAATCAGAACACAAATTTGCGACTCGACAATCTCTCATTCCTACGCAAATATGCAACCAATAATAAGGTAATTATACAAAAGGTCTAAGAATAAATGTTATAACAATAAATCACGATAATACTTCTGATAGTTTTGTGTCTTCCAACGAACAGTGAATGATGAGACGATGACTGAAATATCGATGACTCCAGAGAAAAATATAGAGGAGGTGGGTATGAGCAAACAACAGTGAAATGATCATCCAATCATTCACTACGTTGACACCACTTGTTATGAATAATACCTGACGTTTTCAGACTCATAAGAATAACGCACGCATTATGTCAATGAAGTTGAACACTAAACGATCAATTTACGGTTGTTTCCTCAAACCCAACTCCTCAATATTTTTGCGACAGTCATCAATCCATCAGTCATCGTCTCATCGTTCGCTGTTATAACATTTATTCTTAGACCTTGTATATAATAACCTTATTGTTGGTTACATATTGGCGTAAGAATAAAGGATTCTCGAGTCGCCAATCTGTGTTCTGGTGTTTCACGTTGGTTATTACAAATTGTTTCTGAAAGTCTTCCAGGGACAGCGTGAGGTCAAGCGTAGTAAAGGCTGGACATTGACAGTTTCTGATAGTTTCTGTTCGTCTTTCCTGGTGTCTGCAAGCCTTCTTTGGACAAGTATTATCTGGAACTTTTCTGGATTGTTTGGTGGACTTCAGTGATGTCTGGGCCAAAGAAGGGACAAAGCGTCTTGGAAGCAGACAGGAAAGTAAGTAATGCTGAGTTGCTTGTTAATTTTAATGATATATATGATGCTCAGCATGATGAGTCTGTTGTTCATGTTTCGCTGTCTAGGGATAATAGGAATTTTAAACTGCCTAAATGTGAACCTCTGTGTTTCGACGGAAACCCAGCTGACTTTCCACAATTTGTAAAGGAGTTTGAAGTCATGCTGAGTGGTTTTTTATTAAATGATGAAACGAAGTTGATGTATTTATTGAAGTAATGCACTAGTGTCGCTGCAAGAGCTATACAGTGTGGCAGGGTTATGCCCCCAAATGAAGGATATAATGAGGCGATGCGTATCCTGCGTCAAAGGTTTGGAAGACCTTCGATGATTGTAGGGAATGTATTCGAAGCTGTTAAAGGTAATGGTAGTCAATTACTAGATGACTCCAAGGATCTCTCTGAGCTTTTGGATAATCTGATGACTCGCAAGAATACATTGATTTCGATGAATTGCATGAGCGATCTGAACTCAAGTTCAGTCCTGGAGGTAATAGCGAAACGCCTACCAACTCGACTGCAAAAGAAGTGAGTGAAGATAAGCTCTCGTATGGAGGATGAAGGTATTGAGCCAAGGTTCGATGATATTCTGTAAATGGTGTCTAGTAATCCAGATAAACTTAGTGAGTGTAACAGCTTTCGTGAGACATCCCCAACAGATAGGTTAAAAGTTGCGGGAAAAACACGGTTGAATTTTACGCCAGGAAAGATGAATGGTGACTATCCAAACTGTCACGAAGGGTCCTAATCCATAAGAAACTCTCCGCCACATCTCACAAACCATAAATGATCATCTCTTCCTACTCTGAGCCTCACGCTGTTCCTCGAAGCTTCTCAGAAACTCTTAGCACGAACTGACGCAAACACCAGAACACAGATTGGCGACTCGAGAATTCTTTATTCTAACACCAACATATAGCCAACTATAAAACTAAGTTCTAAGAATAACTATTACAATAATAAATCACGATTTTACTTCTGACGGTTTTGTGCGTGCTTTCTCAACAGCGATCGATGAGACGATGACTGATGTGTTGTTGCCTCAACGAAAAATTGGGGAAGTTGATTTTGAGCAAACAACCATGAATTGATCGTTGAATATTCAGCTAAATTGACAGTGCATTTCAAAATACGAAACATATTGGTTAGTATATTGAGGATAAGCCAACTGTGTACGAGAGTGTAATTGTTAAACTGACTTGAGCGAATAAAGGCCTTTCAAGTTTCAAGTTACTATTTGAATGTTATTATCTTTGGTGAAAATCGCTCTGTGCATACGCTTGGTTGATCAGATACGTCGTGTGTTTGTTAGTCATCTACATTCCACGATACAATGACATGGGCGTGTCACTGTTCAGAGTTGAGGAAGTGGATGATAGAAGGAGGTCAGCAAATGAACTCTGCGACGACTTTCCAACCTGGGGCGTCAACCTGAGAAGGGTTGTAGGCGTACTGGTGTAAGTCCTACAATTCTTGAAAAGATAGCGCATCGGTGATCAGCCCAACGTTCTTGGTCTGTTATTTTGTAGCTATGTTCATGTTTTATATACTGAAGTTTTATCATATTTCATCTATCTGTTTGTAACTTTGTTTGTGTATGGACGTCTTCCCTTTGTATGATCAACCTGAAAAGAAATATAGGCGTACTGGTGTAAGTCCTGGAATTCTTCAAATGAATTCCATCAAGACATGATCTACGAGGTTATGTGTACTGATTGTATATATGTGTGGTGTGTCATATCAATTGGTGTTTTTGGATTCAATGTGTTTACTCGTTGTTTTCGTATCTTGTTGTTAGTGCGTAATTTTGTTAAAATTTTCGTCGTGATTACTTCTGAAGTTATTTCGAGTCTTCTGCATCCATGAATGAATTGATTGATGTTAAGGACAGCAGATGGGTCGTATACGCCGGGTAGGCTATTGCTGAGAATGAAATGCACACGGAGATAATTGTTAGCTGTGGTCCCACACTTCGGAAGAAAGAGTGTAAACGACTGAGGCTCGCATGCGTCACCGCTACTAGAACTGAGGTAGAATGAGTGACTAGCGATTTCAGTGGTAATTGGTAGTGAGTAGATAAGAGGATGTGCGTAGAGTATCATGAGTTGGTGCTATGGTCACGTTGCATTCTGCAAAAGTCATTCTAGCAAGTGGCGATTGTGTTGCAAGATGTCAAGAGGAGGTCTCTGTCTGGAGGCGCAGGTCGTCAGCGATGTGTGAGATTGTGCTGTGGGTATGCTTGTGGTGTGTTGGCTTTTCTGTTTGTTTACTATTTCAGCTCTGTCCGTGTGACATACGTTCTCGCAATGGCATCCAAGTCAACGTGTATTGGCCGTGATGGAAAAAAGGGGTTGGATCCCTTTTTTGCCGGGGAGTGTCAATGTAGTTGAAGATTGAACGATCAATTCATGGTTGTTTGCTCAAAATCAACTTCCCCAATTTTTCGTTGAGGCAACAACACATCAGTCATCGTCTCATCGATCGCTGTTGAGAAAGCACGCACAAAACCGTCAGAAGTAAAATCGTGATTTATTATTGTAATAGTTATTCTTAGAACTTAGTTTTATAGTTGGCTATATGTTGGTGTTAGAATAAAGAATTCTCGAGTCGCCAATCTGTGTTCTGGTGTTTGCGTCAGTTCGTACTAAGCGTTTCTGAGAAGCTTCGAGGAACAGCGTGAGGCTCAGAGTAGGAATAGCTGGGTATTAACGGCTTACGAGGTGTGGCTAACATATGTTTAGTTAGGTTATTCTAAGCAGGCCTTTCAATTACTGTGCATTGGTGACGCAGCGTGTATAACACTCGCCGACCATGCACTTTTCCTTGGGTTCGACCTCCTGCTGACATACATCTGATATCTGTGGTCGACGTGCAATGTTTGTGGTACCTATATCACATACCGAAAATTCCATGTTCGCACCAAAAATATGGTGTGGAGTCAGTCTATAATCGAAAAAGTAAAAAAAACTTTTATTTGTTTGTAGCTTCTTTATTATTGAATTGCTTTGCCTCTGTATGTGTTTCAAACTGAAGTGGTATAGGGCAGCAGTCTGTTTTTTCTTTTTTCAGCCTGTGACGTTTTTAGGAGTTAGGCATGTTTCCCACCCTAAGTAATATGCTTTAAACATTTTTCAACCTCTCATTTTTCTGGTATATTACAGACTATCACACTTAGTTAAGTATTTATTCATTCGATAACCTCTGTTATTATGAAGTTTATCAAGATGTCTGCCTTCGCTGCTGATTCTGTATCAAGTTTAGCAGGGTTTATTGTCATGGTCACGATGTTCAAAGGTGCAAGTTCACAGACCCTCGATTTCATGTCACTAATCTGTGTTGATAGTCTAGATATGATGATCAAACTTTCCGGACATCCTACATTCATAGCCTTCCTACACCTTACATCCCCCATCTCAGACTTCAGTTCTTCTACAGACAGCTTTGGTCGTTCTATTTTTAAACTGTTGAACCTAGACTTGGCATGTGAAGTTTCGTGACGTGTACATAAAATGTTGTAAAGGGTTTACGCCAAGACCAGATGCTGAGTTTGTAGAAGCGGTGCTATTGCTAGTTGTCAGCATATTTTCGCTATCAGATCCAGCCCAAGCAGATGGTAGTGATACAGCAGCTCGACGCTTGCGGCGTATTGGCAAGCTGTGCGTCTCACTTCCATATTTTGTGGGATTTGTTTCGCCCGTTGTTGCGAGCATATATGTACTATCAGCCATCAGGTTAACAGGTGACTGAGTTAGTGGGTTTTGTATGACTAACCATAACTAATTAGTGAGAGAAATGTTGGTTAGAATTATGGAACTTCAGAAACGCTTGAGCGATTCTCACAGCGAGAATGGAAGTATATTGATCAAGCTAAAATGTAACTCACACGTTGAACGTACCGGTTACCAAAAATCATATGACTATCTCGACGGACAGAGGTTAGTTAAATTTATTTGTGGGCTGTCCTACTGTCTGTCTATCATGACCAGTACTTGGGACACCCTAAAGACGGCCGGCGAACTTAATATGAACGGATATGTTGAACAACGCCTCACAGGTGCGATACGAGCAGTAACACCTGTTGTAACAGCATTTAAAGAGACTTGAGACAATATCAGGCAAAACTGAAAGCACAAGCACAAACTTGTTTTCTTGCCAGTCATAGGACGGAGTCACAGACAAAATTCAAACGGTGTCAGGACAATCTCAGTGGAACGTGAATACCGCTCGGGGGCATTTTGTTGTAACAACAGAAGACAAGGGCCGGCAACAGATCATTTTATTACGGAAATCAGCAAGCATTTATATATATTTCATGTGCATTATAATATCTTATTCAAGCAGACAAACAGTCTGATTGGTTGTTTCTGGTTTCTCAGAAAGTTAAGCCGTATATCCGCGAATCTTATTTGCCCATGTTAGGTCTGCTATGATTGGTTGTTGAATAAGCCTTTTTCATATTTTCTTAAGGCTAATATTAGTGTCCTAGACACTGACATGAAAATAAGGTCTTGTAAGTTAGGAGGTCCACATAACTACGCCCCAGTAAGAAAGTTCTTCTAGCAGAAACCTGGCTACCACACTGTTACATACGAGGAGATTGCCATAAATGGGACAAAGTGTACAGAAGGCAACAGTCAGGTGGGCCTGAGTAGCTCTGCACTTCAACATTCAGATCTGATCAGGATGTAACAATGAGGTCATGAATACTGAGTCACTTGAGTTAGTCTTGTTTTGCATATAATATAATATATATTTCTTCCTGATTATGCAGGAACATACCAATTGTACAGAAATGGATAAGTTATTATATAAATTACATATAATTTAATGTATGATGAATTTACAGTTTGGTTGTTCTTTCTGACATTAGAGTCAGTCGGAACAGTCTGCTATAAAGTCTGTTCGTGTAACACAAAAAGAGATGTAGAAATATTGTCTTCGCATTAACAAAAAACCCAGACATCAGATGAATGTAATATAGATATCTGGGAAAAATAAAGCTTGAAGTCAATTCTCCTATATAACTTTGTTGTGAACAGCACCCTTGGCTTAAAGATTATTGATGTATTGTGTTGAGATCAGTGATATATTTGTTCCATTTTTTCGTAGTTTTATAACAGGAAAGAAATTTGCTCGCGGATGCGGAAACTAGATAAGGTCATGTTAAGTTGTTTTACTGCATCAAATGGTGCCGAGGTCGATTCCAGAATTCTCCGTTTGCTCCATTTGTGTCTGCATGGCGGACTGTATTCGTAAGTTGAGTAAAATGTTGAAAACTGTTTGAAAACCAGTTGCTTCTTCATTTCAGATCATGAATACTCATTTACAGCATGTTCGCCAGCGTCTTCAAATGGTAGAATTGGATCGTTCATGGAATTTGAGTGGATATGGAATCCATCTTCATTTCAGTTTAGATGCAGGGTTGTTCGACCCCGACCAGAAGATGAATAGGAGCAGCAGAATACCGGAAAGAGAAAGTATGTGAACATGAAAAGAACATCAATGTTATATGTATATATAAATGTTTATGTCGATTGTATATTATACCATAGTAAACATTTACCTATATTGTAGTTGTGTTTTCACGTATTTATGCGAAGTCTTAGAGTTTATTTAGTGTCATAATGTGTATTAATGAGTCTGAGCGTTTTATTGTTCTAATGACTGATGCGTTTTAGAAATAAGTGGTGGGTCCTGGTTGGGGTAGTCATTGGGATAAAACAGTTTATATAGCAAGCGTTTGAAGGATATAATGGAGTGACACGTCCTATTTCTAGGGGTAAACTGTTCCAGTATGTTCCGTACTAAACCATTTTATGCATCCATGCTACTAGTTTATTTATAGTTTTTAGATTGCTAAGGGTATTGAAGTGCGTTTTTCAGGTGCTGTAGTAGACTAATAGTTGATTCGTTCTAGGAATAAATAGTTTAATAATATAATCAGTAGAGTGAAACAGTCTGTACAGAGAGCGTTTGAAGCTTGTAACCGAAGAGCAAGTTCTGACATCTAGGGGCAGGCTATTCCATATTTTAGAATACATGACTGTGAAGAAGTTTTCACGGAGTGTTGACTTAAAAGAATGAGTTGTCACTGTGCAAGTTTGGTTACGCAGATCGTAAGAACCTTCCTGTGCGAATTGTATGTCCCTGTTACCTGAGAATGATATTTTGTGAAGGACCTTAAAGAAGAATATTAGGTTTATAATAAGTCGCCTTGTCCAAAGTGGGTCAAGTTTTAGGATCATGCACCGTGAGATGTAGTCTTTCTTACAATCGTAGCCAAGTAGTTTTGAGGTAAAATATCGTTGGATACTTTCCATCCTTAGCTTATCACGTGTGCGAGTGCTGCTTATAATAAATGGACAGTATTCTAGTAGTGGTCTGACACATGTTTTGTACAGAATTAGCTTGGCTTCATTGTCGTGAAAGTTCCTGAGTATGCATCCTAAGAGCATCCTCGATTTTCTAGTCTGTGATGCTACTTGCTCAGAGAATGTCAAGTCACTAGAGTACCTCAGGCCTAAGTCAACGACACTTCGGAGTCTGGTTAGGTTAGCAGATTGGAGCGTTAATTTCAGGTCAATTGAGGGTGCACCGAAGCAGATCCAGCCACATTTGTTCAGATTAAATTGGAGATTCCATAGGGACGACCAAGCAGTCATTTTATCTAATTCCTTCTGCACTACATTCTCGAAGTTCCCTAAGTCATCACTTGGAATGTATAAGCTACTTTTAGGTCATCTGCAAAGATGAATGGTTTCCCGTGCGTGAAGCAAGCGCATATGTCATTGATGTATAGTGTAAATAGGAGGGGTCCAATGACACTACCTTGTACTACACCAGAAGTGATAGGGCTAGGTTTGGAGGTTGCAGACCCGAGTTTAACTATTTGGGACCTATTGTTAAGGAATGATTTAAGCCATCCTAATAATGGGTCACGTATTCCTAAGGAGTTCAGCTTATTTGTTAGCAGTAAATGGTCAACACGGTCAAATGCCTTAGAAATGTCAAAGTAGATGACAAGTACTAGTTGCCGTCTGTCACGACTGCTGGTTACAAAATTGAAGAAGTCTAGGTGACATGTTAAACATGACCTGGATTCCAGGAATCCATGTTGGTTCGGACTTATAATATTGCAGCTAAGCATATGTTTGATTAAGTTATTTTTAACTAGTCTCCATAATTCTAGATGCTATAGGTGTGATATTGATCGGCCGGTAGTTACTGACTTCAGTTTTCGATCCAGATTTGTGTTCAGGCATAATAAATGTTGTTTTCCATATGTCATGGTAGGTTTGTGTTTCTAGGGACATTGTGAATATTTTAAGCAGCAGTAGGGGAATGTCAGGGCCATCATATTTATAGAAATAAGATTATATACGTCAGTACTAAAACCTTTTGAGCTTGTGAGGATTCTTATAGTTTGGCGAATATTGCCATAAGTGAATTCCACAGTACTAATTTGGTTTGATGTCAGTGTAGACGGAGTTTGTGCCATATCAGTAGCAGGATGTATATCGAGTAGCTGGACTGAGGGCTTAAGGTAGTTACCTGCAAAAGTTCTGTTGAATAGTTCACGTATGTCTGCAGAGTTAGTGCATAGCCTACCTTTGTCTATGAGGAGAGAAATGCTGTGAATTTTGCGGTTCATTCGCTTCCTTAAGATTTCTGTGAGTGCACACACTCTAGCAGGACTGGCTACTGCGATGCGATCTTCGTTTCACATACGAAAAACTCGAGCTTGTGAGATGGAGCTAAGGGTGTTAAGTATTAGACCTAGAGTGCCAAAGTCGAGGTGTTTGAAGTAACTTGTTGAGAGTCTCTTCAGTTTCGTACGATCCTTTGGTTTTATGAATGACTTTCTGTGTTGGGAAACCTTTAGTGTTTAATAATAATAATAACAGCTTTATTCCAAACAGTATTTGTGGTACAGGTATGGAATTTTCAGCGTGCATTACAGTATATTGCATCTAATTACCTCATAAATTATATAAGATTTTTAAAAATCAAAGATAAATAAATAAAAATAAAATAAATTAGTTATAAATAAATAAAATAAATAAATATTAAAAATTAAGAAAAAACAACGTAGAGCATTTCATTTCAAACAATGCAACACAGGATTTGAAATATAAAGTTGATGTGTGGTACTAGATGAGAACAACAGTGTGATGGTAACAAGGAAAGGAAAACAAAAACTAATGGGACTATTTGTTAGAGTGCCGCAGTAAGTTTATCGTGTCATACCTAACGGATTTCTCATCACATAACAGCTGTGCCAGATATGGTATTGTGGAGTTTTTGTATTTGGTAGTCCTAGCATATAGCCTCCTGTAGCTGCTTCTAGTTCTTCCAGATGAAATGCAAGGAGATGCAAGGAGGATTGGAATGACAGCATGCAAGCATGTGTTTGAGTTCTGGTAGAAGATGCTTAGAGCTCTCGAGAGGTCATCAGTAGTGAAGTATTAGCCCAATTCGGAGGACCTTAGTATTGATTCTACTAAGGCCCAGTTTGCCTTGCTATAGTTCCTATATATTACTTGTTATGAGGTGGAGGTATGAGATGCATTGCTACTCAGTGGAAGTGGCAGTGCACACATCACTGTTTTGTGGTCGCTCCCTGGAAACTCGGAACCTACTAGGGTTGAAAGGGGACTTATATTGTGGCAGAAGACTAGGTCTAGTACGTTATTACCTCTTGTGGGAGTAGTGAAAGTTTATTTCCAGCCAAGTATATCCAGTGTGTCTAAGAACTTATCAAATTTAGTTGGGCCTGTGGGTATAATTCACTTGATTTCAGGTAAGTTAAAGTCCCCACAAAGGATCATGTGATCGTATTGTAAGTCGGATAATTGCTCCAGAGTATTAATAAGTTGGATTTCGTGATTACTAAAAGTGCCAGCGTAACAACAGAAGACAAGGGCCAGGCAGCAGATCGTTTTATTACGAAAATCAACGCGTATTTTTATATATTTTATGTGCATTAATAAGGCTTATGCCAGCAGAAAAAGGCATTATTCTAGTTGGTTGTTTCACGGAAGTTAAGCAGACAAACTCAATCTTCTAATTGGTTGTTTTCGATATTTCTCGGAAAGTAGAGCCGTTTATCTTCGAATCATATTTGCCCACGTTTAAGTTTGCTGTGATTGGTTGCTGAATCAGCCTAGATTAAAGTCTACCAATCAGCGTCGATTTGTGTCTACCAATTAGCTAGCAGCCTGCTCTCACTACACCAGGTGCTCTGTAGGTGCATCCAATTAATGCTGTTACGTTATATAAGTGTACAACAACCCATAGAGTCTCAGACATGTTAAGTGTACTACTTTCTAGCTGTGATACAGTAAGTGCAGTCAGAAAGTACATAAGACAACCCCCTCCCTTACCAACTTCCCTGTCACACCGAAAGTGTGTGTAGTTATCTAAGCTTATTTCTTCATCCAGGATGTTCGAATGACACCACGATTCAGTGATGACAATTACAGGGGGTTTGTATATTACTGTGAGTTCTTTGAGCATCGGCAATTTATTTAGAACAGATCTAGCATTTATGAGGATTAGGTAAAGATGAGAGTTGAAGTAGCATTTGAAGTATTTAAGTTCGTTAATCAGCCTCGAATATGGTTCAGCACCCAGTAGCTCTGCTTGACATCACGACCCTGTGTTAAGAGGAGTTTCAGCATCATGCTCGCCTATGTCTATCGAGTTGGTGTGTCCTGTTTTCCGCGAAGAATTAGGAGTTGGAGTACTGGATTTGCTATAGGCTAAGGCATTTTTATTTTAATTTAGGCTAGAGAAGCGGGTAGGGTCCTTTATTTGACCTATACTTGTGCAAGTGTCAAGTGTGCTTAAAGGATACGGGTGCACTAGACCGTTTCTGTTTTCATGCAAGGAGGGAGCCAGCACTAGTGGTTTAGGAGTGTTAACATCCCTACCAGCTGTTTTCTCAACACTGACAGGGACACAGGGGATAAAAACTGATTGGATCCTTGTGATGGCCACGGCCTATTATTCCACCTATTGTTTGATGCTAGTTGTGTCCTTGTGTGAATTAGTTCCCAGCAGACTTGTACCATATATCCGGTCACAATTTGTTTGTTTTCCATAATCTGAAGGCCCTGAGTTGTTGGTGGCCGAGTTCTGACTATTGCCACTTGTACTATTCGGGGTGGCATTGCTGGGGCATTGGATATTAGTATGTGCCATGGTGCGATTTCGCACGTTGTGAGTGCTAATACTATTGACCGTGGGAAGTGTGGGCTTATTTATGCTGCCATTGTTTTTGTTGGCATGATTTGGCGTCACATTTTCCTTGTCTTTACCAATGGAGTTATGGCTAGGAGAGGACAATGTCGAATTTCGGGGGGCCTTGACATTTTTTCTGGGGTTATTTAGTGGCATGTTAGATTCTGCGGTGATAGGTGGTGTGGCTTTATTAGTTATTTGGTTACAATCTAGTGGCCTTTCGGCTGTTGCTGCACTCTGAGGGGATAATTCTGTGTGTTTTGAGAGGGGTGATGCGGTGGGGTCTACCGCGTCTCTCACAGGGTTGGGAATAATAGCTGCTCGCAATGTCCTTTTACTTATTTCACAACCAGGCTTAGTGAGATAATTGTATGTGCGCCTTACTATGACTGTTTTGTCCACCACAACTTTTATTAGTTTATAGTTTCTGGCTTGCGATAGGGCGTGTTGGGAGTGGATGGATTTTCTGGTCTCTGCTGGTGTTTCGAACTGAAAACGAATAGGACAACACTTTTCATGTTGACTCTTCTTCAGTCTATAGCACTTAGTCTAGGAGTTAGGCATTTTCGCCTCACTAAGTAAGATGCGCTGCACCTATATAGTGCCTCATTGTCCGGAACGTTGTAGACAATAGCACTCAGTTTTGCGTCGAGTCGTTTTTTACTGCTTTAGTAACAAAGTTAATGAGGTTATCTACCTTAGTTACCGACTCTGCGTCAAGTTTGTTAAGGTTTACAGTTTTCATGAGGATAGTTAGAGGTGTCAGTTCACAGACCTGCGACCTGATATCGCTGATCCGATCTGATAATTTGGATATCTCGGTATTGGTTTCAATATTTACAGCATTTACTGACTTACTGTTTTTATTTCCCCTAACTCAGCCTTAAGTTCTCCTATAGACAACTTTAGAAGTTCTATTTCTGAAGATAGTACTAAGAAAGAGCTTGATGGCTGGAGTTTTTCGCTAGGCACATAAGGTGTAGGGAGGGGTTCTGTATGAGCAGAGGGTACTGAATTTTTAGGAGTAGTGCTAATACTAGCTGTCATTACAGTTTTATCCTCAGTTACAGCTCGACGCTTACGGCATACAAGTGAGTTATGTGACTCAATATAATCGTTTTTAGGAGGGGGTGTTGCTTGATGTAGCAATCAAGGACTTTAAATTAGTCACCAGATTTACATGGGATTTGCTTCATTGCATTATACTTTAATTAACCATAACTATTTGATATGTGAGTTAATGGTTACAGGCAGGGAAGTAGTATAGTATTTGTGCAAGTATTACAACCAGATAAATTTTACGTAACGAATCACGCAAATATGTAACGCAAACTTTGAACGTGCCGCCCATAAATCTATATAAGATACAAGTTTCTTGCTCGATGTGGGTATATGTCACCACTTTCACAATCGGTATAGACGATACCTGGTATTTGTTTTAACATATTCAAAACAGTGGTTACTTAGTGCAAAAACATCTCTGCTCTTGGAATACAAAACCAGTCGTCACGAAAATGTAACTGTTAATGAAGCAATAATAAAATACTTTTATCAGAGATGAGCTCTGGAACCGGTCGTAAATTGAATTAAATTCACACGAATATGAGAAGAATAAGGGCAGACGTTTGAATTCATAATTAATAGGTGGATGTTCGCATAACAATAAACAACAGTCACACAAAAATCCCAGAAGGCAGAAGTGGGATGATACTGACTGATGCAGGTCATCACATGTGTGTCACGAACGGCAGTAGGCGTATAGCAACTATCCTCCATAAGTCAGGCGACAGGGAATTAGCAGAATACAAATTTGCGACTCGACAATCTCTCATTCCTACGCAAATATGCAACCAATAATAAGGTAATTATACAAAAGGTCTAAGAATAAATGTTATAACAATAAATCACGATAATACTTCTGATAGTTTTGTGTCTTCCAACGAACAGTGAATGATGAGACGATGACTGAAATATCGATGACTCCAGAGAAAAATATAGAGGAGGTGGGTATGAGCAAACAACAGTGAAATGATCATCCAATCATTCACTACGTTGACACCACTTGTTATGAATAATACCTGACGTTTTCAGACTCATAAGAATAACGCACGCATTATGTCAATGAAGTTGAACACTAAACGATCAATTTACGGTTGTTTCCTCAAACCCAACTCCTCAATATTTTTGCGACAGTCATCAATCCATCAGTCATCGTCTCATCGTTCGCTGTTATAACATTTATTCTTAGACCTTGTATATAATAACCTTATTGTTGGTTACATATTGGCGTAAGAATAAAGGATTCTCGAGTCGCCAATCTGTGTTCTGGTGTTTCACGTTGGTTATTACAAATTGTTTCTGAAAGTCTTCCAGGGACAGCGTGAGGTCAAGCGTAGTAAAGGCTGGACATTGACAGTTTCTGATAGTTTCTGTTCGTCTTTCCTGGTGTCTGCAAGCCTTCTTTGGACAAGTATTATCTGGAACTTTTCTGGATTGTTTGGTGGACTTCAGTGATGTCTGGGCCAAAGAAGGGACAAAGCGTCTTGGAAGCAGACAGGAAAGTAAGTAATGCTGAGTTGCTTGTTAATTTTAATGATATATATGATGCTCAGCATGATGAGTCTGTTGTTCATGTTTCGCTGTCTAGGGATAATAGGAATTTTAAACTGCCTAAATGTGAACCTCTGTGTTTCGACGGAAACCCAGCTGACTTTCCACAATTTGTAAAGGAGTTTGAAGTCATGCTGAGTGGTTTTTTATTAAATGATGAAACGAAGTTGATGTATTTATTGAAGTAATGCACTAGTGTCGCTGCAAGAGCTATACAGTGTGGCAGGGTTATGCCCCCAAACGAAGAATATAATGAGGCGATGCGTATCCTGCGTCAAAGGTTTGGAAGACCTTCGATGATTGTAGGGAATGTATTCGAAGCTGTTAAAGGTAATGGTAGTCAATTACTAGATGACTCCAAGGATCTCTCTGAGCTTTTGGATAATCTGATGACTCGCAAGAATACATTGATTTCGATGAATTGCATGAGCGATCTGAACTCAAGTTCAGTCCTGGAGGTAATAGCGAAACGCCTACCAACTCGACTGCAAAAGAAGTGAGTGAAGATAAGCTCTCGTATGGAGGATGAAGGTATTGAGCCAAGGTTCGATGATATTCTGTAAATGGTGTCTAGTAATCCAGATAAACTTAGTGAGTGTAACAGCTTTCGTGAGACATCCCCAACAGATAGGTTAAAAGTTGCGGGAAAAACACGGTTGTATTTTACACGTTTGCAAGAAGAGCATACTAAGGCGAACGGTGAATCAGTGACCAGGTTTAGTGGCAAGCTAAATGTGAAATCCAGGTCCGACTCCAAATCATGAAGAAGCCTGTGGTTGCAACTGGTAAGCCATTATTGAATACAGTGTCACAGACGACACTGCAGTTTGTGCAGGAAGAGAGAGTTACAGTTTCAGAGGACAGTTCTGACTCCACAAGTTTACAAGGTATTACTAGTCAGAGTGAAGTTATAAAACCCATAAGGATCTGCGAGGAAGAATACAATTTGTCTACTTCTGTTATTAAAGAGTTTGAAAATGATGAAGTCGACCAGATGGAGGATGGTAAAGTGAATATTTGTGATAATGATCATGATAGTGCACTTTCGTCTTTGGTTGATCATGATGAGAAAAGGGGAATGCCCACTACTG
The DNA here is from genome assembly GCA_944472135.2 of Trichobilharzia regenti. NCBI lineage: Eukaryota > Metazoa > Platyhelminthes > Trematoda > Strigeidida > Schistosomatidae > Trichobilharzia > Trichobilharzia regenti. The sequence goes on from OX235270.1 coordinate 50,796,114, forward strand.
CTGAGTTGAAGAAAGGTTTTGTAAAACTTGAAAGTGAAGTAGAATTTAGAGCAGTTGCTTTTGCAGAAGTTCTAGGTACTCCTGAGGCCTTCAGGGTAAATGATCCGCGTGCAGCCCACCTATCAATGAAGCTAAACTCGAGGTAACTGTAAAGATAACAGTGGTGATAATCTTGAAGTTACACAATATTCTAAACGTCGAATAGCGGTAGCTTCTGATCCACCGCTAATTTCATCGACTTGTGTCACAGTCATCGTCGGTGTTGTCATCCACGTTGAAGGTGACGTCCATGAACTCAGACGTCTTGTGCTCTGACTATCCTGGTTTCAGTGCATTTCAAAATACGAAACATATTGGTTAGTATATTGAGGATAAGCCAGCTATGTACGAGAGGGTAATTGTTAAACTGACTTGAGCGAATAAAGGCCTTTCAAGTTTCAAGTTACTATTTGAATGTTATTATCTTTGGTGAAAATCGCTCTGTGCATACGCTTGGTTGATCAGATACGTCGTGTGTTTGTTAGTCATCTACATTCCACGATACAATGACATGGGCGTGTCACTGTTCAGAGTTGAGGAAGTGGATGATAGAAGGAGGTCAGCAAATGAACTCTGCGACGACTTTCCAACCTGGGGCGTCAACCTGAGAAGGGTTGTAGGCGTACTGGTGTAAGTCCTACAATTCTTGAAAAGATAGCGCATCGGTGATCAGCCCAACGTTCTTGGTCTGTTATTTTGTAGCTATGTTCATGTTTTATATACTGAAGTTTTATCGTATTTCATCTATCTGTTTGTAACTTTGTTTGTGTATGGACGTCTTCCCTTTGTATGATCAACCTGAAAGAAATATAGGCGTACTGGTGTAAGTCCTGGAATTCTTCAAATGAATTCCATCAAGACATGATCTACGAGGTTATGTGTACTGATTGTATATGTGTGTGGTGTGTCATATCAATTGGTGTTTTTTGGATTCACTGTTTTTTTTTTTGTTAGAATTTTCGTCGTGCTCACTTCTGAAGTTGTTTCTAGTCTTCCACATCCGTGAATGAATTGATTGATGTTAAAGACAGCAGATGGGTGGTACACGCTGGGGAGGCTAGTGATGAGAATTAGATGTAGACGGAGATTTGTAGTAGTTGCGACATCAATGATTGATAATGAGTGTTTCTATTTATGCTGAGGTCGCACACTTCGATGAACGATAGTGTAGACGACTGGGGCTTGCATACATGATTGTTACTAGAACTGAGGCAGAATGAGTGACAAGCGACCGCAGAGGTAGTTGGTAGTGAGTAGATAATAGGATGTGCGACGAGTATCATGAGGTGCTGCTATGGTCACGTTGCATTCTGCAAGAGTCGTTCTAGCAAGTGGCGATCGTGTTGCAAGACGTCAAGAGGACACCTTTAACTGGAAGGTGTAGGTCGTCATTGATGTGTGAAATTTTGCTGTGGGTACGCTTGTGGTGTGTTGGCTTTTCTGTTTGTTTTCTATTTCAGCTTTGTCCGTGTGACATACGTTCTCTCAATGGCATCCAAGTCAACGTGTATTGGCCGTGATGGATAAAAGGAATGGATCCCATTTTTGCCGGGGAGTGTCAATGTAGTTGAAGATTTAACGATCAATTCATGGATGTTTGCCCAAACCCAATTCTGTATTTTTCGTGGGTGTCCTCGATTCATCAGTCATCGTCTCATCGTTTGCTGTTCACGGGAAGATTGAAAATTATCAGAAAAATCACTTTTTTTTAGAATATTTCTTCTTAGACCTTTTGTAGAATGTTTTTATTATTGGTTGCATATTGTCGTAGGAATGAGACACTGTTGAGTCGCCAATCTGTGTTCTAGTGTTTCACGTTGGTTATTACAAATTGTTTCTGAAAGTCTTCCAGAGACAGCGTGAGATTCACCATGGTAATAGCTGGACATTGACAGTTTCTGAGGTTTTGATGACAATATGTGTGATTCCAGTTAGTGAAAGAGAACTTATAAATACCTCCATGACTGTTGGTTATTTTCTAAGTTGTAGCGATATGAAGCATTAGTGTTCAGACATAAGACTATCCTGTCTAGTTTATATGAGTAAGGACTGATATCGTTTCGATGTAACATATTTCGCCACCATTTGTTTGTAGAAGTCACTCAGCGATTGTGTGTGACCTGAGTTTTGGGTAACACCTAGCTGTGGGCGACAGGCCCCACCACGCTGCTGTGGAATGAACATCGATTAACACACTAGATAAGTTCTTACGCACGCACCTTGATAAACTAACAGCGGGTGGAGTTTCTGGCCTCAAGGAAAACCTGCCATCCTTTGTCTAATACAGGTAACCTAACAAGAACAGGATTAGAACTGCGTCCACCATTAATCGAGCCCAGACTTTCCGAGTGGCTGACAAGCATTCCACCACTGAACCTCAAATAAAACTACTTGAATTCGATAAATAGTTTTCATTACTTCATGTGCTTTTATTGTTTCTTTTTTAATGAATGAACTGAAGTTACTTAGATGTCTATATAACATTTAATAGGCCGAGGATGTTAGCGTTCGCGGTTAGTACAATGCAATGCTCTAATGCCCACAACTTCTATAGTATTCGACCCGCGTAGACCAAGGGCAAAGCGAAACATCGAAATTGATCAACTAAATTACTGAGTATATATCCGGACCAAGTCAGGGTGCGAGATGACTGCCTAAATAGCTGGAGACTGTGTAAGAACGAACGATCTTAACACGATAGTGTGCCGAATGGCGTGCATGCTTGATCGTGAGCCTTCAGCTAAGCAAGTTGGCTTAAACTATATGGGTCAGCATTCAGTGCTCAGCGATGAATGCTGTGGCTAATACTTTCATGGAATTACCTACCGGTGCAGTGACTAAGCTGATGGAGGAAATGATGAGTTTTTGTTTGACTGCCTAATGACGTAGCTAGTGTTGACATAAATGAACTAAATACTCATTTGGCTTCTACATGATAAGTGCTTTTGGTAGAAGGTTAGATGTCCAGATAATAATAATAATAATGGCTTTATTCCAAAAACAGTACTAATGATACCGCAAGGAATTTTAAGCATTCAGTACAATATTGCATCTAATTTACTCAAAAACGACAAAAATATTATAAATACACATTACATAATAGTAATAAAACGATTGTTATAGCAGCTACGTAGCAAAATACTGTGTGCCATACGGAGAAAAATATGCATAAAGTACAAAATTGTAGTAATAATAGTAATACCAACTAAAATAAAATAGCAGAGTAAGATTTAAACGACAGAAAGTGTGACACCATAAAATACAGAAAGATGAACGATAAAAGGGTCGATTCACTGTGCTAATTACATAGTAACTTGTAAGTTTCACGTCTAACAGAGTCTTCGTCACATAAAGTACGCGCTAAATAGGGTATTGTAGAATTTCTATACTTAGTAGTACGAGCATATAACTTTTTATATTGACTTCTCGTCCTACCTGATGAGATACAAGGGGACAGGTGTGAATAAAGGGAGTGCAGAGGGTCTGACAGTATAGCCTTTGCCCATTTTGTACAGGAATTTACATGCCTCTCGACTATAGTATTGGCGAGCTCATGCAGTGGCAGACCACAAGCTCTACTCACAGCATTTAATACTCTTCGTAATATGATATAATCTTTTTTGAGAAGCCCAGGAAAGACTAATGGAGAGCAATAGAGTACAATAGGTAAAATACAGGAGTTTAAAAATTGCAAAACTAAAGGTTGGTTGATACCTGATTGTCTTGACTCTTTAATGTAGAAGGTAAGACGAAACATTTTCTTAGAGATTTATAAGATGTGGGATGACCATGAAAGGTCAGAGGAAAAAACTAATCCAAGGTATTTAATGCTTGATTTGGTTTCAATTTCCGTGCCATCTATGCTACAAGGATCATGCGAGTTAACTAGTTCAAGTAAGTCACGTCGATGCTTGAAAGTAAAGTCAAGCGCCTGACATTTGGAAGGATTGAATATAAGACCATTTGACTTGGACCAGTTGTTGATGTCCAACAGAAAGCCATTAAGTTTGGAGCTGTCAGACTCGGAAGTGATAGGCAGTGATACACTCAGATCATCTGCATATTTGACAAAGTTAGTTTCGTTTGAATGAGGTAGGTCATGTAGGAAGAAAGAAAAAAGAAAAGGAGAGAGGACAGCACCTTGAGGAACACCGGATTTTGTAAGCGAGGTAGAAGAAGATTTGCCGTTATATACAGTATACTACATTCTATCAGAAAAATAGGAATGCAACCAACTCTTAGCCCAGGATCCTGTTTGTGTCAACGATAGCTTATTTAATAAAAGGCCCCTAGGTACGGAGTCAAAAGCAGAAGTGTAGTCTTAGAAAGCACTACGAACATATTTAGCACCTTTGTCTAAACAAGAGACAACATTGTGATATAAGACAACCGCAGCATCCAAGGTACTTCTACCATGTTTGTACGCAAATTGTTTAGGATCATTAAAAGGTTTCAAAGCGGGTTCAAGACGAAGTAAAAGTAATTTTTCCATCAATTTTAAAAAGGGAGAAGTAATTGCAATAGGCCGAAATTCAATATCAGTACCAGAAGATGGTTTTGGTATGGGGATAATTTTAATGTTTTTCCATGCTAAAGGTAGCATGTTACCGGAAAAAGAAGCATTAAAAATGTTAGTAAGAGGGTAACACAAAATATCAGCACAATTCCTGAGCACAATGGCAGGTATGCCGTCGGGACCAAGGCTTTGAGAAGGCTTAAGAGACCGGAGACATTTAAGCACATCAAGGGTATTAAAACCACTAAAATTATCCACTCCTTAAAACCAATAAGAGACAGATCAAAATTTGAATATACATTTACGTATTTATTACAGAATATACATTAAGACAACACGATTTGTCAGGAAGTTTGAAGGACTCAGGCCTTTCAGGTCCTTTTACTGTGATCCTATTGAAAACACACTTCCAGCCAATAACGGATATGAAAAGGTCTTTGTATTTTTTCAGTGGATGACAATTCAAAATATGGGTTCTGTTTTTAAAGCTATTTTGATTAAGTGAGAGGCTTCAGCACGCTAATGTCTTCAGAAACCAGGCACGAGAATAGCAGATGATTGATAGATGTAATTTGTGATTTGTGGGTATACACCTGGTCAGAAGAGAATAATCTGATTAAGTTACTTGAGGCTTTAGATATGCAGATACTATCAGAATATGATTAATTCCGTCAGGATCCCTATTTCCAACAAGGACATAGGAAATACTTCCAGTATTTGTGGAAGCGTAAGGTGTACGGCAAGATGATCATGAACACTAGTGGTGAGCCCCAAACCTTATTCTCCATCACCACTCATAATGATTTTTATGTAGGGGTATTGTAACTGCGGTAAATGGGCTTAGCAAAAACGGCTTTTACCACTTTTGGATTCTAGCTACGCAAAGAGCCTTTGGGCGAATACAGTAACGCAAAATAGAGTGTGGAAGATTCAATTAGGTGATTCTCCACCTTTATGTAACCAGCCAGTTATGATGTGCCATTGAATGGGATCACTTCTTGGTTGGATGATGGAGGGCAGGTGCGATTATTGCAAATCTGCGTTATTATGGCTTAGCTGTCACTGCATGGTTCGAGACCGAATCGGTGATATCTTGAAATCCACATCTGTAAATTACTTTGTTGCAGTTGGTAGCAGTGAGATAAATGTGATGGAGTGGACAGTATGCAGGAGTATTTATGGCTCGTTAAACTGGAGTTCCATGAGTATGGGTTAAAAAGTTATTTAATCTCTGGTAGACTGACAACAGTGGGCGTATTATTGTTGAGAATTAGTTAATGTGTAGTCCTAACACATTCATTTAGCTTTTAATATGATAATGAAATTTTAGCATATTCGGTAAGTGAGTATGATGATGTTCTCACCGTGTGGACTTGTCCTTTTATATGCTAAGACTATTATTACTTGTTATTACTGTAGTGTAACAGTAACCGTAACAGGATGCCAAAACAAATAAGTGTCATCAGCAACAAGGGGAATGAACGGTCAAGAGCCCGCTAAAATGCTGTTACTTAAGGTTGATAGAAAGGAATATGTTAAGGATTTAACAGGAATTTGTCAAGAAGAAGTAATTTGAAGTCCACAACAGACAGGTAACGCCGAGTAGTGTGACACACAATGCGTGGCAGATTAGTTTAAAATGTTAGTAGTCACGGAAGGTTGAGTCTTTGAAGCTATGTGAATGTATGAATATAATGTAAATATCTCTATGATTTGCTTGATTAGCTAGTAATACCGGCTCACAAAGCAGATCAACTGTAAAGTTGGTTCCAGCCAAACGCATATTTTTAGCACATAGGTATGAACTTTAAGAAGGATGGTTTAGTTATTCATCCTCCACTGAATGTTAATAGGAAATACAAGCATCTCTTTCAGTTTCCCTTTAAATCCACCGAAAGTTGTTTCACAATCAATGAGAGTATTCAATTAAGTTAATTCGGTTTAGAAAAGCCAATAAAATCGATTCTGGCTTCCGAAGTACACATTGAGCGGGACGTTCAAGAGAAACGCTACTAGATTAAAGCGAGGCTTCTCACAAGCTTTTTTGCTTTCACTCAGTGAGTCCCTTAATTCTCATACTGTGATAAGAATGCGGGCAATCACATTTTGTTCAGAAGGTCTTCAGAAACTAAATTAGAACCGAACACTGGCTTCCCGGGAGTCTGTCATATATTCTATTCACCAATGACTTAAACTATAGCAGCCCAAAACGAAACTACTTCTAGCGACCAATCAGGTTCGTAAGAAGTAGAAGTGCACAATTCGAAATAGACGCCTATAAACAAGTAATACGATGTTAAAAATTGGTTACATAAGATAATATTCTTGTATATTTCCGAAGAAAACCTCCCAGTTTCTCACAGAAGTCCTCAAGTCAGGTTAAACCAATCTCTGCTAATAAATCTGCCAAGACCATCAATTCGTTCATGAGATAGTTTCGCTTTGGGCTGCTATAGTAGAGAGTTATTTTAATGAATAACATATGTTCTTCCTAATTTTTATAACATGGTTCCTGATTGTTATTGTTTATCGCCATATGCTTCGTAACTAAATACTTTGTAGATTAGTAGTCGCCGGTCTGACCTATTTAACGCTAGTATGTAAAGTGTAGTATCACCAAATGAAAAAACTTTTCTCACTTCAGTTGATAATGTGACATTTTATGTGATTATAATTTTCATCGCTTGTAAACTGAGTTCCAATATCCTGATTACGAGCTAGTATAAACCAGTGATTTCTTTGAGCTCGCTTCTTGATTGTGAGGTAGAGGTTCCAGATCTTCGGTGAGCTTCTGCGTAGTAAGTCCCGCCACTCGACTGCTTTAGCTCTGGTAGACTCCAAGAGGAGTGGTGCGGGGATTGGTCGAGATGTGGTTTGTAGTATGCAGTATGTTAGGACTGTATTGCTGCCGTGAATGGAGTTTGACCTAACTCCCGTTGATCATTCGGTGTAGTCATAAAAGCAGAATAGTAATATAAATAATAAATAATAGGTTGTAGTGTAGATAATATAGGTTGAGATAAGTGGAATAATAAAGGTGACCTAAGGAAAAGATAGAGTGAGAGAAGGCAGAATAGGTCGTGGGGATTTAGTTTGTACGCTTATCCATCGACAGTGTGGTTTCAAGTTTTATGAGGATAAGCCATTGAGACACAAACCTTGCATTTCTGCATGATTGTCTAGCTTCCGCTTAAAAATCTCCAGAGATGGCGCTGTAGTCACGGCCGCCGGTAAAGCGTTCCAGAGACGGCAAACACGAAGCGAAAAGAAATGTGATCGCACTCGAGTCTTTGGTCTCTGGTGTGCTATCCTTAGCGGGTTACCTCGTGGAAGCCTATAATCACTTAATGGCAGGATGCTTTTATTTGGGTGGGCCTGGTCATTTAGGATCTGGTAGACGGTGATGAGGTCTCCCCTGTGCCTTCGGTAACTAAGTGTGAAAAGACCTAATTTCTTTAGTCGTTCCTCATATGATTTGTTGCGGAGGCCGATCACCCATTTTGTCGCTCGTCTCTGGACACTTTCTAGAATGTTAGCATCCCTTTTGAGTAGCGGAGGTGCAATGATATTATGCACCTCAAGGTGTGGCCTCACATATGCCTTATATAACCTTAAGAACAGTTCGGGAGTGAGAGCTCCCAGCTGCCTATGCATAAAGTGTAAAGTTGCGTAGGCTTTGGCGACGTCCCTCGAGTAATTTCCACTGGTGTCTAGCTTTTCTGTTAGAATAAGACCTAGATCTCGCTCTGATGGAACACAACTCAAGTTCTGGCCACCAAGGGTGTAATTTACACTCTGTGACCTGCCGGAATGAAGTTGCACTACTTTGCACTTCTTTAGGTTGAAAGGCATTCCGTTAGCCAGAGCCCAGTTTCCCAGAGTTTGCAGGTCAGCCTGCAATCTGTCTGAGTCTTCCGATGAGTTTATTGCTCTCCAAATCTTTACGTCGTCAGCGTAAAGAAGCGCAGAGCAGTTTAGTTGGGGGGGGCAGGTCATTGATAAAAATCAAAAACATCAACGGCCCTAGGATAGAACCCTGAGGAACCCCTGATGCCGAGGTGTGCCAGGATGATCGTATGCGGTTGACTTTGGTGCAGAATTCTCTCTCACCTAAGTAATCTTTCAGCCATGCGAGAAGTGCTCCAGAAACTCCCGCCTTGCTTTGCTGACTACACAATTCATTTGTTGAGTTGTAGGTATTCTGAAATCTTAATATATTATTCATAATTTTGAAGTGATCAAAAATGTTTCTAGAACCACAATTTCCGGAGTTTTCATAAATTTGCACCCAAGCTTACAAAAATTCTAAACTTATTCTAACCTATGCGTTGATAATGCCTTTTGTACTACAGTTTATAAATACAAAAGTCTCAATTATAAAAACTGATTTCTTCTGTAAACTAAATGAATGGCGCCGGCGTAGGACACAGGTAGTAAAAGTCTTTTCGTTCTAAAGTAATGCTAGTCAGTGCTGAAAATGTTCTGAAAGGGCTGAAATAAAGCTGATAAGCAAACCCGATAGGTTCTTATCTGCTCCTGACAATGCTTAAAAGAAGAACACGGTACTGAATTAGCGCTAGTTATGCTGAAAACTAGCACTGAGTTCTAGTCTGTGCAATTAAACAAACGATTTCAGAATAAATTCAGAATTTACTCACTATAGGATGCTAGAATTGTTTCAGAATTACTGAGATTTAATTCAGAATCTCTGCAGAGGGAGATGAGGTTATTGAAAATCCTACCCCACTAGTGCTTTCGTCTTTATCCTGAAATCTAAAAACCGTTTACAGATGTATTACTAACAAGCTTTTTCCACTCAGTAGTTTGCTGTCACTAGATATATGGAGGTTCATTCTAACTGCATTTGGTAAATTAGCTTAAACACTCGACTTTCAATCAATAGATCCCGCTGCGCTTTCTTTGCCTGAGTAACTGGGTACTAGCATCAACTCATAGTTATATGGCTCACGACCTGGAAAACTGCTTTAGTCTTCGTCGATTAACCTGTGGTAAGAAAAAATTGACATGGTGGAACGTAATAACATTTTCGAAATTAATGTTGTGCTTGGATTAAATCTGAAACTTATTTTGTTTACGCCTTATTCACGCCTCATTGTTGAAGATTCTGATTTTTCTTTATAGTCTCAAACTATAGGAAGATAAAGTGACCTAATATTTGATGGATTTAGGCAACCAGTAGTCCGCTTAAATTTGTCCTCTCAATTGCTGCTTTTAGCGATGGATGTTGATGGTGAGATATTTCCTTAGTAGCTCAATGTAACTTCAGTCACTTTTCCGGAGTCATTGAAAACAGAAATAGAGGAAATCGCTCTAAAATCGGTATGTCAATAAATCTTTATATTCAAAAATTTTAGGGTATTGATGTACGGGATTATGCCGCCCAAGTGGAGTCGGAGTTGTCGAAGATAGAGGAATCCTCGTAAAAACATGTATGTTATTAGATTCAAATATTCAAATTCCAATAGATATAACAGTCAGTCCTGAAGTGGCTAGTTTGCATAATCAGATTTCTGCTTGTGATTCTATCCTGGAGGTATGACGATATTGTGTATATTCCTGTAATAATTAAGAGAATTGAGGGTATATTAACGAGTTTTCATGAAGATTTGGGTGCAATCAGTACAGAAATTCAAGATTTGCAGAGCAAATCATTGATAATGAATACTAGGCTGCAAAACAGACAGGTACAATTTTAGTTTTATTTTCGTTTCATTGTACTGTACTTAAACACGTGGAATTATGAATAACTTTGTAGTTAGGAATTGCAACTGTAGTATACAGTATTTCCTGCATGAGGAAGATTTACAAGTGGAAATTCAGTCTTTCTGATTCAATAAGGTTGATATAGACTTATAGTTGCATTGAAGTGATGGTCTAATTCGCCTTAAAATTGACTGCAGTAATTATTGGGGATACCGATATTAATCCGAACCATTTATTTCAAAGTGTGGAAGTCGTGTATGTTGAAGTTTTGTATTTAACTAAGGTGTTAGATATTTGTTGCGTATTGCATATTTAGAAAATGCTTCTGAAATAAGTAATAAGGTTACAAACTCTGCTCGTTTCGTCTCACCATCGGATGCAAACAATTTATATACACAGATGCTGAGTGAGATACTGAGGTATCCTGTTGTCTAACTGACAACTGGTTAAAAAGAATGTTTCTGTAGTTTGTCATTCCAAAATCTTGGTTGAATAGAGGTTAGACTAAAAACTGTTACCACCCTAAGGTAAGTAATGAACATTAGTGAGAGTCTGAAGTCAAAGCCGTACTGCTTGCAAATTGGAATATTGCAGCTGTGAAGGATTATTTTCATCAACCCAGTGTGAAGCAGTTGTCTCTCTGGCTCTGTTGCCAACCAAAACAACTGCTTTTTATGTCAGGTACTCCAAGAGAAATTGATTTGGATATAACACCTACCCATAGTTTTCCATTAGAGCACACAATGCTTTAGTTCATCGCCCGCTTTTTTCTTGCTTACTTCCGACTACTAATAGTCCTCATACAATATCTCAATCTATTGTTAACTTCTTTATTATTTTCAGCTACTTATGCTAGAGAAACAGCATCCCTGTTCACAGTACCAACTCCGTAACGAACCTTTAAATTCCCAAACTTAGGCTGAAGAAAACACCAGGTTTTACTGAACAAAATTGGAATCTTGGGTTCCGAATGTTTGCTGTACTTATAGGACATATGTAAAAGATCAAAATGTGCTTATTAACATCGCATTCGCCCATCCAGTGATGAATATACAAGATTCGTCCTTCATGCGTCAGTAGCTTTTTCGGCTAATTCTCATGGTGTAGTGATAGCACATAACTCTAGAGTAGAAAACAGTGCCTGACTGTCCTAGCAAACAGCTATTTGTGTAATATCCGATTGAACTGTTCTGTAATAATGACAGTGAATGTCGTCTGTTCCTTTTATCAATCTCCGCTTATACACCATTGGTTGCAGTCCAGACGAATTGAAGGATGAGTTTTATCATAAGTTGTCCATTTTGAAGCAAAAAGCCAAACATTGGAGTATAACCGTGTTAATAGATGGTTTGAATGTCCAGGTAGGAAAAGCATTGGGAGAAGCATATTTAGATATCTGTAGCATTCTAAACCGACGAGTGGTTGGGGTGATTTTATTACAGTTTTATTGAGAGAACCATATACTCCTGGACAGGACTAACTCTAAACATAGGGATAAACATATTCAAGTCAAAAATCAAGACAACAATAGGCATAAACATGCACTTTTGTAATAACTTATCTATGAAGGAGACTGTTATGCTTTCTAAGATATCTGCATAAATTCTGATCATCTGTTAGCCTGTACACGTGCATTCATGCGTTCTGATGGTTGTGGCAAGCCTGCACGTGGGACTTAACAATAAAATGTGAGTTCTGTATTTAATAAAGAACTAAATACACATTAATTTGTGCATGATGGCAAAATTCATTTGGAAGCTTGACAATATATTCAGCTTTCTGTAGGAATGGTAGTGAAGATATTTGATAACTCTCGTAAAAAATTAGGAAATGCCAGTACCTTCATGTAACCGTTTCCGGACTAAAACTGGTCGGTTCAGAACAGCACGGTGAGCGAAAGATGCTCAAATGCAAGTTGCTTGAAGGTCGTTGCAACTACCTCAAAGGGTTGGATAAAAAATTCCCAAGAAATGGGGATAAATAAACGTGTCATGAAAAAGCCATGGTAAATGAAACAGTCTTGTAGAATGATGGAAATTTAATAACTTCGGAAATAATGCAGAAGCTAGGAACAGGTACCGTGTATAGGCTGAAGTTCTCTGTATAGACATCTGTATTTTGAAGCTCCCAAACATTTATGTTTCTAAATTTTTTGTATGCGTGTAATGCACTGTGTAGTTGTAATTCCTTGGTTATCGACCACTGGCTTCTGAAATTTCGGCCTTCACAACTGGCTACCACCACACCAGGTGTGATCTAGATAGTTGATCAAGTATTTTTTATTATGCTCACATGACAACAAACCGTGGTTGGGGTTTGTAAACTATTATTTTATTTTTCTGTAGGCTGTTCGTAGTAATTTGAGTCAGTTTCTCTCTGACATGGCCATACCTGAAGAGCTTATTCGGTAAGCATCCTTTCCTGTATTTGGGATACTACAATGCATATTGAATTATTATTTGGTAAAAGTTTCTAAATAACCTCACCTAATTTATTAGCATGCTAGTTTTCTGGCCAGTCAAGCCCGGGTAAAGAGGGAGGACTGCGCGTAGGGTTAGCGACCCTACCCCACAAAACCATTCAAACTGCTAGAGAAACTTCAGCGCACGAAGATATATAAAAAATACAAGAAATCCAAACAACAAACTTATTCTTCGCTGGAGTCGGAGAGGCAAAATGATGCGGCCTAGAGAAAGCCTTCGGGGAACAAGTCAGCCAGCCGGTAAGCAAGAATAAGAATATGGACATGGAATGTGCGTGTGTAGTGCACGAGACTGGGAAGGCTGCCCAAGTAGCCAAAGAAATGCGAAGATATGATGTAGAAGTGCTGGGAATCTGTGAGAGCAGATGGATTGGATGTAGACTGTCGAAATTTTCAACTGGCGAGTTATTGATGTACTTCGGTCACTCAGACGACAACCACGAGCGCATTGAGGCATTAAGTGGTTGTCATGGTGTCACCAGTGGCAACCAAAACACTAATACAGTAGGGTCACTGAGAACGGACACATACACTGTGGCGGATGTGCTGAAGCCATTATTACAAAAGGTTTGGAGAGAAGGAAAGTTGCCTACCGATTGGAAGAAGGGATGTCCACCTTGTCGAGCTACCGAAGATTGGCGACTTGCGCCTCACTCTGCAAGAACTGGCGTGCTCTTGTCCACACTAAGTAAAATGCTAGATCACCTCATCTTGGAGAGAATAAAAGATGAACTGGATACAGAACTACGCCCGCCAGAACAGGCTGGGTTCAGCAACGACAAATCATATGCAGACTGAATTCCAACTCCACGCATCATCATCGGATGGAGCATAGAATGTTAGTCAAATCTCTACTTCAACTTCATCGACTTCGGAAAGGCCTTCACCAGACAGCGTTGACCGAGACGTAATTTGGAAACTGCTTCAACACTACGGCGCGCAGTGCCCAAGTCTTTATCAACCTCATTCAACAGTTGGTTGTATGACAGTGCCATTTGTCAGGTGATCCACAACGGAAAACTCAGTGAGGCGTTTGAAGTGAATACAGGAGTAAGACAAGACTGGCTGCCAGTTATCACCGATGATATGCTTAATTGTGGTGGACTAGACTGTGCGTCAAATTGTGCATGTGGAGTAAGAAGACAGGAATGCGTTGAACTAACCGTTAAGAAGACTCTAGAAGATATGGATTTCGCGCGTGGATGATTTATGTCTAGTGTCACAGAAAGTCGAAGACTTAGAGGCAGACGAAAAGCAGCAAATTGGCAGAAGAGGCAGTTAGCGAAGAGAGTACTTCAAGTGAGCATGGAGAAGACGGAGGTGATGAAGATAGCCAACCACCAAAAACGATAAACCGCACTGGACACTATCAACGGAAGAAATTTAAAAGTGGTCACTTCCTTCACTCGCCTACGAATCATCGTTTCGACGACAGGCGGAACGGATGGTGTTAAAATCAGAATCGGAAAACCAAAGGACACCCTCATCACTCCGTAATCCCTTTGGAAATGTTCTGGACTCAGCACAAAGAAGAATATCCGGAATTTCAACACACGTGTTAAGTCAGTCAGTTCTTGTATGTGGGTCAGAGACTTGATATTGGCGACACGAAGATCATTTCCAGCTGGTTGCAGACCTTTATCAGCGCCTGTCTTTGCTGGTTCCTTATTGAAGATCAAACAGCCGGTCAGAAAGAATTAGCAACACGGAACTGTAGGAACAGATCAACCAAGAACCTACTGCTCAAAAATATGTGGAAGAGAATGGATTTGGATCGGGTATAGGCTGAGGAGACTGTCGAATGACATTACGCGCCAGGCCGTAGCTCGAGTGGAACCCGAATGGAAAAGATGGCGTTGGGCGTTGTTTCGAGGGTAACATGGAAGAGATCGTATGAGAAGGAGATGAGAGATTATGGGCAATCGTGGGACCAGCTAAAGAGGATTGCACAGAATATTTTATATTAAAATAATGTTTTTGGATAGTTTGGATCATATGTTAAGGCTAACAGTGATATAATTGTTATACATAGCAAGTGTTTAGTGCCATTGTTATTTAGAGTTAGAAGAATTCAATTAAATTTTTTGAGTTTTATGCACTTTCTATTTTTGTTAATCTTATTTTTAATGTTTCTTGTAGACTTTTGTTTTAATAGTTTTTCTCTCATTACTTTGTTTATTGTAATTATTTTAGTCATATTCTGCTCACTCCTGTCACAGAACAAGAATTTCTTGAAAATCTTCATGAATTAAATCACAAAATGAATTTCGCCCTAGAGCAATCCACTGTAGATTATAAGTCATTCAGTGATGTTAGTGTTCTTTTAAAAAAGCTAAAAATTAAGGTAAGCGAGTAATTTATTTTCTTTAAATTTTATAAGCAAGTTGAATCGGAACGTAAGGTATCACTAAACTGGGGTGCTCTATTGGTTTTCACGTAATGACGTCAATGTAAATTTGCCTACTGAATAATAAAGTTAGTAGTTCTAAAAGAAATGACAAAAGTATTTTTCAAAGATTGTTTATAACTTCCGTATGATATACAGTTTTTGACTTCATCAGCTTTCTGGATTACTTTTTACCTTCACAATATATTTTTAATTTACCAACACTAATCTGTTCTCTTATGTTTCACTGTCATACTGCAGCGGTAAATATTTATTTGAATAAGGCATTAAGAAGACAAATTTCGCGAGATGATATTTTGCAGTTTCTTTACAACCGCTTTACAACTAACATGGTTAACAATAATAAAATAAAGATCATGACAATTACTCAGTTAAATAAAAACAACATATATACTAATGACCAATCATATTTAGATAGGTCATGTTATCCATGGTAAGCGAAGATCGAAGTCTATTGATTTTTGTACACACAGTTTAGGCTGTATGTGATTAATCCAAAGTGCTTCCATCACATCACCTTCAATAACCTTGAATTAGAGTTATGTGACAGAGTAATTATGAAACAGTCATTAATGTTGATTTTGTGACCTGACATTAATAAGTGTTTTGCAATGGATGATGCTGGATTTCCATTCAGACTGATCGGGTTGGGATTTTCTATATGATTTAGTAGCCATTTTGGAACATGTTATTTTCGACAACGTTGGAACGTTCGGTTGGTTCTACCTATATAGGTGTTACCGCAACTACAGGTGAACTTGTAGATACAGTTTGAAGTAGAGTCCACAGAATTTCGTCCTTTAATCGTAGGTACAGGGATCGGAACTGTTCGGCAAATAAGAAAAAGAGGTGTGGCGTAGAATGTGCGTTTGATGGACTACATGACCTATCTAAATGTGATTGGTCATTAGTGTATACTTTTGTTTTTTATTTGACTGAGTAATTGTCATGATCTTTATTTTATTATTGTTAACCATGTTAGTTGTAAAGCGGTTGTAAAGAAACTACGAAATGATATCATCTCGTGAAATTTGTCTTCTTAATGCCGTAATCAAATTTATCAAAGGGACTAATTGTTTTAAATATTTATTTGTGTTATTGTAGGCTGTGACGAAAATTCGAGAGTTTTTGTTGGGAAAAATATATGCCTTACGAAAACCACTTACAAATTACCAAGTCCCTCAAAATCAGATGTTAAAATTTCGGTGAGTGTATATGTTTGTATGTATTTCCACTACTGTTTCACTCACTTGGTAATGAATTTTCTTGTTTTAGAATATCAGGTTGACTGCTTAGTAGAATTCTAATTGTTACTGTCAGGCACTTTGTTTTTGTTTTGTTTAAAAATTCGTAGGAATCATTGCAAATGCTCACGTACCGTAGTTCATTGCATTCTACTGCTCTGCCACAAAGCGTTGATGCTATTCGTTCGAGATAGTATAAGTTTATGGATGAAAGCACCAAAAACATTGTTTCATGAACTTCATGTGCAAAAGCGGCGATTTACGCCAGTGTTTTTTTAATGAAAAAATTTCAGAGACTGATTTTTATGGTCATTCTTCTTCCAATTCGTGCTTACTGCATGAGTTAGATTAGTATAGGAACTGTAAGACAGGGGACTTAATGAAAATTATTGTTTAAAGAAGACATTGGTGTCAAGTCTGAATATACATAAAATTAATGGATATTGCCTGAAACTCTGCGTAGTAATTTCGTTTAAAACTCTGGGAGATGTAATTCTACTATCTTCGCCTCATACAGTCAATTGAGATAATCGATTTATAGGTAAGAGCTACGCAATATATATTAAATTTCGTTTCATTACATATTCTTAAGTTTCTACTGATAGTGAGCAGTTTGACTTGTATATAAGCCTTATTCCTACTGTAGTATCCACAGTGGCATAGTGGTTAGGATTCTCGCCGACCATGCACATGGTTCGAGGTTCGATCCCCTGCCGACGCACACCTGATATCTATGGTCGGCTTGCAAAATTTGGGCTACCGATATCCATGCTGAAAATTCCATACTTGTACCAAAAATACAGAGTGGAATCAAGCTGTAAATAAAAAAAATTGTCCTTCCAGATGTTATTAGTGTGCTGTTACTTTATATTTGATCAGAATACAAGCCATGGTTGCATTTTAATAATTTTCCTCACCATGGAAATTAAGTAAACTGTATGTCGCGTCGCTTGGGTGTGTCTTAGGTTAGGGATACAAGAATTATGAAATCTAACTTCACTTCTCGTTTTCTCAAACAAAGTCTCTTCTCGGATACAAAAGGCTCTTTTGATTGCTAATTTACGTTATCCCAAGCAATATCGCATTATCATTTGAAGGATGTGTGTACTGTGCAACAGTTTGCTTCGACTTTTTTACGTCTATTAGACACTGACGTTAAAAGTAAAAGTAGTAGCTGGTTGTCTTTGACCTTATTTGTTTGCATTTTGTTTTCCGTGTTAGGCAGTATAAAATAAGTAATATTTAGATTAGGCATGGCGTTTTAGGTAAGAAGGGAAAGTGATGTTCTGAAGTCGTGAAGATTGTTATGGCTCGGATACGTGTCGCGTATACACCGAGTCATGAGCTTCCTCGTTAGGCTATGATAGCTAACTTAGGGTTAGGTTGGAAAAGAAATAGGGTGATCCATTCCAAATATAGTATCAATCCATGAAGTTTTGAATGTAGAAGACTGTAAACTGCCTGTTTTCGGTCTCCGAGACTCTGTCTGTCTGTTTTCAACCGGGAACATTGCACCGATGTGCAGCAGTTCGGACCGTCACACTTCATGTAGCACATAAAGCAAGAGAACAAGGTAGAAGAAAATGCAAAATAAAAATAGTAGACAGGAATATGAGACAAAAAAAGTAATAACGAAGAACAATATAGTTTCATTAAAAATTTTAAGTCACAGGGAGTGTATGCATCTGCGCCATTGAGAAAGATTTTGAGCCATATCACCAATTGTTTCCAACCATTGGGTTTTACCGTCCCGAGGACTCCAACCAGGAAATCCACACCTTCCTACGTGGCTTAGACTAACTGTTGTAGATTGCATTGACTGGTGCCATGTTTTGGTTTGACCACCGCTAGCCTTTTTCCAACCTGACCCCCTATGTCAGCTAACATTGACCGTCGAGGAAGGCGATGACTAGGCATGCGTAACACATGTCCTAACCATCTCAGTTGATGTAACTTCACAGCCTCGTCGATTGACTTCCCCTCCTTACCTAGAACTCGACCGATGCCTAACCTCAATATTGCTCACCTTATTATACCACTTCACACGGGAGATAGAACGCAGGCACCTATGATCAAAGAGAGCTAGCCACGCTTTTCATGTCTTCCACTCTGAATGGCCAGGTCTCACAGCCATAAAGGAGGACGGAGCGGACTGATGAGCAGTACACCCGCCCTTTGGTCGATAGTCAGCCGGATATCACGTCTACGCCAGAGACAGCGCAAACTGGGATATGCGAAACGAGCCCCCTGTATTCGTGCTGAGATTTCGTCGGAGATCAACCCGTTGGCACTGGCTGATGGTACTTTCCAAATAAGTGAAGCGGTCAACGTGCTCTACCACTTCACTCCCTATTTCTAAACTAGGAGTCAGTGTAGTCCAGTCCTGTAACATCATCTTACATTTGGCGGGAGCAAATCGCATGCCAAACATTCGTAGATTGCAGCTCAAGGTGTTTAGAAGACTGCATTTTGTCAGCGTCCTCGCCTAGTAGGACTATATCGTCTGCATATTCTAAGTCAACGAGAATATACCCTGGTAACAAGTCAATCCCTGAGTTGCTGAAGTCAGTTATGGTTAACTCCATTAGTATGTCTGTGATGAAACTAAATGGAAATCAGGACGGTGGACATCCCTGACGGACACCACTGGTTTCACCATTTGAGCCAACAACTCGCCATAAGCTTTCACCTGGTTGACTGCATGTGTTCGAGTAGAGTTCCTTGATCAGTGCAGTGCATTTTCTCGGCATTCCTCTTACAGCCAAGCATCGCTAGAGAACCTCTCGGTCGACAGAATGGAATGCCGCCTTCAGGTCAAGAAATATAATGATTGTTGGACGCCGGTAAAAATGCCTATGTTCCAGAATCTGTCGAAGGGTGAAGATATGATCAATACACCCTCTTCCTGGCCTAAAGTCTGGCTAGTTCTCTCGTGTTTGTTCCCCTCGAGGACCACTTAGTCAATGCATGGTTATTGAGCCTAGAACTTTAGATATCATATTAGTCAAGCTAATCCCTCTGTGATTATCATAGGAAGACTTGTCTCCCTTCTTGTATATCAGGATAATCAGTGACTTACACCAACCCGATGGGACTTCTTCTGATTCCCAGACGCTGCCTAGTACCTCAGTTAATGCAGACAGTAAACTGTCTCCACCGTACTTAAATACCTCTGGCGTCATTCCATCAGGTCCCGCTGCTTTGCCTAGTTTCAGATTGGTGACAGCTTTAGTAACCTCAGTTAGTGACGGAGGACCTGTGTCTATATCCCATTCAAGAAGGTGTTGAATTTTGGCAGGTTGAGCGTGGCTGTAGGTCAATTAAAAGCGTTCTTTCCAGCGTTCCAATCGTTTATCCTGGGAGCTAGTTATGGCACCACTTTCCTCAGAGATTGTTTCACGTATCATTTGCCTTTCACCACCTATTTTCCTCCGAGACGCTGGTATCCATTGTCTGGAGAGTATTAGTGAAATTGCGTAAGTCGTCCTGAGTGACGCAGATGCATTCAATCAATGAAGTCCTATATCTGTTATATTTTAACTCTTCTGTCTGTAATTCTTCTTTCCCTTAAACATTCAGTCCATTTTCATTACTTTTTTTCTAACCGTTTTGAATGCCTTCATGAATTGTGGTATTTCAAACTGTCGCACTTTTTTTTTCAAAGGTTCTACGTTGAATGTTCATTTCAGTTCGTTTCTCATTCATCCAATAATCTTGTTATCTATTGTTATTATTCCTAGATGTATTTGTCAGTATTTGTTTTATTTCCTCTCCTTTGGTATTTAGATTTTATAATTCATTCCTTATGTCTCATGATCGAGAAGTAGCAAAGGAGGTTAAGGTGGAATACATTAATACAATGAGTAAAGTTTACTACTCTTATTTTAAGGCTTATGGTGGCAAATTAACAAGGTTACAAGTAAGTTTTTATTTTTATCATTTATTTGCTTCTCCCAATTCATGTATTAACACTTATCATTAAAATAAATTTTTTGTAATTGAAGATTGAATTCTGACTAATTAGTTCTTTTTAAATTAAATCATAGGCAGAAACATAAAGACATATCTCGCAGGCTAATTTATTGTCTGATGTTAAGCAGTTAAGTCTTCTAAATATCTCAAATACTACACTTTTATATGGGACACTTGTTTTTCATCTTTTCCAGTTGGTTTGTGGTTGCCCGTTTAAGTTGATATATGCATGTGTTTTCATGTAATATCCTTCAGTCTGAACATGTAAAACTGATGAAAATTTAGAAGACACATGTAACATCTTACTAAGTGGCATTGTTCATCGATTATTATTATTATTGTTATTATTATTATTGAAAGATGATAATCGAGGTCGAAGGAAGATTAGAAAAGTTGTTGTGTTCTGATGATGCTGCGTTCTTTAACCTTGCGTTGGTTACTCGCGAATCCTTCCTTATCATTCTAGACTCCACCGAGAATGGTTTTGTTCAGTATTGTCATGTCACTACCCAGGTTTTCTTTTGTGCTGCAATCACTATCATGTTTTAGGCAAATGTATTCAGTATCCTATTTTTCCATTTAATTTTATGTATGCTGCAAAGTGTACTTCTTTTCGTGATATTCACAGCTTGATACGACCTATGAGAAAGATGATTTATTAGGAAAAAATCCAGATAAATATAATTCAACATCAACTGCGTCTAGTTTAATGTTCAATTCAATTTCTAATGTTGCTAATAATACTGCTATTTCAACGTCAATAAATTCAGGGACGCGTGTTGGACTTTTTGGATTAGGTGACCGTGCACTACGTGTATTGAGTAATTCAAATTTAGAAAGTGCAATAATTTTGCCACATGTAGCCAGTAATGCTGAAGCTAAAGTAAGTGGATTAACTTAATTGTACTGTTTTGTTACTATTCTTGTGAAGATGGAGTTCATTGGCTAAAACAGTGAACTAAACGATGGGCTTTGTGAATATGTCCTGTTCTGAGTTCCTCGATAGTATGATTAAGCCTCACAAAAGCTTGACCCATAACGTGGTGTATGGCAAATCTGTTATGGGTAAAATTTGTTATTCTGAGTGTTTTTGCTCTTCAAATGTAGACACCATAGAATTAGTTCGAGTGAAAAATGACTGACTGACTGAGTTCCAACGTAGAACTATGCACAAAATTTGCAACAGTTCAAGTTGCTACACCCCATAGAGCCCAAAAGGGTAGAGAAGAATAAAGAATTCCAAAAAATGTACAGGGAAAGAATAATTACATGTAGAGGAAAAATTGAGACCTGATGGATCTCAGGGATTACAAAGAGTCAATGTACCTCCACCATTGAGAACGACTTAGAATCATATAACCAACAGTCCTAAGTCATTGGTTCTTTTGTATATACTCCAGTAATACAGAGTTTTATTGGTTACTTGAACAGCTTTATGATAATTCATGAATTTGTTGCAGGTTTGGATCTCGGAGAGATCATTTACTAAATTGATTATTCTTACTTGATTGATATATCGTGGTTCTAATAAAAAAAACCATAGTGGATGTTTACGTCGAACACAAATAGCAGATTTTATATTCATTCCCCTGGGTTTCAGGTTCGTCCTGTTGATCATTGCAGACAAGCACAAGCCGCTTTCAAATGCCTGTTTCGTGTCATTTAGTACTGTATAAAAACTTGCAATGTGTTTAAGTATTTTCGTGTTCCAAATGGTTGACTGGTTACTCTTTAATAAAGAGCTTTTCCTTTTCCCTCACTTTATATTGTTTTTATTTTGTAGTATCCTATAGAGGTTTTATTCCGTTCTATTCATTATGCTCTTCTGGACACTGTATGTCGAGAGTACTATTTCCTGTCAGATTTCTTCCTTCTCAGTGCAGAATCTGATCTATCTGATAAGACTACATCTAGTGAAAATCGAAAACAAAATGGTGTCGCCCTAGCTAATTTATTTGACCAAGTCATGTCTCGTAGTTTAAATTGGATACAAAAATATACTGAGACGTTTGTAATTTCTTCATGTTCTCATGATGCAATCGGTTTACTGATCTGCCTTCAGTTATTGCATGCTATGTTGCGTTTAGCCAAAGAAAGGGGTGTATCCGTGTTGGATAAGTAAGTTCCAGTTATATCTTCAGTTTTTAATTCGTATACCCTTGTTTATATCGGTTGGCTAATAATATGTGTGAGCGACAGAACTTCACTTATTTTTAGTTTTCCGTATGATGCAGATTTTCCTTATTTGTTTTAGTGATTCACTATTAATCCAGTGAGGCGAGTTGATTCAACCCAATTGTCGTTTAATAACCGTGTAATATTATGTTGGGTGCTGCTTTTGATAGATATACCTGGTTCTTAGCGTTACATCTGAAAAAGCGACGATAGTTGTGTGGTTTTAGTTTGTTTGGATAAATGTTGCATCTGTCCTCATCAATTTTATCCTCCACAATATGAGTCCAGGGACACTAATGCAGTTACCTATTTCGTGTGATCTGCTTGTGTTATCATTACATCGTATCGTGCTAGGATATACTAGTGTACTCAAGTGAACAACATAGCACTTATACTTGATGCAAACTTTTGTCGTTACTGTGTTTCAGAATCCTTCGTAATACGGCAGATTTATTTATTTCCTACCATATGCTAAATTCTGGACATCTTGCGAGTTTGTTTGCATCCAGTTTATGTCTGCTTCCTTTTTTTCCACTAGTTAACTTTCATGTTTGTATTTTTTTCGATTTTGGCCTCATGCGCTAACAGAAAATTAGAGCTATCTGAAGTAAACGGTCTGGATAGATGTTGTAGTACTAGTTGAAAACTTGAATATAGCGATCGGGAATTTGGGGTGATAATGAAGTCGTTCAGGTGGTTAATGGACTAACAGTCGTAATTTAGCTAATGCTCAATGATAAACTAATTTTGTCCAGAACCAAATGTCAACACAGACGTTGATGGTGTGAATGCATAATGAACTTCCGCTGTTTCTAAAGTATTTGTTTTAGACTGTAAGAATTACGTGGATAGTTGTGTGAATGTTGATGGAGAGGTGACTGGTGAAATTTTCAATCGTATATAGAAGGCCTAAACAACGTTAACTGAAGTGGGTCACATCATAAACCGCCACAATGTTTGTCTAGTCATTAACAGTAAGGTTTCCGGTGTGTAGAGTTTTGTCTTAAGTGGATGATGTGATGCCCTCAGGTCCCCTTTGCCTGCTGCCTTTAGTGGCAAGATTGTCGTAGAACTGTCTTATGTCCTTTCTAGCACTCTTCTTCACTTCTTTGTCCAGTGCTGTGTAAGTTGAGCTCAGCATCTCCTTCTCCTGTCCGTCTTTGCATTGAATCATTTTCTCTTTCACCATTCTCCTCTCCTCTATTAGCTTCCAAGTGTCCGTTGAGAGCCATTCCTTGTCTTGTCTCTTCTTTCTTCCTAAAACCGTTGAACACGTTTCGTTGAGAATCATCTTCCAATGTTCTTCCACGCATGATTCTTCAGTGATGTCGCGTAGTGTTTCCTGCTTTGCTCTGACAGTTGCAGTGAAAGTGTCCTTTGTGGTTGTGTCCTTCAGTTTTTGAGTGTTGAACTTGCATTGTGGCCTATCCCCAGCTATCCTCGAGGCTTTTAGTTTCACCTTGAAAGTCCCTAGTACTAGATAGTGGTCTGAACCCACATCTGCTCCTCTCCTCGACCTTGTGTCCAGTAGGCTCCGTCTCCACTTTCTTGAAATTGAGATGAAGTCTATTTGGTTTTGGTGTTTCCATCTGGTGAAATCCATGTCGTCTTGTGTATATCCTTGTGTTTGAAAACGCTGTCACCAATCAATAAATCATTGAAGGCGCAGAAGTCTGAGAAGAGTTCACCATTGTCGTTCATTTCACCGAGGGCCTCTCGACCCATGGTGAGTTCTCTTCCTGTGTTGTCTCCTCCCAGCTTCGCATTCATGTCGCCCATCAGGATTTTGATATCGCCATTTGGGACGTTGTCCATTATTGCTTGTAGTTGTCTGTAGAACGCCTCCTTCTTCTCTTGTTCTGAGACGTTTGTAGGCGCATAACATTGAATGACTGTAACTTTCCTTCCTTTTGAGTTGAACCTGGCTGTCATTATCCTGGAGGAGATTGGTTCCCACTGCATGAGAGCTTTGGTTGCTGTTGGTGACATCATGATGGCCACTCCCTCGGTGTGCTCGTGGTTGTCCTCTGGGTGGCCGGAAAAGATTACTGTCTCTCCAGTAGGTAGTTGGCACCTTCCAGTTCCGTTCCATCTGCTCTCGCAGATTCCCAACACTTCTATTCTGTACCTTCTCATTTCAGCGGCTATCTGGGCAGCCTTTCCAGTTTCGTACATTGTACGAACATTCCAGGTACTTATCCTTACTTTTGCTTTCATCGAAAGAAGGCACATCGGCCGACTGGCTTCCCGAAGGCTTTGACCAGCCTGCGTCATTTCACTTCCCCGATTCCAGCGAAAAGTAAGGCTATTGTTTATGTTTGTAGAATTTCTAATATATTTATTCGTTGAAGTTTCTGTAGCGATTTGGTTGTTTTACAGGGGTGGAGTTGCTAGCACCACGCCCCAACCCTCTCTCTTTATCCGGGCTTGGGACCGGCTAGAAAACTAGCAAGCTAGTAGCCTAGCAAGCTGGTAATCTGGCGAGGTTATACCTGTTAAGTGTGTTAACCTTTTTGGCCCTGTTAAATTCCTTTCCCTTGGGATATGCGTAGATGTTCATATTGTACCAAATTTGTGTTTAAGAAAGACATGTTGTTCATCTGTGTTAATCTTTAAAGGATCATGACTACAAATTAAAGGTCTGTCTGTCTGTTTTCGACACAAAACTTTGCACATGTGTACGGCAGTTCAAGTCGCCACAATCCATGTAGCAGTTTCATTAAAAATTCTAAGTCACAGGGAGTGTATGCATCTGCGCCATTGAGAAAGATTTTGAGCCATATCACCAATTGTTTCCAACCATTGGGTTTTACCGTCCCGAGGACTCCAACCAGGAAATCCACACCTTCCTACGTGGCTTAGACTAACTGTTGTAGATTTCATTGACTGGTGCCATTGTGGTGAGAGCAGGCTGCTAGCCGATTGGTTGGCACTAATCTACGTTAAGGTCTAGGTCACTAATATGGGCCGTGAGAAAATATGAACAAGCCTGAGTCAACAACCAATCACAGCAAAGTTAACGTGGCAGAATATGATTCGCAGAGAGAACTCTATTTGTCAAGGAATCCCGAAACCACCAATCAGAAGCCTGCGTTTGTCTACCTAAACAACCAATCAGATGACTGCGCTTGTCTATAATAATGTAGTTGAAAGATGTATAAATACGTGTTGATTTTCATAATAAAACGATCTGTTGCCTGGCCCTTGTCTTCTGTTGTTACACCATGTTTTGGTTTGACCGCCGCTAGCCTTTTTCCAACCTGACCCCCTATGTCAGCTAACATTGACCGTCGAGGAAGGCGATGACTAGGCATGCGTAACACATGTCCTAACCATCTCAGTTGATGTAACTTCACAGCCTCGTCGATTGACTTCCCCTCCTTACCTAGAACTCGACCGATGCCTAACCTCAATATTGCTCACCTTATTACACCACTTCACACGGGAGATAGAACGCAGGCACCTATGATCAAAGAGAGCTAGCCACGCTTTTCATGTCTTCCACTCTGAATGGCCAGGTCTCACAGCCATAAAGGAGGACGGAGCGGACTGATGAGCAGTACACCCGCCCTTTGGTCGATAGTCAGCCGGATATCACGTCTACGCCAGAGACAGCGTAAACTGGGATATGCGAAACGAGCCCCCTGTATTCGTGCTGAGATTTCGTCGGAGATCAACCTGTTGGCACTGGCTGATGGTACTTTCCAAATAAGTGAAGCGGTCAACGTGCTCTACCACTTCACTCCCTATTTCTAAACTAGGAGTCAGTGTAGTCCAGTCCTGTAACATCATCTTACATTTGGCGGGAGCAAATCGCATGCCAAACATTCGTAGATTGCAGCTCAAGGTGTTTAGAAGACTGCATTTTGTCAGCGTCCTCGCCTAGTAGGACTATATCGTCTGCATATTCTAAGTCAACGAGAATATACCCTGGTAACAAGTCAATCCCTGAGTTGCTGAAGTCAGTTATGGTTAACTCCATTAGTATGTCTGTGATGAAACTAAATGGAAATCGAGACGGTGGACATCCCTGACGGACACCACTGGTTTCACCATTTGAGCCAACAACTCGCCATAAGCTTTCACCTGGTTGACTGCATGTGTTCGAGTAGAGTTCCTTGATCAGTGCAGTGCATTTTCTCGGCATTCCTCTTACAGCCAAGCATCGCTAGAGAACCTCTCGGTCGACAGAATGGAATGCCGCCTTCAGGTCAAGAAATATAATGATTGTTGGACGCCGGTAAAAATGCCTATGTTCCAGAATCTGTCGAAGGGTGAAGATATGATCAATACACCCTCTTCCTGGCCTAAAGTCTGGCTAGTTCTCTCGTGTTTGTTCCCCTCGAGGACCACTAGCAATGCATGGTTATTGAGCCTAGAACTTTAGATATCATATTAGTCAAGCTAATCCCTCTGTGATTATCATAGGAAGACTTGTCTCCCTTCTTGTATATCAGGATAATCAGTGACTTACACCAACCCGACGGGACTTCCTCTGATTCCCAGACGCTGCTTGAATTCGGAGCTCGCCGGAATAAGTCTTCTAGCATTTATCAGTTCGGATGAGGCGGTGGAGATCCAGTGGTTTTTACTCACCTTTGAGTTTACCTTATTCACAGCCTTTACATCTGTATCTATGGCTGCCTGAATATTCTTCGAAGCTTCTTTAGGGTGAGCGGAGCTGTCAAACTCAGATATGTGTTTAGCTAGTTCTTCCTCAAATAGGGGTTTAGTTTCCTGATCGAGCTGGGGACGTGATGGTTTTACCGCCAGCTGTTTCCTACGTCCATTCAGTTGTAAGCACACCCGAGCGCGGACCAGTGCATGATCGGTATCTACACACGTGTTCCAGAAGGAGCGACAATCTCCTACCGACCTACGCCAACGATAACTTATTGCTATGTGGTCTATTTGTGTCCAGCGTTGGTTTGATGAAGGGGGTCGCCAAGTCAAACAGTGTCTCTCCTTGTGTTTGAAGATAGTGCTTACAAGAAACAAATGATTATCTGAACAGAACTGTAGGAGACGGTCACCGTTGTCGGTTCGCTGGCACGGGACTCCATAGGTGCCACCGACATCCTTCTCAGATTGACACAATTTCCCTACTTGAGCATTAAAGTCACCAGCTAGAACGGCCATATTTGAGCGTTTAGCCTTTCGCAGCAAACTAGACAGCTTTTGGTAGAACTCATCCTTCGTTTCATCTGAACTGCGGTCAGTGGGGGCGTAGGCGGAGATTACGAAAAGGCATCGGCGAGTAGTGCAGTCCTTTCTCCTATTTACTTATCCGTTCAGACGGACAGCACACATTCGGCTATCTACCGGGATCCAGTCAAGCAGTGTCTTTTCTGCCCTAGTACTCAAAGCTATCCCTACACCAGCTAATCCTCGTGAACTAGCTGTGGCATATCCTGACACCCTCAAGGTGAATTTTGCAGATTTATCCTGTTGGCCAGGTGGGGCTAGGTGAATAACCACACTTGGGTCGTGTATGCGTGTTTCTGAAACACAACATACATCAATGGCTCGGGATGCCTGTTGTCCTATTTGGCAAAGTGTCCTAACATTAACAACATGAAATCGGTGGCGTGGCTTTAGGAGACTATCGGTGGTTTTTTGGCTTCCGTCGTTTTTAGTGGACACAGAGTGAAGAATGAGTGAGGAGCCATCAAGTAGAGGAGTTGCATCAGTGGGAGGAAGGCAAGGTAATAAAGATGAAGATGAAGACAAAGATAATTGAGGATTAGAGAGGTTTTGTGTGCATATCGGATTGTGAGGGCGTTTGTTACTTCCCGGCTGCCCACACCGTGGAAGTCGGTTGTGTGACCGCAGAGCCCAGGGGACAGCTGCGTGAGGCTGGTCACACGCGGCCTGTGTTTGTTCGTTCTCTTTTGTTTGGTGTGCCTCAGTAGCGTACTTATCACTTCTGCCCTGTGACACGGCAGCAGGAAGCGCGGTCGTTGTTAATCCGGGCCCCGACTGATTAGGCATGATATTTTGTTTGTTTGTGTCATATTTTTATTTATTTATTTTTTTTTATTTTTGATTACAGCTTGATTCCACACCGTATTTTTGGTACAAGTGTGGAATTTTTCAGCGTGGATATCGGTAGCCCAAAATTCGCAGGCCGACCATAGATATCAGGTGTGCGTCGGCGTGGGCTCGAACCCCGGACCATGTGCATGGTAGGCGAGGATCCTAACCACTGTGCCACCGACGCATAGTATTGGATTGGATAGCTGCTTTTTGTCTAACCGCTATCCAAACAACCTTTCCGGCATGGTAAGACCTCAAGAGACATAAGTCCTAGCCAGTATAGCTTTTGGGACATTGCGGTGTTCAAGCCCGACCACCACTTTCGGTAGGGACAAATGAAAGGTGCACTAATTGGGTAATTTCTGTATGTTTTAAAATCCGATTCCAAAGTATAGGTGTCACCAACACTTATTCGATCTTTCATATCACTAGACTGCTACCTCATTTGTGTATGTGTATGTGTGTTGAAATCTGGCCTTTTGAAATTTTCTCTTTTGGTATAAATAAATTATGTGTAATACTAGTTCACCAATCGTCGTTTATCTTTTGTTTGTAAAAGAGGGGATGTTTATGCATGAGTGTGTATGTGTATTCAATTCAAAATTCAGAAAACTAGTAGGTAAATCTCTTAATAGTTAACCTTCTGAAACAGATGAAGCATGATTTAATGTTTCTGCGACATTTTATTATTCCGCTGCTGTTGGTTGTAAGGTATTGATAAAACACTGACATGTTTTTCACGATAATAAACAGTTAACTAAAATACACACAATATTAAATATTTAAATCGTTGCTCAATATTTAGTTATTGATCAGCTTGCTCTACATTACTATGAGAACAAGTTATTAAGTATGTTCTGTCATCGTTAGATTAATTTGAAGAAGACAGTTAAACATCAACAGCCCAAAAATGTACCGTTTTATAATAGTTAAGGTAATTGTTTACATTTATCTCTTATTTCTTAATTCAGTGATGCTGTATTATCATGACTTCTGTCTGTATAATGTAAATACAACCTGATTTTGCCTCAGTAAAAGTTGCTAGCTTTTTCAAGCTGTAGTTCTTTAAACTGTGTTTACGAAAACTTTGCATAGAGTAACGTTATTAAATAACAAGTGATCTATATGATGCTAGTACTTACTTCGAAGCTAGTTATGGTTTAAAACAATTAGTTCCCTTTATGAATTTAGATAAAGCAATAAGAAGACATAATTTGTCTGAATCGTGTAATGTATTTGCGCAATTGTTCGAAATGTGTTGCGCAAATACATTACACGATTCAGACAAATTACGTCTTCTTATTGCTTTATCTAGTTATGGTTGTTTGTTATGATAGGGATTGAAATATCCTACTGTGAATTTTTATCGTTTATCCAACTTTAAAGGTTTAATTTTATTCATTTTTCATTCAATAGCTTTTGGAGTAAAATGACGGAAACATTATGGGTGCGTGTTACTGACAGACTTGATGTGCATATATCTTCAATGTTACAGTATTTGGATGTTAATAGTTTTAGTACAGATGCACGTGATATGGTAAAAGCCAATGTGTCTACTCCAGGAAATCCTAATACAACTGGGGGCAGTGCTGCTGGTTTGCATCCGAAAATGTATGCTCTTATTCGTCCCCATTGGATAGCTAGACGTTATGCTGAACTGGCAGCTAGTCTTCATTCCATTGGACATGGATTCCCCGGAAGTGAGTACATTTTTAAAGATAATACTGTTTATTTCTCTGTAATTTCACATTCAACAATCTTGTTCAGTCAGTACATCTATTATAAATCCTGTTTTTTTTGGGTTTCGATATGATATTCCGTACCAAAAAACAGCTACCTGTGAAATATTTTACTCACTGGTTGAAGTAGTCAGTTTTAAGCTATTGGGTCGGTGGCACAGCGGTTAGGACTCCCGCCGACCACGCACATGGTCCGAAGTTCGATCCCGGCCGGCGCACACCTGATATCTATGGTTGGCCTGCAAAATTTGGGCTACCGATATCCATGCTGAAAATTCCATACTTGTACAAAAAATACGGTGTGGAATCAAGCTTTAAATAAAAAAATAAAATAAAATAAAAATCTCTCTTTACCTTACAGGTGTCCATGTAACCACGATGTATGTTTAGTCCTCTTATTTTAATTCTGCTTCATTCCTCAGTGCATGTACATGCATATGGTTTATTATTCACACCACTCCAAAATGGTTGAGGTGTTTTCAATCGGCTTTCAGCCTATAGGTCCTGAGTTCAAATGTCACTCACCCACTTCATTCTGAGAAACTGAGAACTTATCATCAGCCCTTGCATAGTTAGTGTGGCCCATAGACTGATATATTAGACCTCTGTTGCCAGTAAATAACTTCCATTGACAACTGCTAACATGAAAAACGCTACTTCTTTACAATGTTTATTTAGATCAGAAATAAAAGTTTTGGCATATAATTTCTCTCACTAGTTGTGGGATTAAATGTCGACCATATCAGCTATATATTGGGATTATTATTATTCGTTCATTGGCTTGTGGGTTGAACACTGAGTTTCAGTACGGTACATGCATATGATATCTTTTCCTGCTATCTTTTTCATATGGCTTCACAAATCCCTACAATCTTTCGTTTCTTCGTCTCATGATTTTCTCCACATCTCTCGGGCACCCAAACTGTCATTTCCCACTCCGATTCCATTCGAGAGCCTGGAATGTGATATCACTTGAATGTCTCCTTAGTGTATTTCCAATCCATCCACCTCCATTTCCCTCTACGTTTTCGTTAAGCAAACAACTTATTGATTGGTTCTTGGCCATCAGGATTACTTGTTACTTATCATATCAAGCCTGTTATGTATATTATTGTTATTATATCCTTAATTCCTGGAGGAACATAGGGCTTCAGCTGCGCACCTCTATTGCCTTCTGTCTTCTGCCAACTTTTTCACCTCGTTCCAAGTCTAAGCCTGTTATGTGATCATCATTATCAAGCCAACACAGGAGGCTAGTGCTGATTAAAGTGTGCAGCCTGTTAGAAGGGTTTTTGGTGATGCGTGGATGAAGTCTTTGAACTGTATTGAAGCACTGACTCGACATTGGTGCTAAAAGAATCTTGCGAGTTGAGTTTCAATGCTCATTTAAGACATTCTATCTATTTGTTTTCAAATTAATATCTCTTGGCGCCATTTTTCTTCTTCTTTATGGAGACCACGTTGCTGGTATTTTGTCATAAGCATTGCTAAATGTTTTTATATGCTGTTCATTTTCTTTCTTTGCTGTGTCTTTTCACATGATTAGTCGTTCTCCGGTTGTAGTTGATGGTCGCTTAATCTTTTTATTTTTGATTACAGCTTGATTCCACACCGTATTTCTGGCGCAAGTATGGAATTTTCAGCATGTGATATCGGTAGCCCAAATTTTGCGGACCGATAATAGATATCAGGTGTTCGTCGGCAGGGAATCGAACCCCGGACCCTGTGCATAGTCGGCGAGAGTCTCAACCGCTATGCCAATGACGCTTAATCTTGCTTTTTATGTTTAAATGGCAGTTCGAATTAAGTTGATAGGAATGGTGGAAACTATGAATTTCTTTCTGCTAACTTTATGTTGCCGTAATTTAAGCGTTTAATCTTCTGTGAGAGGTATTAACAATGTTTCAACTTGTATTTACCATTTCTCAGTTTTGTTATAGTTCCTGTATGCAAAAAGAAACTTCTCCGTAGACTTGACAGTCATACATAAAGCTAACGGATGTTGCATAAATTTGAACTTACTAGATGAATTCAGGCATACTTGTTGCTTACCTAACTTACGGATTTCAACAATCAAAGCATTGTATACTCTGAATACTTGGTTATATTACCAATGATTGTTTAAATAATTGTGTTTCATGTAATTGTACTTCTGTTCTCATGTTATTTCGATTATCTGTTTCTTTCTTTCAATTTTTCTCGTTTAGCTCCACTTTTTGATGACTCTGTCGGTAAATCGAAAAGTTCAGACAATTCTAAGTTACAATACTCTTTACACTCTGTTTCTTCATCATCATTATCATCGTCGCAAAATCACTTAAATTATCCCAGTGTAAAGCCTGGTCTTGATCCTCGTATTCTTAGTCGTTTGGCTCAGTTACAAACTCAGTTTGAACATGTACTAAATTCTTTGGCTAAGACATTCTCTCGTCCGAAATTGGCACACATCTTTTTGATCAATAATTACGACTTAGTTATAAGTGTACTAACTGTAAGTTAAAGCTCTAGTATACCTGATAGTTAGCTGTATTATTTATTTCTTTTAAATTTATTATGAAGGCGTGACCAATTGAACGGATTATTTAATCTTCAAACAATGCATCCTAAACACTCAATATTACCATAGTCTTTTTTGTCACTTGATACTAGGCTGATGTTGAAACCCCTACCAGTCAATCTGAAGCTCATAGAATTATAAAACTAGTATGGTATATCACTAATTTTTTATATGGCTTAACATATTGGGAAACTTCGCTAGGCGACTGAATTGTATTATTATTTACTTATTTATTTTTTAACTCAGGTTTGGCGGAATAACAAGGAATAACAGGGTTAATGTAAAGTAGCGAAGTCTCTATTTTCATCCAGTAGGTATATTTCTCACCATCCTCGAAAAATTACAAAATTTAGAGTAGTAGTAGTAGTGGTAGTGCATGTCTGTTGATATTCAGCTATGAAGCATTCAGTAGATGAAGAATTTCCTTATATACTACTACCAGACTGCTGAAGACTAGTAGCTTTTAAAACTTTTTAGATAAATTCGTGGTGATTTTGCTTTCCTTTAGTGTGCGTGTGTGTGTGCGCATATGTATGAATTCGTCTGTATTATTTGTAAATAGGAAAACATTTTTCAGCACTGTATCATAAATTACTGCTTATTTTTGCAGGTTAAGTATAGCAATAAAAGTCATTTTTTTGGACAGTCTACTCACAGACTTCTTCAGTTTAGATGCTTCGTAAATTTTAGAAAATATGTTGATTCATTTTATAGGAACACGGAGCTGGTGATTCTCTAGAAGTTGTTCGATGCCAGGAGTCTGTAGGAAAGTATACAACAGCATATATTGATGAGGCTTTATCACCATATTTCGGATGTTTGATATCTTTCGTTCGTGATGTAGAAACTAGATTAGCCAGTGGAAAGCATTCACCAACAGATCAAACTGAAGCATCACAGACTATTCGTAGTGAGGAAGGTATGTTTTCCAATTGTCGTTATTATTTGAGCTTACTCTTTTAGTGTCACTCTGTGTATTCGTTAGTGATCAGCGTATTTTTGCTTGATTACTGTCATTTAGGTGTTTGCTTAAATAAATTATTTAAATGTTCTAGAACTAATCGCGGAACTTAAGGTCAGAAACTTTAAACTTCTGCTGAATATCAGGTATCAGATACCTATCAGTTTTAATATGGCTAAAAGCCAAGTTAAAAATTAATACTGATTAGTACTGTGTAATCAGAGGTTTGCTGTGTACTTCTGTTTTTATTTTAGTCTCTCTTAATCCAACACTTGACTGTTTGTTTACCGACATATTCAGATTCTCATAAATACATGCACACACATACTTGATAATCTATGATCGTATTTAGTCACTTTTATGTTTGATAGAGTTAAGCTATAAGATCATCTTTCATAATGATTGTTACTATGTCATGTAGTATTCTTTAGGTAATTTACTGTAGTCTTATGCTTGCGCTTGTGTTTGTTTACGTGTTTCTCTTCTTACACATTCCAGCCCGTGTTACACGAATTGTAAAAGGATTTAATATCGATTGGAAGAATTCAATTGAGAAAATACACGATGAAGTTATGATGGAATTCGCTAATTTCACTCTAGGCACACAGATATTTCAAGTTAGTTTGTTATCTGTTATGATAGCGTAATCTCTAACTGCTCGTATCCGGTGTGTTGCGTGTCTATTGGGTTGATATTGCCCAATTTTGCGTAAATGAACAGCCATAGGCTTAGTTACCTTTCATATTTTTTTGTTTATCGTGTCTAGTGTGTATTTGAATGTTTCCAAATAGATAATGGAAGTAGTACATAGTTGAAACATGCAATCATAAATTAGGAGTTACTGACATTTCTTACAAGTGATTATCAAATAGAAGATTAAAAAACTAATAAGTAGCACTTGTATATACTTGTCATAAACACGTACATTGTTCGAATAACACGAGTAGCCGCAATCCTCTGGAGTAGTCGACGGACGAAGTTAAGTTATAGGGTCCCAGGGGTGCGAACACTCCCATGACCATGAACGCATGCTAGTCGTTGGCTAACGACAGCCGTCATTATTATAACGCAAATATGAACTTAATTCACCGGCTGAAGAGCAAATTTCACCCAGATGATGTTTTTAAGTACTGTTTGGACAATGTGTTGTTAGTTTGTCAGGGTTATAGTTTGGGTTAAGGTTAGGATTAAGAAGAAGGATAGGTTTGGAATTGGTATTATTTAATTTATTTTGTTTTATTATCCACATTTTCCTAGTAAGTAGTCATCTGTCCTCTTACTGAAAACCAAAGTAAATCAAACGAGGGCTCTTGGGGAAAACTGCGAAACAGGATAAAGCGATTAACGGGTTACATAAAAGTTGACCTTAAATCACCTCGATGAATACACATACAGAAACTGGTCTAACTTAAAAACTGATACGCCACATTACAACTGGGACGTATTTTTAAGTCATGCTAGAGAATAATACCCTGTTTAATGTATTTTCGTGCATTTTCTTGTAAATAGTCGTCATTTTTGTGCAGAAGTTACCTATTTTTATGTTTGACCGGCCCAGGGTCACTCGTGCATTCGTATCCCTTGGGAGCCTATGGTTTAACTTTGCCAGTTGACCTTGTTACAGTATGATGTAACCACTAATACCTGTCTTCATCAAGCGTTTTTTCTGCTTCCGAGTGGGACATAGGGCTTCAAGCTTTACCAGGATAACGAGCAAAGGTAAGATATAACACATCCATGCGCCTACTTGACATGAATCTGAACTTAAAATTTGATGTAGTAGGAACTTGGCTCTACTGGTCGCTTACACATTATATTCTTGTTAGTGCGTTAGTTTGATATGGTGCCTGCTCACGGCATACTTCACATAAGACTGGGTTACATGTCCATTTTGGTTGAAGCCGTTTTCGTACAACAGAAACTATAGAAGTCAGATTTAACGGTTGTTGGGTTATTTTGATGTGCCAATAGAAATCCCGACCGATAGCTGCTACCTTGACGTGGTGCTTAGGCTTGCACATCGCAATGACCCAACAAGCTACACTGGCTGGAACTGTTTTTCCTGCAGGTCCTATAGGTCAGTCTCTGTAATCTTTCATATTCCTTTCTACCATTGCCCATTCTGTTTCACTCTTATACCCGTCAAACTATTGATTCTCTTCACTTATCTTGTCTACCTTTGTGTGCCATTTAGAACGTGGCAACTCGAACTGCTGCACTTCGGTGCCAAGTTCTATGTTGAATCCAGACAGACAGGCAGGTCCTACCTTGCCAGGAAAGTTGTTAGGATAGCAATTAGACTAAAAACAGTTGCTGGCATAGTGTAAGAATTTTTTTAACACTATTCTGGCGTCTGTGGGCAAAACCGTACTGCTGGGGAATAGGGATTTAACAGCAGTGAGGTGTTTCTCTCAGATGACCAACATGCCAGCTATTCTGTCTCTCCACTCTTCACAAGTAAAGCCGTCCCCTAGTGTCGTTTTGAACGTTATTAGTTCGTCGTCCCAATCCAACATCATGACCAATACAAAATCACAAAATTTCATGCCGGATCGGCCGTGGCCCGGATTAACAACGACCGCGCTTCCTGCTGCCGTGTCACAGGGCAGGAGTGATAAGTATGCTACTGAGGCACACCAAACAAAAGAGAACGAACAAACACAGGCCGCGTGTGACCGGCCTCAAGCAGCTGTCCCCTGGGCTCTGCGGTCACACAACCGACTTCCACGGTGTGGGCAGCCGGGAAGTAACAAACGCCCTCACAATCCGATATGCACACAAAACCTCTCTAATCCTCAATTATCTTTGTCTTCATCTTCATCTTTATTACCTTGCCTTCCTCCCACTGATGCAACTCCTCTACTTGATGGCTCCTCACTCATTCTTCACTCTGTGTCCACTAAAAACGACGGAAGCCAAAAAACCACCGATAGTCTCCTAAAGCCACGCCACCAATTTCATGTTGTTAATGTTAGGACACTTTGCCAAATAGGACAACAGGCATCCCGAGCCATTGATGTATGTTGTGTTTCAGAAACACGCATACAAGACCCAAGTGTGGTTATTCACCTAACCCCACCTGGCCAACAGGTTGAATCTGCAAAATTCACCTTGAGGGTGTCAGGAGATGCCACAGCTAGTTCACGAGGATTAGCTGGCGTAGGGATAGCTTTGAGTACTAGGGCAGAAAAGACATTGCTTGACTGGATCCCGGTAGATAGCCGAATGTGTGCTGTCCGTCTGAACGGATCAGTAAAAAGGAGAAAGGACTGCACTACTCGCCGATGCCTTTTCGTAATCTCCGCCTACGCCCCCACTGACTGCAGTTCAGATGAAACGAAGGATGAGTTCTACCAAAAGCTGTCTAGTTTGGTGCGAAAGGCTAAACGCTCAGACATAGTCGTTCTAGCTGGTGACTTTAACGCTCAAGTAGGGAAATTGTGTCAATCTGAGAAGGATGTCGGTGGCACCTATGGAGTTCCGTGCCAGCGAACCGACAACGGTGACCGTCTCCTACAGTTCTGTTCTGATAATCATTTGTTTCTTGTAAGCACTAACTTCAAACACAAGGAGAGACACTGTTTGACTTGGAGACCCCCTTCATCAAACCAACGCTGGACACAAATAGACCACATAGCAATAAGCTATCGTTGGCGTGGGTCGGTAGGAGATTGTCGCTCCTTCTGGAACACGTGTGTAGATACCGACCATGCACTGGTCCGCGCTCGGGTGTGCTTACGACTGAACGGACGTAGGAAACAGCTGGCGGTAAAACCATCACGTCCCCAGCTCGATCAGGAAACTAAATCCCTATTTGAGGAAGAACTAGCTAAACACATATCTGTGTTCGACAGCTGTGCTCACCCTGAAGAAGCTTGGAAGAATATCCAGGCAGCCATAGATACAGCTGTAAAAGCTGTGAATAAGGTAAACCCAAAGGTGAGTAAAAACCACTGGATCTCCACCGCCTCATCCGAACTGATAGATGCTAGAAGACTTATTCCGGCGAGCTCCGAATTCAATGAGGAGCGAAAGCTGCACAAAAGGAAACTTCCGAAAAGTCTCCGCAAGGACCGTGAACAGTGGTGGGTGACAAAAGCCAAAGAGATGGAGAAAGCTTCGAGGATAGGCAACACCAGGCAACTCTTTAGACTCATCAGGGAAACAGGTGGGAGAAGACAAATCATCAGTGAGACAATCTCGGAAAAAAATGGCACTATAATTAGCTCCCAGGATAGACGACTGGATCGTTGGAAAGAGCATTTTTAATTGGCCCACAGCCACGCTCAACCTTCCGAGCATCCAACACCTCCCTGAATGGGATATAGACACAGGTCCTCCGTCTCTAACTGAGGTTACTAAGGCTGTCACCAATCTGAAACTAGGCAAAGCAGCGGGACCTGATGGAATGACTCCAGAGGTATTTAAGTACGGTGGAGACAGCTTACTGTCTACGTTAACTGAGGTACTTAGCAGCGTCTGGGAATCAGAAGAAGTCCCATCGGGTTGGTGTAAGTCACTGATTATCCTGATATACAAGAAGGGAGACAAGTCTTCCTGTGATAATCACAGAGGGATTAGCTTGACTAATATGGTATCTAAAGTCTTAGGCTCAATAATCATGCATTGTGGTGCTCGAGGGGAACAAACACGAGAGAACCAGCCAGGCTTTAGACCAGGAAGAGGGTGTATTGATCATATCTTCACCCTCCGACAGATTCTAGAACATAGGCATTCCTACCGGCGTCCAACAGTCATTATATTTCTTGACCTAAAGGCAGCATTCGACTCTGTCGATCGAGAAGTTCTCTGGAGATGCTTGGCTGTAAAGGGAATTCCGAGAAAATATATTGCACTGATTAAGGCACTCTACTCGTACTCATACAGCCAGGTGAGGGCTTACGGCGAGCTGTCATCTGAACTGATGACGACCAGTGGTGTCCGTCAAGGATGCCCATTATCTCCTTTTCTATTCAACTTCATCATAGATGTGTTAATGGACTTAACCCTAGGTGACTTCAGCGACTCAGGGATTGACTTGTTACCAGGGTATATTCTCGTTGACTTAGAATATGCAGACGATATAGTCCTTCTAGGCGAGGACGCTGACAAAATGCAGTCTTCTAAACACCTTGAGCTGCAATCTACGAATGTTTGGCATGCGATTTGCTCCCGCCAAATGTAAGATGATGTTACAGGACTGGACTACACTGACTCCTAGTTTAGAAATAGGGAGTGAAGTGGTAGAGCACGTTGACCGCTTCACTTATTTGGAAAGTACCATCAGCCAGTGCCAACAGGTTGATCTCCGACGAAATCTCAGCACGAATACAGGGGGCTCGTTTCGCATATCCCAGTTTACGCTGTCTCTGGCGTAGACGTGATATCCGGCTGACTATCGACCAAAGGGCGGGTGTACTGCTCATCAGTCCGCTCCGTCCTCCTTTATGGCTGTGAGACCTGGCCATTCAGAGTGGAAGACATGAAAAGCGTGGCTAGCTCTCTTTGATCATAGGTGCCTGCGTTCTATCTCCCGTGTGAAGTGGTATAATAAGGTGAGCAATATTGAGGTTAGGCATCGGTCGAGTTCTAGGTAAGGAGGGGAAGTCAATCGACGAGGCTGTGAAGTTACATCAACTGAGATGGTTAGGACATGTGTTACGCATGCCTAGTCATCGCCTTCCTCGACGGTCAATGTTAGCTGACATAGGGGGTCAGGTTGGAAAAAGGCTAGCGGTGGTCAAACCAAAACATGGCACCAGTCAGTGAAATCTACAACAGTTAGTCTAAGCCACGTAGGAAGGTGTGGATTTCCTGGTTGGAGTCCTCGGGACGGTAAAACCCAATGGTTGGAAACAATTGGTGATATGGCTCAAAATCTTTCTCAATGGCGCAGATGCATCCACTCTTTGTGATTCCCAATGAAACTATATTGTTCTTCGTTACTAGTATTCTTTTGTCTCACAACTCTGTTTACTGTCTGCATTATATCTTCACCCTCCGACAGATTCTAGAACATAGGCATTCCTACCGGCGTCCACAGTCATTATATTTCTTGACCTAAAGGCAGCATTCGACTCTGTCGATCGAGAAGTTCTCTGGAGATGCTTGGCTGTAAAGGGAATTCCGAGAAAATATTGCACTGATTAAGGCACTCTACTCGTACTCATACAGCCAGGTGAGGGCTTACGGCGAGCTGTCATCTGAACTGATGACGACCAGTGGTGTCCGTCAAGGATACCCATTATCTCCTTTTCTATTCAACTTCATCATAGATGTGTTAATGGACTTAACCGTAGGTGACTTCAGCGACTCAGGGATTGACTGTACCAGGGTATTCTCGTTGACTTAGAATATGCAGACGATATAGTCCTTTTAGGCGAGGACGCTGACAAAATGCAGTCTTCTAAACACCTTGAGCTGCAATCTACGAATGTTTGGCATGCGATTTGCTCCCGCCAAATGTAAGATGATGTTACAGGACTGGACTACACTGACTCCTAGTTTAGAAATAGGGAGTGAAGTGGTAGAGCACGTTGACCGCTTCACTTATTTGGAAAGTACCATCAGCCAGTGCCAACAGGTTGATCTCGACGAAATCTCAGCACGAATACAGGGGGCTCGTTTCGCATATCCCAGTTTGCGCTGTCTCTGGCGTAGACGTGATATCCGGCTGACTATCGACCAAAGGGCGGGTGTACTGCTCATCAGTCCGCTCCGTCCTCCTTTATGGCTGTGAGACCTGGCCATTCAGAGTGGAAGACATGAAAAGCGTGGCTAGCTCTCTTGATCATAGGTGCCTGCGTTCTATCTCCCGTGTGAAGTGGTATAATAAGGTGAGCAATATTGAGGTTAGGCATCGGTCGAGTTCTAGGTAAGGAGGGGAAGTCAATCGACGAGGCTGTGAAGTTACATCAACTGAGATGGTTAGGACATGTGTTACGCATGCCTAGTCATCGCCTTCCTCGACGGTCAATGTTAGCTGACATAGGGGGTCAGGTTGGAAAAAGGCTAGCGGTGGTCAAACCAAAACATGGCACCAGTCAGTGAAATCTACAACAGTTAGTCTAAGCCACGTAGGAAGGTGTGGATTTCCTGGTTGGAGTCCTCGGGACGGTAAAACCCAATGGTTGGAAACAATTGGTGATATGGCTCAAAATCTTTCTCAATGGCGCAGATGCATCCACTCTTTGTGATTCCCAATGAAACTATATTGTTCTTCGTTACTAGTATTCTTTTGTCTCACAACTCTGTTTACTGTCTGCATTATGCATTTCTTCTACCTTCTTCTCTTGCTTTGTGTGCTGCATGAAGTGTGGCTGCTCGAACTGCTGAACATCGTTGCAGAGTTCTTTGTTGAAACCAGTCAATCAGGTAAACAAAATTAAATTTTATCCGGTGGGTTGTGCTGTAAACGATACTATTTGCATTTGTTTCATTCATTCATATATCAAATCAATTAAACTGGATGCCTACTTTTCTTCCAAATCCTTATATATGCTCTATATGCCAAGTTACTTTTGTTGTTTTTTTAAGGCGTTACTTGCCCAATTGATTCAACATTATCATCGTTTTCAAAAGGTGATGACACAAAGCCCATACAAGAATATGCCTATACGTAATCAACTAGTAAATATACATCAAATAACCAACGAAATGAAAAAGTGTAAAACAAATTTCTCTTGAAAGTTGTGATTTTCTTGGCATCATTGTTTGTTTAAATTAATTCCATTATTTCATCTCTTTGATTTATTGTATTCCTGTTCGATATGTTCTGCTGGTCTGTTATCTTTTTGAGTGTTATTATATGAATTGACTTAATCTCTCTTCCTCTCTCTCTCCGCTTATTTAAGACACCCTATTTTTTCCTGACAAATTTTTATATTTTGAATGTTGTGGTGTGTTTTGTTTCTTTTTTTATCAATATATTTTTAATATCTTGTTTATTTTGAATTGAAATTTATGTGTATTGTGTATTTATGTTTATCTAACTTGAATACCTTTTTCAAGCCTTATTTTCTGGCTAACCACTGGCACTGTGATAATCTTGTTTAAGAAAAAATAATATTAATTTAGATGTTTTCTGTTTTGTAATCTCTATGTGCGTAAAATATGTGGTCAGTACTGTTTTGCGTAAGTGGTCTTTTTACAAAGGGGATTAGCGAAGAAAGCAATAATTGTTTGTCACATTTCGTCTCTTTGACGCTGATAATAAGTTGAAATTAGATGATTATCACGGTATCTTGGTGTTTCACTGGTATAATGTCTATCAAATATTGGTTCGATTTCTAGCCAACTCTGCCTGTCTGTCTGGATTCAACATAGAACTTGGCACCGAAGTGCAGCAGTTCGAGTTGCCACGTTCCAAATAGCACACAAAGGTAGACAAGAAGATGAGTGAAGAGAATCAATAGAGTTTGACGGGTATAAGAGTGAAACAGAATGGGTAATGGCAGAAAGGAATATGAAAGATTACGGAGACTGAATACATCTGCGCCATTGACAACGATTTTGAGCCATGTCACCTATTTTCTCCAACCATTGATTCCTAGAGTCCCGAGGGATCCAACTCGGAAGTTTGCATCTCCCTACCTGACTGAGTTTAACTGTCAAGGATTTCATGGATTGATGAGGCATGTTTTTGTTTGGCCACCTCTTACTCTTTTCCAACCTGCACCTATATCAGCTAGTAATGCCCGTCGGGGAGGCGATGGTTAGGCATGCGCAGAACGTGACCTAGCCATCTCAATCTATGTAATTTTATTGCCTCATTGATTGATTTTACTTCTTTGCCCAACACTACGCCCAACGTCAGCATTACTTACCTTATTAAACCACCTGACGTGAGAAAGAGATCGCAGACATCATGTCTTCAACGCGTATTGGCCATGTTTCAGAGCCATAGAGAAGGATGGAGCGAACTGCTGAGTAGTACACACGTCCCTTGGTTGATAGCCGGATGTCACGCTTACTCCAGAGATGGTGTAAGTCAGCGAAAGCAGCTCGAGCTTTGTGGAATCGCTCTGAGATTTCGTCGCCAATCAATCCGTTGGTGCTGATACAACTTCCCAAATAGATGAAGTGGTCAACATGTTCTATCACTTCACTCCCTATCACTAAGCT
The DNA here is from genome assembly GCA_944472135.2 of Trichobilharzia regenti. NCBI lineage: Eukaryota > Metazoa > Platyhelminthes > Trematoda > Strigeidida > Schistosomatidae > Trichobilharzia > Trichobilharzia regenti. The sequence continues at coordinate 50,839,089 of OX235270.1, forward strand.
ATGAGTTGACGTAGTCCAGTTCTGTAGCAGCATCTTACATTTGGCGGGAGCGAATCGCATGCCAAACATTCGTAGATTACAGCTCAAGGTGTTCAGAAGACTCTGAATTTCGTCAGCATCCTCCCCTAACAGGACTATTTCATCTGCATATTCGAAGTCCATACGACTATTCCCTGGTAACAAGTCGATTCCTAAGTCGTTAAATTCAGTTAAAGATACTTCCATCACCATATCTATGATGAAGTTAAAGAGAAATTGGTAAAGCGGACATTCCTGGTTGTTATCAATTCAGATGACAGTTCCCCATAAGCCCTTACTCACCTCCGTTTACTGATCGCCTAGTTGGTGGTAGTTGTAGATTCAATATAAACAGACTATTCCTACTAAAACCAAGTATGAAGTGCTATGACCGATTTAGAACGCAAGCAATGTAGAGAAAAGAAGAAACTTTCAAGAATTGGTTTGTAAGGATGCAATTTGTTTTTACGAGTTTGACCACGGATTGATATCAGTTAGAGAACCATTGAAAACCAAGGAGTACTGGACATCTGGCTTATCTACAGCTTTTATGAAGGCTTTCATTTTGTTTCTTTTTTAGGGGGGGGAGTTCTTGCACTAGATAGTGATCCGAGTCCACGCCTGCTTCTCTTTTCCATATAGGGCTTAGGAATCTGTCTTCATATTTTTGAGATTGGTATGAAATCTCTGACATTTTGTGTCCATCTGATGAGACCCAAGTTAGTTTATGCTTATCTTTTTAATTACACTCACTACCTCTAATCATCAAACATGGATATGCCTTCAAAGATATCTCCGTTCTGATTTATTTCATCAAGCGCCCATCCATATAGGACGAACTCTCTTTGTGTGTTGTCAACTCTAGTTTGGCTGGCACTAATGTCACCTATTAAAATTTTGGTATCATCATCTGTCTTATCGATCAGTGCTTGCGGTTACCTCTGTAAGTCTCCCATCTCTTTATCAGCATTCGTTTTAGGTGCGCCGGATTGCATAATTGTAACTTTCCTGCCTTTTGAGTTGAATCTAACTGTCATGATCCTGCAGGAGATTGGTTGCCACTGTATGAAATATTTGGGTGTTATTAGTGACATCATGGTTGCCACTGCGTTTCTGCTTGCTAGTGGCTGACGTTTACGTGGTCAGAGTGGATTATAGACTCAAAGTAATAATTTGAAGGATCCACTTCCATTCTATCTACTCTCAAGGGTTCCTAACACTTCTGTACAATATCTCATGATTTCTTCTACAATCTCCATAGCTTTGCTAGACTCAGACATAGTTTGAAGATTCCTTCTTACTATGCTTACTTTTGGTTTCATTGAAAGGTGACTCATTTCCCGACTGGCTTCTTGGAAGCTTTCACTTGCTGGTATCATGCGTCCTCCAACTGATGAGTCTTTCCAACTCCAGAAGGTTAGTTTCGGTACCAACGGATTCGGTCATTTATGTTTGGCGTTGTTGGCTATACTCCAAGCGGTATACTAGGTCTTCTATGAAGCGGTCAATTAATGGAAAGCTTAACAGAACAAGGCAGTATATGAATTACCATAGTTTTTGTCTTCTGCAAATTAACAGAGGCCAACAGGTCAAGTGGAATGAATGAAATGGATTTTATGTTCAGTTTAAAGATTTATAGAAAACAGTAACTGTGCTAAGAGTGACTGATTGAGAATGGGGAGTAATGCGCAGCAAAAACAAAAAAAATCCAACTTGTCTGTAACAAAATCTCAAAATGTGTAGTACATAGTATATGCTGTCTCCTTTCGTATATGCTTCCGTAAAAAGCTGTTAAGATGTTTTTGTAATCTAAAAAACTGTGTATGTTAAGTTAAAATAAGACAGTTAGTGTTAAAAAGAATCCTAATGTAACAACAGAAAGCAAGACACGGAGATCACGTTTTATTTTTCATTAATTAAACCTATATATATATATAATGAACTGTGGGAATATGTGAGAATCATATTCCATTGGAACACATTGTATGCATTACATCACCACACTAATACCCACATGTGTAGATTTAAATGTAGTTTAAATAAATAAAGTGTTGACAGACGTTCCGGAAGTCAGTCAGTGAAATTAACATAACACATTTTTGGTTACTTAATATCGTTTTTCGAGTTTGCGGGATAGTAAGGAATGTTCATAGTTTACTGCGGTGATGTAACTTACAATAAGTTCTAATCTCCCCAAGGACTCATACAAAAAAGGAACTACCATCTCTTGCTTAGATAAACCGTACCCGATATTTGTGGTTCTGGGGTTTACTTGAGTACTCAGAACAGCTATCTCAGATTGGTTTATGGATGTCATAGCTTGTTGTGAATAGGTCAACATTATACGAATAAAATGAATTATCTGTTAATGTAGCCTGCTTTTAGCATAATTTACTTTCCCGAACATAGGAATAGCCAAGCTCCCACTATTTAGTCTAGTAATGACAAATATTTGGATTATTGGTTTTGTACCATAAAATTATATTGTTTGACACTTAACGTATTTTTTTTGTTTCTCTTTATGATAGCAATAAAAACAACAACCTCAGTGGGTCTGTACTGATGAAGAGTCCCAAACTAGGATGAAACAGCTCTTCAGTAATCCCGGGTCTTCCAGTGGTTCTCCAACCGATGTCAGCTCATGATGAATTCCTGGAACCAATCAAAAAAGTCCCTACAAACCAGTACTTGAGTACAAATAACAAGTGTTTTATTCTTTTTATATCAAATATAAGTTAATCTACTGTAGTCATTGTATTATGGATTCACTTATCAATCCACGATCTACTGGCCTTATTTGTGTCAAGTCTTTTTCATCCGCGGAAAACAGTCACTAGATAAAGCTTATTCAGAAGGACATATTCCAGTAGGTTTATCCATTTCCATAACTGTTAGCATTTGAGTTTCCATTTCCTTTCTTCAACTGTGATAGTAATTATAACCACAATAATCTAGACTACTTCCTTTTTGGTTGCATATACGTATAAATGGCGTCATGATTTGTTTAAAAGTTAACTAAACATCTCTATGCACCATTTAGTTCGTTGGTGCTTTCAGGTTATTTGACGAGGTATTTCACTATAATGTTATATATGTTCAATAAAATTCGAAGTGGGTTATTTTTCAAGTTAGATATTTGTTATAGTGGCACATATATTTTATTCACTTTTGAACAATGAATATGCTAGCGTACAATTAAATCAGACAATTCTATTCTTTACTAGTCCATTGTTGTAGGAATATTCTTCTTTAGTAAATTTATTCAACGTTCGTTAAACTTGACCTCCTTAGCTGATGAAACTCTCCCTTACTTTTTGGTAAGTTGATTTATCCTTTGATAAGGCTTTTCTTACTACTTCTCTCTTTCATTATGCTTGCCATTTTATTAATTTGCTTTTACAATCTGTCTTATTTTTCATGTCACCTTGACCTCCCGGTAGTTGAAATAAGATATAGTGTCTCTCTGTGTCTTTTCAAAGACACTGTATTTGAATGTGCATCCTATTATTTTCTAATTTTATGTCCTAGTATTTTGAGAAAGACAAGAAGTTCTGTAAGTGAATTCAAGTTACTTTCTTTTTTCTCAAATTCTAGAGTTTCACTTGAAGTGCTTCCAAAAATATGTCTTCATTGTTTACTTTTGTTAACTTGTTATATAATGTATCAAGATTTTTCATTTCCTGTGCATTTTTATCCATAAGAGATACCACGAATCAGTGGTTACTCCAGTGGTGAATGAAGATCAACTTACGTAGAAATGTACTTTAGTTGCTCTACTAGTTTTGTGTTGGTATGGTTGTTGATCTACAGTGCAATTTTTTTCAACGCACACGGCATCTGTCAACCACGTCTCGTAAACCGTTAATGCCCAGCTCTTGCTACGCTGGGACTCACGCTGTTCCTCGAAGCTTCTCAGAAACGCTTAGTACGAACGGATGCAAAAACCAGAACCCAGTTTGGCGACTCGAGAATTATTTATTCTAACACCAACTTATAGCCAATATTACAACTAAGGTTTCTGACGGTTTTGTACGTGCTTTTTGAACAGCGACAGATGAGAGGATGACTGGCTGATTGATGCCTCCGCGAAAATTGGGGAAGTTGGTTTTGAGCAAACAACCATGAATTGATCGTTCAATCTTCAACTACTGTTTTGACAGCATCAGTTAACAATAATCTCATAAATTAACAAGCAGTTCTCAGGAACTATATGACTTTTACAGGGGTTCAAGTTTAAACAAAAAATAATAGTGAAATAAGGAAAAATAAAGGGAAAAGTAATATGTTTGAATATGCTGGGAAATGAGCAAAGTCATTGATTGATAGCCATGTATACAATCATTTAGGATCTCGATGGTCTCGTATGACTTACCGAAGGCAAACAAACAATACGTACACATGAGATTCATACTTCGTATAACCGACTCGCTCATCACAAAGCTGTTCTTTGATTAACAGAGAATTTGTGACCCGTTTGTTGAGGACTAGCTGAAGGATTCCTTTCCTTTGAAAGCGAAAACTCCACGAATGTCTTAAACAAATTAATGGTATCATTTGACATAACCTTGTGCACAGAGATCCAAATTAACGAAAATGTCGATGTTACTAGCCAGCATTTTGAAAATCTCCCTCTGCCAGTGCTAAAATTTAAACGCATGTAACTAATGTGTACCATGAATGCGCGATTCCACTTAAATGACATTATTTGTCATCAAACAGATTGAGTAGCTTTCGGGAGTCTATTAAGACTTGTATTAGCAGATATGTAGGGGACTCATACTAGAGTTCACTAATATCACAAATACTAGAATAATAATCCAAGTCAATGGAATGTTAAATAACAATATATTACCAAAAATGCAGTGACGAGTTATACCAACAAAAAGGATTACTTGGATATAAAGTTTAAGTCCTCTGCTACAAATTATTTATATAATCCACGGGTACGTTAATTGTTTGAGTTGCGTCTGCTGTAGCTGCTGTGTTCCGGTTGTAGAAAAGTCTTCGGTTGAGAGTAGTAGACTCCTACAATCAATCCGAAGTATATAACACGGTGTGAGTTGAGTAAGTAAGCGGAAATAACCAGGGAGAAGACGAAGTCACCAAAAGCAGAGTGTATTTCCAATTGTACACGGAAGTTATATATATTTCAACAAGAAGCGTTTTAAACAAAAATCATGTACAATATCTCTAATTTCTACAAATAACCAAAAAGTGTACAATCACATTGTTACGTATCCACAGATATCATATTTGATCTTCAGTTAACAACGATAAAGTGTGCAATCGTAAAAACAACTTGTTATTGTCGATTTGTCATTAAATACACTTGTAGTATATGACACTAAAAGGCACGAGTCTGATCTACTTGGATTATTGAACAACAAATAAGAAAATATTGACTTTACTATAGGATATGACAGTACTGGAAGTTTCATTTTCCTTGATATCATATGAACCTGTTGCTTTTGATTTATTCATTCCTTTGTCACCTATCTTCAAAAAGGATTTTCAGGGGAGCAATCCACAAGGTCGCCCCTCTGTAACTATTTTTTAATGTAACAACCCCTTCTCAGGCGTGAGGCTAGCAACCCCACCCTATAAACAAAGTTGCTACAGAAACTTCAGCAAGATAAATCTCCTTACGCCAAAAAGTCTTTGTGGGGACATGGAACGTCCGCACCATGTACGAGATTGGCAAGGCTGCCCAGATTGCAAACGAGATGAAAAGATACGGAATCAAGTACTGGGAATATGTGAAACCAAGTGGAATGGGAATAGACTTCCCAAACTGTCAACGGGTGAGTCAGTGATCTACTCCAGTCACAGAAGATAACCACATGCACACCGAGGGTGCGGCTATCATGATGTCACCAACAGCGACGAAGGCCCTGATGCAATGGGAGGCGATTTCGCCCAGGATAATGATACCAGATTCAACTCCAAAGGAAGGAAAGTGTCAGTTATACAATGCTATGCACCCACAAACAGCTCAGATCTCGAAAAGAAAGAAGAGTTTTACAGACAGCTACAGGCAACAATGGACAATACCCCAGCTGGTGACATTAAAATACTAATGGGGGACATGAGCGCCAAACTGGAACTAGGCAACACAGGAAGAGAACTTATCATGGGTATAGAAGCTCTCGGAGAAATGAATGAAAATGGAGAACTCTTCGCCGACGTCTGCGCCTTCAACGAACTAGTGATTGGTGGCAGTGTATACGAGCACAAAGATATCCACAAGGTTACATGGGTGCCACCAGACGGGCGAACCATAAACCAAATTGACTTCATCTCAATCTCAAGGAAGTGGAGGCGCAGCTTACTGGACACAAAAGCAAGAAGAGGAACGGACGTTGGCTCAGACCACTATCTCGTACAAGGGACAATCCAAATCAAATTAAAAGCTTTCAGGGAAACAGGAGCTGCAGATAGACCACAAGCCAGTTTCAACACTCAAAAGCTGAAGGACCAGGCTACAAAGGACATCTTCATTGCAAACATCAGGGAAAAAGCCGAGACACAAATCAACACCAGCGAAAAGGTCAGCACTGGGACAACCTGAAAGTGGTGTAAAGTCAAACGAGCATGGAAGTTCTAGGCAGAAAGAAGAGACAGGGCAAATGTGGCTCACTACGGACACTTTGAAACTAATAGAGGAGAGAAGGTCAGTGAAACAAAAGATTATCCAGTGCATCGACGAGTAACAACAGCAGGAGTTGAATACAAGCTACAATACAATGAACAAAACAGTAAAGAAGAGTGCCAGGGAAGACAAAAGAAAATATTATGAAACCATGGCAAACGAAGCAGAACAAGCTGCGGTGCATGCAAAGGAGACCTCGCCACACTCTACCAAACAACTAGGTACCTATTGGGCGAAAGTTCGACACAAATCAAGCCAATGAAAGATGACGATGGAGAGTCAATCACCAAAGACGTGGAGCAAAGAAAACACTGGGCTAAACACTTCAAAAGACTTCTAAATCGTCCGCCACCTACAACACGCCCATCAATACCAACAACGGAAGCAGAACTACCAGTGAACATTGATTCCCCGAATAAATCAGAAGTCCTGAATGCAATCAAGATGCTAAAAGCTCGGAAAGCAGCAGGACCAGATGGAATCCCAGCAGAAGCATTGAAAATAGACCCAGAGACAACATTTTTATTTATTTATTTTTGATTACAGCTTGATTCCACACCGTATTTTTTGTACAAGTATGGAATTTTCAGCATGGATACGGTAGCCCAAATTTTGCAGGCCAACCATAGATATCAGGTGTGTGTCGGCAGGGGATCGAACCTCGGACCATGTGCATGGTCGGCGAGAGTCCTAACCACTGTGCCACCGAGGCACGCGGACTTGATGACGCCACTGCTGGAGAAGGTGTGGAAAGAGGGCAAAGTACCCGAGGATTGGAAGAACGGATACTTATTCAAACTACCAAAGAAAGGAGACTTAATTCAATGCAAAAACTGGCGTGGAATTATGCTTCTGTCCATTCCAAGCAAAATACTACGCCGCATCATCCTGGAGAGAATCAAACAAGCCCTCGATGAAAAACTTCGACCGAAACAAGTCATGCATTGACCAAATCGCAAAACTACGGATCACTATTGAACAGAGCTTGGAATAGCAGTCACCTCTCTATCTCAACTTCATCGACTTTGAAAAGGCCTTTGACAGCGCCGATCGAGAGGTGATTTAACAACTACTTCGCTAATACGTAGTGCCGCCGACAACTATACATCTCACCCAACAGCTGTACGACAATGCTGCATGCCAAGTAATCCACAACGGGGAACTTACGGAAGCCTTCGAAGTGAGGACGGGAGTGAGGCAAGGCTGTCAACTATCGCCAGTGATCTTCCTGATTGTAGTAGACTGGATAATGCGACAGACAACGGGCAATGAGCAAACAGGCATAAAAAGGACTCACACAATAAACTTGGAGGATCTGGACTTCGCCAATGATATATGTCTGATTTCCCACAAACTAGAAGATGTGCAAGTGAAAAGCAACAAGTTGGTAGAAGAAGCATCAAAGATAGGACTTCAGGTGAACATAGATAAAACAGAGGTGATGAAGATTCCTGGCCAACACCACCGCCACCAACAACAACAGACAACAATCAGCATAAATGGGAAGAGTCTGAAGGGAACAACCTCCTTGACCTACCCACCTGGGAGGCATCGTTTTAACTACAGGCCAACGGAACTGACGAGGATATCAAAGCCAGAATCGGAAAAGCAACACAAGCTTTCATTACTCTCAAGTCTGTGTGGAGGTCAACAGCACTCAGCATCAAAAATAACATCCGGATTTTCAAATCCAATGTAAAGTCAGTGCTAGAATATGGATCAGAGACTTGGTGAGTCATAAAGAGCATCTCCAACAAACTTCAGACCTTCATTAACAGTTGTCTTCGCTCAATACTCAAGATTAGATGGCCAGGAGAGATCAGCAATAGGGTTCACTGGGAGCGAACCAATCAGTAACCGATTGTGCAACAAATAGGCAGTAAGAAATGGAGATGAATTGGCTGGTTATACTCTGAGGAAACCATCAAGTGACATCACTAGACAAGCCATGGCTCGAGTGTAGCCCTAAAGGGAAGCGGCGAGTTGGTCGTCGGTGCAAGGGTGACTTGTAGGAGGTCATGCGAGGAGGAGATGAAAGCATGTGGAGAGACCTGGAGCGGGGTGAAAAAGTTGGCAGAAAACAGAAGGCAATGGAGGTGCGCAGATGAAGCCCTATATTCTTCTAGGAACTAAAGGATACAATAATAATAATAATCTTAGCTACTTTTTCCTCATGATATAAACATTAAATAGACGTGATTACATATTTATTGATTCTTCGTTACCTGTAACTGCTTTCGAATACCTTTCGTTTTCATTGTTAATCGTCATTGGTTGATTTAAATCCCTACGCAATACTTACGGTCTCATTATCGTATTAAGTTTCACCTTTTAATGATGAATCGTATAGGATTTATAGTAAAATATACAGATGCATTTTAAACTTATTTTTTTAGCTTCTTTTTTAGGATCATGATTCTGAGTAACCAATATGGAGTCTCAACTTGGAGTTTGATAAGTGGCTGCATTAATATGTTCTGCTTCCCTTTCAACTTAAAATTTTTGTTGGGATTTGAAGCCATTTTCTCAGTGAAGATTGAATGCCGAAACTGTTTAGTTCCTTAACGTTTCAAATAAGCTCTATCAGTTAGATAATGTGTGCGTTGGTGGCACAGCGGTTAGGACGCTCGCCTATCATGCACATGGTCTGAGGTTCGATCCCTGGCCGACGCACTCCTTTACCTCGCTAAGTCAGTAGTGAGACTGGTAAGAGGAAAGGTTGGGCATGAGGCTAGCAACCCCATCCTGTAAAAATAAACACTGCTACAGAAACTTCAAGCCACTAGCTTAAAGCCCTATGTTCCATTGGGAACGTGAAGGGAAAATTATTAATTATTAGTCAGATAATGATGCACTGTTGGTTTATCAGTTCGTGCATTGTTTAATTTTCTGATGGTTGTTTTCGACTGGCAAACTGTCTAAAGGTTAGCTAAATCTATTGGATGTTGTAGTCGTCTAACAATGTACCCCTATATCTTCACTAGTTAACTGCCCAACTGTAAATTACATCTTTTTTCATCTTGTTCCACCTTTCCAAACTTTTTATAGAATATTGATATAATTCATTTTTCATTCCTGATGGACTCTTATACTTTAGACCGATAAGGAATTCAGTAATCTCCTGAGTTTCTGTTACCTGAATGATAGAATAGTTTGCATTTAAGGTGTCTACTATCTGGAATCTGTTAGAACTGTAACACGTAGCGTAAGTATTTGTATACTATTCAGTAATCATTTTAATTTTACATCAAGTCGCTCCAAAATGAATGAATCCCTTGAGACAGCCGGTAGGTTGCTATTTGCCTGAATAGACAGGAAAACGGTAATTTGTGTATTCCAGTTATAGAAGACATTCACTGTACTTTCAATTGAATAGTTTTGGTTTCGTAAGGAACTGAAGAAACTGAATGTTGCTAGTGTGTCGCCGATAACAGCTGAACTATTAACCAAAAATAACAGAAGCATTCTGGAAAAAATTTGATCTTCTATGGCTTTGTGTACACTTTACTGAATGTTATAAGAGATTTAAGTACAAAAGAAACACCATAACAATGGGAAATTTTTCATCAGACAAACAGTCTTCACTTGTCAAACAAAGTGCTCACCGAAACAATTTGAGATTGAATAATTTTTTTCTTACGCATATATCAAGGTACCATACCGTTTGTAAATTTCAAAACAGACATGAGACGAATGGAAAGAGGCATTCTTTATCGTATTTCCAAGCATGTCGCAAAAACTAGTAACTAAAGAATATACAAAAATTCTTTGATAAAACTGCTCATCAGTTATCACAGCATAAACTTGTATTTCAGAAAAGATTCAACTTTATCGACAGAAATCATGGCGCAACAATTTTTAGCCAGATATCATCATGAATTCGAGAACTTTTTCCAGTTTAGTCGGGAGGTTCACCAAGCTGATATATATACATATATATCAGCTTCAGTGGCATAGTGGTTAGGACGCTCGCCGACCATGCACATGGTCCGGGGTTCGATCCCCGACCGAAGCACTCCTTTACCTCGCTATGCCAAAAATAATGCTGGTGAAGAGGAAAGGTTGGACATGAGGCTAGCGACCTCATCCTGTAAAATAAACACTGCTACAGAAACTTCAAGCTACTAGCTTGAGGTCCTATGTTCCACTGAGGAACGTGAAGGTATAATATAATATATATATATATATATATATATATATATATATATATATATATACCTCCGCTTAGAACCTTTATTTCCCAAACAACTGCTGAGCATTCCTAATTTATACGAAGTATCCACAAATTATATTTGAACAATAATTTATTCAGATGAAATAATAATTTACGATGATTATTGTCCAGGAGAACATTGGAAATTATACTAATTTTGAACCAATTTAAACGTATGAACTAGTTAGCTTTATGAAGCAGTAGAGCAGAGAGAAATGGGTATTTTACTAAACTATTTCATGTTCGGTCAGTAGGGAAATTTGAAGGTAGGCAGACAGATGATTTGACATAAAAATAAATTATTAATGTAAGTATAAAACTTGGGCATTGTAGTAGAGTATAACTCCACTATAGATAAGATATTATTTTGATAAATCACACAGTGTCATGCAGTAGTATTAACTGATGACGTTTCGAGCACAAAATAATGTTCATGATCATATCAAGTCACTCACACAACTTTTTACTTCATTTATATACATAAGTGGAATTGACTAGACATTTGAATAAAAATCAATATGAGATAATGTACATTCAGAAACAATGTTGTGAGTGTTATTGATCAAATACAATCAGATGGTAAATAAGATGTTTTTATAGTCAAAATAAGTAACATGTTAGAGTGCTATGATGTAGGTGAACTGAGACAGAATTTTGAGATTATTTATTATCCTCATCTGATTTGACTGGTGGTAATAATATCCTCCATATCTCTGGTATTTGCATTGAGTCATTTCTGTTGCATGTGTCGGTTGTAGACTCAATGAACCAGGATTCAGTAATCAATCTTTCTCTCCACCTACCTATATTATTTTTTAGAATTTTAACCCTCTCCCACACTATTGTATGGTTGTGTCAATGCATGCAGTGCAGTCGCTGGACTTGCTTCTTTTAAACACAGAACACTGGTTGTTTGAGGCGAATTGCAATAGCCTCTGCTGTTTGGAGCATGCGGTGCTTCGATGATTTTGGCGATTTACTAGGCACCCTGTCGATTACAGAGAAGGACTTTTCCACGCTGGCTTTGTGGCCGGTCGGCACCAGATGGTCTTGTTCCAATATCGAAATGTTAATGGTTCTCACTACACCTTTACTTAGCCATAGTGGGAGATGTTCTCGAGCACGAAGAATCAAGTTCCTAGAGTAACGGCCAATATAACTCGCTCTACAAGCGCAGTTGAAATGGTAGATACAATTTGAAGTGGCTAGTCTAGATGCTTCATCTTTCAGTCGAGGTAGCACTATCGGTCGTGTAAAGAATAATACGTGTAGTTCGCCAGCATTAAAAGTTCTTTGAACTGATTTTCTTAATTTCTTCGCAATTATCTCCCTTGGTATATTGCCTTGAATTGTATTTGTATATAAAGTGGCTTCTTGCTTACAGATAATGAGTAGTCCTTTTCTGCTTTCTTTGTCATGTGTTCCTTGATAAATTTTTCGGGATGGCTATTTTTGATCAAAGTATCACATACAATGCCTAATCATCTTCAATTACTTCTTCTTAGCATATAACTCTAACTCTGTGGCTGAGGGCCCTCACTAAATATCTTTTGTACTTGATAGAAACGAAGCTGCGAAAATGTGTATATTGTCCCATCCAAGTACCTTTTCTATGCAAATTTCTTTTTCTGCTACCATCTGGTTTTCTCCTAAGTAGGATATCCAGGAAGGCAATTCCGTCTTGGGATTCCTCTTGGTATCTGAATTTCATAACCGAATGTACTTCATTGAATTTCGTAATTATTGCACTCCTATCCAAATCATTATCACAAATAATGAAGGTGTCATCCATATACCGGCAATAAAATGAGAACTTACTGATAAGGTTGTTCAAAAGTTCATTTTCTAGCTTAAAAACAAATTAGACGAAAAGGGACCCAATGGGGAGCCCATCACCACTCCGTCCACTTGCCTGTAAAGTGTGTAGTCGAATTTGAAGTTTACATTCATGGTACGCCTTAATAACAATTCTTTCTGAATGTACATTATCTCATATTGATTTTTATTCAAATGTCTAGTCAATTCCACTTATGTATATAAATGAAGTAAAAAGTTGTGTGAGTGACTTGATATGATCATGAACATTATTTTGTGCTCGAAACGTCATCAGTTAATATTACTGTATAACACTGTGTGATTTATCAAAATAAAATCTTATCTATGATCGAATAAAAATAATTCTTGCATAAAAAGATTAAAGCATTAAGATAAATTTTGTAAACCAAAAAAACTTGAAATAAATAAACAATAAATGAAATTCATTATAAATTATTCAATTTAATCGCAACGTGTTTAAGAAAAAATCAAAACCAGATTTTTCTGAACGTTTTGCTGTGTAAGCCACAGCTTCTTCAGCAGATTTAAATGAAATTGCATAAAATACACAGGTATGTTGTAAAAGAGGTTGAGAACACTTGTTTTATTGTATATGTTTTTTTCACGTAGACAGTTCCCTTTCAACTAACTTAAGTTGACAGCTTGAAAAAATTTAAAATTATTCCATCATCGATAAATTAAGTGAAAACAGTGCTTTATACACTCGGTTCCTTCGATAAATTTCTGCAGATCTAAAAAGGGAATAATAAAAAGACGGTTGCAGCGAAGAAAATTTCCTTTTCGACGAAGTCATCAACTAGGCTGTATATTCGTGTATTTAGGTTAAGTGGGTGAGGAAGTTCCAGAATTACTTCCGGGCAAAGGGCAAATTAATAAAATCACAAAGTGTAATAAACACGGAGATCGGATACAGAATATAGTAAGATGGATAGGTTGTAGTATTATCCCAGAAATATTTCAGCTCAAGAGTCAAATTAGTAAAATTGCGTAATAAATGGTTGGGAAAATTGCAGAATAATTTCCAGTCAAGGTTCAAATTAATAAAATTAATCAAATGCAGTGATAAACACTGGGGACATATAAAACAAACAAAGTAGCATCATAATCACTGGGAAGATTGACATATTTTGCAATTAGGGGTTAGAAATGTAGAAATAATATAGTGAAATAATAGGGGGGAATTCGGATATGAAAGTATGGTAGTGTAAATAGGGACTAAGAAGAACTTTAAAGAAATGTGAATAAACAGGAAGTTTGGATAAGAAAGCCAATGGGATGGTCACTACTAAAAGAATTACCTGTTTATATGGCCATGGCATTGACTATGGTTGGACGTGTTTCTTTTGGATACGTAGCGTAGGTTTGAGTTTTTGGATGGTTAGTGCCTCGGCTATGCCAAGATGTCTTAATTTTACTCCCTTTGATAGGTTTGATCGAATCTAGCATTTGATTTTGAAGGATTTTTCGAATGGCGCTGAATGTCCTGAGTCGACCAGATTTTCTGTCACTGAACTATATAGACATTTTCGTTGGGCAGTGTTCACAAGATTAAAAGACTGACAAAAGAATAAAAGTAACATTGCAAAGATGTTTCATTACAGCTAAGTTCGTATTATTGTACAGCTAAATAAGCCAATCTAAACTGGATAAATAGCCTGCACATGTTACATTAAATTGCCTTTATGAGTTTACATGCATTTGCTGTAGCAGTTACATTTTTTTTTATTTTTTATTTACAGCTTGATTCCACACTGTATTTACGGTACAAGTATGGAATTTTCAGCATGGATATCGGTAGCCCAAACATCGAAAGAACAGAAAGAAGGATTTCTACACAGTTTTTCGAGCCTATGTTCATCATCTGAAATAAATGCTACATTCTATGACCAAATGTTACTGTGAGAGGATTTCGTTAGAGAAAAGCTATGAGGATATACATTAAAATATATAAGCGATAACCGAAGCTATGAACGTATAGTCTGATCTTCTGTAGTATGTTATGAATCAATGATGAGAAACTGTTATAGATGCGAATTCAAAGTATTTACGGTATAGTCCTTCTAGGCGAGGACGCTGACAAAATGCAGTCTTCTAAACACCTTGAGCTGCAGTCTACGAATGTTTGGCATGCGATTTGCTCCCGCCAAATGTAAGATGATGTTACAGGACTGGACTACACTGACTCCTAGTTTAGAAATAGGGAGTGAAGTGGTAGAGCACGTTGACCGCTTCACTTATTTGGAAAGTACCATCAGCCAGTGCCAACAGGTTGATCTCCGACGAAATCTCAGCACGAATACAGGGGGCTCGTTTCGCATATCCCAGTTTGCGCTGTCTCTGGCGTAGACGTGATATCCGGCTGACTATCGACCAAAGGGCGGGTGTACTGCTCATCAGTCCGCTCCGTCCTCCTTTATGGCTGTGAGACCTGGCCATTCAGAGTGGAAGACATGAAAAGCGTGGCTAGCTCTCTTTGATCATAGGTGCCTGCGTTCTATCTCCCGTGTGAAGTGGTGTAATAAGGTGATCAATATTGAGGTTAGGCATCGGTCGAGTTCTAGGTAAGGAGGGGAAGTCAATCGACGAGGCTGTGAAGTTACATCAACTGAGATGGTTAGGACATGTGTTACGCATGCCTAGTCATCGCCTTCCTCGACGGTCAATGTTAGCTGACATAGGGGGTCAGGTTGGAAAAAGGCTAGCGGCGGTCAAACCAAAACATGGCACCAGTCAGTGAAATCTACAACAGTTAGTCTAAGCCACGTAGGAAGGTGTGGATTTCCTGGTTGGAGTCCTCGGGACGGTAAAACCCAATGGTTGGAAACAATTGGTGATATGGCTCAAAATCTTTCTCAATGGCGCAGATGCATCCACTCTTTGTGATTCCCAATGAAACTATATTGTTCTTCGTTACTACTATTCTTTTGTCTCAGAACTCTGTTTACTGTCTGCATTATGCATTTCTTCTACCTTCTCTTACTTTGCGTGCTACATGGAGTGTGGCGACTTGAACTACCGCACTTATGTGCAAAGTTCTATGTCGAAAGCAGACAGACAGATTTACAGATAGGCAGATCTAATAATTCCTTAACAGACACAATTCAAGAATTTTTAGTTTCGCCTACCAATTTATGACAAAGGAGCGAACACGAAGTTCAGCAAAGATATCTTTTCGGCGATTTCATTTTCAAAAGCTGTACAGTCTCATTTAAATACATAATTTTACATGGATACGATTCTTGTTTGATTCCACATAATGACGACGGCGAATAAAAGGTGATAATTATTTCTAACTAGATATGGTTTACGAGAGGCTTAGAAACAGAATTACACAGGATTAGAATTGATAACAAGTGTGTAAAAATGAGCATGGAAAGAAAAGTGAAATAATAATTTTAACTCGAAATGCAAGTTAGCAGGTGTGAATACAGATTACAAGAGCCTTAGAAACACAAAAATTGCACGGGATTAAGATAAAAATGTAAAATAGTTATTTTAAACAAATAAATATGAACAGAAAAAGCATGGAAACAAACTTAAAATAACTGTTTTTGTAACTGAAAAAATGGGGTGAAGCGAATGAAGACAGAGGGAGTAAGAAATCACACATACAGCAAACGAAAAAATAGGATAAAAGAAAAAAACAAAAGCTAAGGGAACACACCGAACTAGGTTCGTGGTAGTTGTAGAGGTTGGACTAACTTCTTTTGAACACACAACTCCAGCTTCTCGATGCATATTGCGAAAGCTTCTGCAGCACAGAGAATTCGGAAACATACTGCTTTTGGTAGGTTTCTGTTGACTTTGTAAATTACTTTGAAAAAATCAGTTGAGATGTTGTGGGAAGTGTTGATCAGTTGTTCAATAATGGCACTTCTAATTGAACCGATGCCTCCTCTTTGCAGCCACGCTGGCTAATGTTCTCTAACACGTTTTGAAATAACGCGCATACAACGACCTATGTGCCCAGCTCCACACGAGTAGGTGAATTGGCATATGCTCATTGAATTGGTCATATGCGAGAGTTTGTCCTTCGCGTCGTTTCGAAGTATTGGACAGCTATAGAATGACACCCTTAGTGTAGCCGCAGGGAAGGTCTTCTTTAAAGAGCTTGATATTCCCTCTTCAGGATATGAGCTGCCAAATCTCCCTGAAATTCAGATTCAGATACAGCGTTTTCTTTGGCACTGAATCTCATTCTTCCCTTTTTGGTCCAGGTTTCATATTCTTTTCGATAAAACGTGTCCGGTAGCCATTTTGAGCCAGGATATTTTTGAGGAATAGGAGCTCCTCTTTCATGCAATCGCTGCTGAAGACTTTTCTAATGCGATGGGTTAGTGCGCTGATGAGAGCTCGTTTTCGGCTCAAAGGTATCCAACTATAGAAGTGCGTTAGTTGGCCGTCCCATGTCAGTTTTCTGTGGATAGACCTCTTCAGGGTTCCATCATCTCTTCTTGTTAATTCCACGTCCAGAAATGGAATTTTTGAATCGTTTTCTAATTCCATTGTGAATTTAATCGAAGGATGGGAATTATTAAATTTTTGTTAGATGCATTTGAGGTCCAAGTAAGCGTAGCAGACCACAAAGGTATCGTCAACATACATTTTGTACAGTAGTAACTTGTTTATTGTTGATTTTAAAACTCCACTCTCCAAACTGGCCATAATTCAGTCTACTAAAAGCGGGCCAAGAGGAGATCTCATTGCACTACCGTCTTCCTGTCCGTAGATGTCGCCGTTGAAGGTGAAATGTACATTCAGAGTGCATCTCAGCAACAATTCCTTCAGATATCCTTTTGGTTCTCCGACGCTTATATTGGATTTTCCACATAATTGCACAAGAAGCAAATTGTTTCTGTTAGTGACACGTTGGTAAAAAGAGATTCAACATCTAGTGATAACAATCGTTTATCATTTGCACTCAAATCTTTTATGCATTCAATGAGCTCAAAAGTATCGCGAAGGGAGTATTTGCATAGCTGATGTCTCACCGGCTCCAACATTTCGGGCAACCATTTGGCGATTAGATGGTATGGTGACCCTGACATATCTAGAATCAGTCGAAGCGGCAAGCCAGGTTTGTGTAGCTGTGGTAAGCCGTAGAGTCTGGGAATTGTTGATCCTGTCGCTTCCAGGCGATCAAACAGGTCCTCAGGTATCGGACGGTCGTTCTTCATTCTTCTGAGAACATCTGTTAGTTGTTTTTCAATCAGTTCTGTCTTGTTTTTCTCATTGTTGGGCTTGGCGAATTTCTTATCATCTGATATAAGTGTTTTCAATTTGTTAATATATACATCTCTGTCCATTAGGACCACTCCTGAGTGGTCCTAATGATATTCATTTGTACCACTGTAAAAAGGGTTCCATCTTTTTATAACCTACGTCTTTCTCTTTTGCCGGTGTCATGTAATGCATCGTCGTTTCATTCACCCTATGAATTGGTTCATTTATTCTTTATGTAAATGAATAGCATGAACAATTCCTGTTTATTTTCAATGTAGATGATTGTATCAGTTCACTCTAATATATACTTTTGATTTTGAAGAGAATAGAAAATTCTGCGATTTAGAGAGAAATAATTCTCGTAGTCATAATATGGTGGTGTGATACAAACAATGTGTCCCAACGGAATATATTTTTTACGTATTCCCACAGTTCGATACTGCAATTAGCAACAGAATACAATATATTTTTGAACATGTTTAATGTAGAGCAAAATCACACGGTTACTGATTGGTTAAAGAATATATATATATATATATATATATATATATATATATATATATATATATATATATATATGATTAATGAGAAATATGTCTTGGCTTCCGTGTCTTGCTTTCCGCCGTTACAATAATCCTCTTAATGCTAATCTTTATTTTCATTTAGATGATAAATTGATGATATCAATAATTTTTATTTCCGTATCAAGTCTTTGTTGCATGATTGAAAGCCTGCTTTATTTCTGCCATAAAATATCCAATAGTACATATGTTTCGCCAATAGGAATCTGAAACAACTCTGTTGAGAAGTGAGAAATTACGTTTTTATGTTCATTTTAAACGATTACTTAAAAGATAAGCACGAATTTTAAGGAAAGTGTGAAGAACCCATGCTTCAAAATTTCCCACCTTATAGATGATAATGTCAATAATTTAATGAGGATGCAAGTAGAATGTTTTCACCTTTGTACTCTTGGTGGTAACTTACAATTTTTTCAATGTCAGCGTTTGTAATACATGCTGTCCGCCAAGTGCAGGCGTTAGTAACAGGATAAAATAAGAAATCTTCAAAATTCTAGAGTAAAAAACTTGAATAAAAATTTCAAAGCATCGTTAGTATTTTATTTAAATAGCTTTCTGATGTACCCAGAAAGATTTCACTCTTATTTCGAGAATATTAAAAGTGAATAACCTTTTGGAAAGTCTTTACTCATGATTGACCCAGCAGCCTGTTTTATTGACCTTACATCTGAATGATTATATTTGCAAGTTGACAGTTTTACAAAACGTAAGAAATTTTTTTTCAGCTTGTTGTTTGCGTTAATAAAGCACTCTTTATGAACTATGTCCAGCAAACATATTTTGCTTTCTTGTTTACTTATTTGTATTTAACAATCATGTGCTCTACAACATATTAGAGTAATGAATAGCAGACAATTATATTCTCTTTATTTACAGTATGTTTTCCTTCCAGCAGAGATTTAAATGGTTTTGAGTAGCTGGTCACAATATGAGGCTTTTAAAGTAGATTGTATTCAAACTGAAGAGATGATTTCTAACTTACTCAACCGAGAGACAATAATAAATTCTTAGAAGAAATAGTCTCATAGCGACATAAATCTGTCCATTTGATGACAGGCTCTGAGTGATTGTCGTCATTTCTTGTTGTACCTGTCACAATAGACAAAACAAGTTGAAGTTTATGGTTTCAGTGATAATTAATTTAAAATTTCATTTTAAAGGAAGCATGTATTTCCTCACTATTGTTGATGTGATTAACTGATTATTCTAAACAAAACAAAACCTAAACCAGAGAGAGTTTCCTGAAATCTGAAATACAAAAAAGTGTACAGTTTATTAGTTTTTGTTTAAACAAATTTAAACGAACACTAGTCATACTACTGATCTGATAGGCGGCCTGTTTGACATCTGGGCTACCTTTTTCCTGCATCTACATATTGCATCTAATAAGTCATGTTTTCATTCCTAATTTTAATAAAATATGATCACAAATCGCATAAAATACAGTAATTCATTCATTAAACGTTTTAAACCATATGACTTTCATGCATCTAATAAATCTAAGAGAAAACATCACGCTGGCTGGCAGCGTGCACTTAAACAGACACCTTTATATCGTACAACCATTCCTGTTATTGTCACTTCAAACTGCCGTTCACTTCCCAACAAAATTATGCATCTCCAGTCTCTCTTATCATCTGATACTTATCACAATACGGCGATTGTTGCATTACAAGAAACATGGCTCCATGAACTCTATGATGACAATCTGGTTTCCCTAAATGGTTTTACATTGTTTAGACAAGATCGACTATGCTCCAGAAAGAAAAGAGGTGGAGGTGTTGCAACTTTCATTCATTCTCAATGGTCAACTTCAAATAACGTATGTTTTTCTTACTCTAATGACTTTATTGATTGTATAACGGTCAAATGCCGCCCGAAACACTTATCCAAGTTTAAATACGTCTTCATCTCTAACATTTATGTTACTCCTGGCTGTTCTGCATCTGATCTATCTGATTTTGCTGATGAATTCACTGAATTCGCCGTTACACATCTTGAAAACTCTTTATCAGTTGTCACAGGAGATTTTAACTGCTGTGATTGTTCTTTCCTCGTATCATTAGGTCATGCCAATATTGTTAAATTCCCTACTCGACTTGATAAAACCCTTGACCTAGTGTTCATTAATGATGAGGAAATATATGAAGTACGCCGACGTGCTCCTATCATGAACTCAGATCATTGTATTATTCGGATATTACCTAAGATATACAGCAGATCTCACTTTAATATCTTCTCAAATCTGTCCAAGAAAACACAGCAAAGGTGTTACTCACAAGAAAATATGCTCAAACTAAGATGTATGCTAAATGACACTAACTGGGAACTTTTCAACGAACACAAACTGGATGATACTATTTCCAATTTGACTGACTATCTTAAATTCTGTCTTGATATATGCTGTCCAAAACAGATAATTTTCAAAAGAATGGATCGTTTTTCTTCCCCTCATCTCAAAAAACTTCGTAGAGAAAAAGAGAAGCTGTACAAGACAAAGAATAAATCTGGTCTTAAGAAGATAAACACCCAAATTAAATCTGAAATCAAGAGACTAAACAACATTTATAATCAAACAATACTATCTTGTAAAACCTCAGAAAACATATGGAAGCTTTTTAGAGAAATTACTGGTTGTGGTAAGCATAATAATTTTGCCTCTTCTATTGATGTAAATACTCTCAATAGATCTTTCATCCGCCCTCCAAATGTCCCTTCTGCCTTCAATTTAACTAATAACACGACCAGTGACTTTCATCGTTTCAATACTTCTGATGTTCTTAAATGTTTGAAATCTCTTAAACCTTCCCAGAGTCTAGGCCCTGATGGTATACCTGCCATTGTTTTAAAGAAATGTGCTGATATTTTAAGTAACCCACTTACAAGCATTTTCAATACTTCTTTTTCTAATAATAATGTACCTTCTCTGTGGAAAGATATTAAAATCATCCCTGTACCCAAGTCTGGTTCTGGAGATAGTGTTAAGTTTAGACCAATTGCCATTACCTCTCCTTTTTTGAAACTGATGGAGAAATTACTGTTACAAAAACTCATTCCCTCCCTAAGCTTCTCAAACGATCCAAAGCAGTTTGCTTACAAACAGGGTAGAAGTACTTTGGATGCTGCTGCTGTGTTTCATCACAACATTGTATCCTCCTTAGACAAAGGGGCCAAGTATGTCCGTTGTACTTTCCTTGATTACACATCTGCTTTTGACTCTGTACCTAGAGGCCTTTTGTTAAACAAGCTTAGCCTTACACAAACTGAGTCCTGGGCTATCAACTGGCTGCACTCTTACTTCTCCAATAGGATGCAGTACACGGTATATAATGGTGTAGCTTCCTCTCCTTTGCTTACTGAAGCTGGTGTTCCTCAGGGTGCTGTTCTCTCGCCGTTTCTCTTTTCCTTCTTCTTACATGACTTACCTCTCTCAGACGAAATCAACTTCGTCAAATATGCAGATGACCTGACTGTTTCGCTTCCCGTTAAGTCTCAGTCAGACTGCTTCAAATTAAATAGCTTCCTGTCGGACATCAGTCAGTGGTCTAAACTAAATGGCCTAACGCTGAATCCCTCAAAATGCCAGACTGTCGACTTCTCCTTTAGGCATAAACGAGATCTACAAACACTAGTAAGCACTCATGATGTCTGTAGAATTGAGGGGACTATAATTGAAACAAAGTCTAATGCAAAATACCTCGGATTAGTTATATCTTCCGACCTTACCTGGTCATCTCATATCCAAATGATTTCCAAGAAAGTGTTTCGTCTAACCTACTACATTAAGAAACTCAGACTAACTGGAGTCCCTCAACCTCTGCTTTCACAATTTGTCAACTCTCGTATCCTACCTATTCTACTTTACTGTTCCCCGTTAGTCTTTCCTGGGTTACTGAAAAAGGATTATACCATCCTGAGAAGGATGTTGAAGGTAGTTAGTAGGACTAGCGGTGTAAAACTCAGTCAGCTCGTCACAACATTAGTGGATAAGCATCTGAATACATGTGAGAAATGGTCTAAAACCATACTCTCTGACCCCCAACACCCCCTCTATTCCCAACTCTCTCCTTGCATCTCATCAGGTAGAACCAGAAATCAGTACAAAATAATATATGCTCGTACAACCAAGTATAGGAACTCAACGATACCATATTTGGCCCGTGTTCTAAGTGACAGAGACAATGTTAAGCGTGAAACCTATGACTTGCTTTGTTGTTAATAACATAATTTTGGCCCTTGTTATTTCCCCCTTACACTCTCTTATTTGTACTCTATAGTGAACAACCTTCTTAAACATACTTAGCTGCTTAAAATTATTATCATTGGCTTACTTTTTTTCCTTTATTCTATTCCTTCTTTTGTATATCTACTGGGTCCGACTATATTATCACTATGATTATTAAAAATTGTCCCGTCATTAACCATCATGTAACATTAGTTTTGTGGTTGTTCTTTGTTCGGCACTATTTAACTGACAATCTTGTTTGTTATTGCCACTATCACCATCTTAAAAAATTTTGTATTATGCATGATTCCTCACACTACCACTACAAACACCGCATTAGTGCTGACAATAAAAAAAACACAACCTGAAATGTTTATCTTATGATTGCTTAGTGTTGTTCAATCAAATTAACTGATCATCTTGGCTATAAACATTTTTAAGAACATCTCATAATTTCTTGTATGATTATAGCTGTTACTGTTCACCACGCATACACATATCGTAGCTTCCACTAACCAATACTGAAATATTTTTTTCATTATTTGTGTTTATCTTCCTTTTTACTTGGTATTTTTATTTGCATTTTTTTCTTATGTTTTTTTTGGTATTTCTGTGTTTCTTTTTTTTTGGTTTTTTTTTTGTGTTTTTTTATATATTTTATTTTTTTTATAATACTCCTTTTAAATGTACGATGAAATTAGATGCAATATTGTAGATATGTGCTGAAAATTCCACACTGTACCACAAGTACTGTTTCTGGAATAAAGCGAAATCGTTATTGTTATTGTTAAGACTATATACTATACAGCTAGGAGAATATGCTCTACAGAGAAATTAGGGGAAGAATTTATGATTCTCGAAAAGATAATGAAAAACAACGGTTGCCCTCAAAGGTTCATTAACAAGTAAGAAAGATCTGAAGGCTCAAATGTCAAACAAATCACAGCGGGGAAAATACTACAGCAGTTGTCGACAGAAGATTGAAGACGTCAATATAGCCAGAGCCTATCATCCTGCAGCTAGGCTGGTTCCCGCCTACCGAACAACATGCTCTTTGGTACAATCAAAAGTCGACAGATACCCTTCTCATGTTAACTCCAATTGTATATACAAACTTCTATGTATCTGCGAGAGCAGTTACATTGTGAGAAGAGAAAGAAGAAGGTCATACCTTTGATTTTATGAACATGCACCAAAAAGTTTATGTCTAAGCGAACAATTGTTTTAAACAGTGCCATCGCCAGGCATCTTCTGACACGGTACGTGAGGTGGACTTCTCAAGATCATTCAAAATTATTGATAGCCAAAAGAGTTAAATTGTCAAGTTTGTCGAAGCAATCTCGATCAAGCACCTGAAACCCAATTTATGTGTTCAAAAAGAGGCCGTTATTAGTCTCTTCTTGTCCTGGTAACTGGATGTTTTCATTCTCCCTCTCATCTGATTACGTATCACCGAAATTTTCCACTGTGTATGGTGAATATTATTATGGAAAATAAATATTACTGGGTGATTCATTTGTAATTTTACCATGTAGTTCTTAAGTTAAAAAACGTGACGCTAAGATTTTGAACCCAAGGAATATTTCATTTCAAGAGGCCGTATTTATCGTAACGATGGAACTATTTATAGTGTAAATCAAGGCGGTCTAAGCTTATCTACCTGCAAAAGTCCTTAATTAGTGTGACAATATTTCAAAAATGCATTTCAACAAGGCGAAACCAGAATTTAATACCTATAATCTGATTTGTAGAAACACAAAAATGTAGGGAAAATAAATTTATTCGAATACTGAAGAGTTGTTAATTTTAGAAATAACTACCTATGAATATTTATTAGAAGAGTTATCATATTCGTATTTTTATAAAGTAGGACTTAGAAATATACATAAATGGACATGGGAATCTTTTCCGAAAATAGACTAGCCAGCTATAATTCTTACTAAGATTCCACTCTTATATCACTTCAAATGAAACATGCCTTACTGATTTGTGGTTATGCATACAGATGTCAGCTAGTTGAAATTAAGTTACTGAATGATCTGGTGTTAACACTTTCATAAAATAATAATGCCAAACAAATATTTTCAAATGCATAGTCTATTTATTTACTGGTAAAGGTAAATAAATCAAACGTACTTTTATGTACAATTGATTAAACAAAAATAACCCATTAGGTAAAACGAATTGGAGATTAGGTTAAATGTTTAGTAAAAAACTCATTTTCACAATTTTGGACGGTGATTTCCAAAATTAAATTTCATGAAATTTTAAGTAGCTTATAGTCACTATGACAACATTATCATAATTTACATTTATCCTAGACTAGTTTAGTGGGCGTGAATAACACTGATTACAAATTTTGCTATTAGCTAGAGACTTCGCTGCTAGTTGAATCAGGGACGTATACAACTGATGGGTCTATAAATAATTTTGCTGAGAATAGTTAGTGATGACTGGAGTTATAAAAGACACTGGAATTCCTATGGGAATCAGAAGACTCAACCTTGATAATGACTGAATTGTTTTGCTAATTCTATTTGCTTATTACAATATATTGCTCCTTGAAAAAAATATGTGCATAAAACAATAAATATCACTTTTTGGAATCACAGTAGTTCAGAATTTTAGCAAAGAAATATTGAAACATCTAAATGCCATCCTAACTCTCTCACACTGGCTATTGGTAGAATTCAGTAGGTCACTGAAGCCGAAAATACTGTACTAAGTTACTTGAGAATGTGCTCTACTCTGCTTTTAAACTTAAAGGAATAGAAACTGAATTTAATTTAAACTGAAATGCTGAAACAACATTGACTAACGTCAGAAAAAGGTGCGATAAGTAACGGATAATAATTAAGTGGAGCTCACTAGGAAGCGATGCTTTTAAATGGATCTTGATCAAATAAATGAAAAACGGATGAACTCAACAGGAAGCAAAAAAATAAGAGAGCATTCAGTAGAGGACATTTTCTTAATGGACGAATCATCTTCAAGTGCTGTGTAGTTGTATGTAAATTTAATAAGACGTATAGCAGGCTACTACGAAATAATACAGTTGCTCAGAAGTGGTTAAAGTTACATTGGGAATAAGGGTTTATAGCTCAATAAGACGAAAATTATTATTCAGTAAGAAGCAAGTTGGTTTAGTTTCAATTTGACAGGCGTGCAGAACGAGAGTATAAAAACTACCTCGTAAAATGTACAGAAAGGATAAGTAAGGGTGAAAACAGAAGCAAACGATTGGCGAAGAGTCTAGGATAATGGTAGAATAAGAGACTAAACAAAAGTTTTCCGCTCACAGAGTTCGGGGCTGTGTTGTAGAAATAACTAGCGTCTCCACTACAAGCACAACACCTCTCGTAACATTCGGACTTACCCTGTAGGTAATTTTGAAAGAGATTTCTGCTAGCTGCGGTCTTTCACGCGAACTAAGCTGACAGTGTCCCATTGATTACGATGTCAAATAATGCTCAAAGATACACTTGTTAAATGAGCGCTTTGTGTGACCTTTGTAGATTATTTTGTAAATAAATTGCGCTTGAAACGTCCCCAAGTTAAAAACAGATTATCATTATGATGTACGTGGAACTACACGAGAATGTTTATTTTCAGAAATGTTCCTTAATTTTTTAACACTAATCTGTTGAATCCTTAATGGCATGGTAATACTAAGGAGTAAAACTGTATGTGAAAGTAAAGGTTTTTTATGACAAATCCGGTTTGAAACGCCTTTTAAATACCACCATACTTTCTGTTTTATAAAAAAGCGTTAGATCTATCCTTGCATATATAAATAAAGACTTCACAGTTTAAACCACTCCCTTACTCTTTGCATATTTTCGATTTAGGTCATTTTAAGTTCATCAGCCAAATGTTTATCAGGATATATCGATCTTCATATGAGCACAACCTTACTAATTTAAGTGTTATTGAAGAATGAAAATGTACTGAAAAGACTTTGTTTTCTTCATGGCAATATTATCTTGATACTGGCTAGGTGGACAACCAGGAATGCTCGAATGTATCTGTTAAGTATCTGTCAGTTAAGACAACGAAATGAGCCTGCCGTTGTAGCAAACTTCAAAGAGTTATCCTTCTGGCTATCAAGTTACAAGACTTTCAGTGGTGAATTATATCTTTCTCCAGTTCAAAGTTATAATCTTCATCAATTTTGTTTTATTTTAAAAGCATTCCTTAAGGAAGACAATGTGTTATGAATAGGCCAATTCATTTAATGGAGTGTGAAAGGCAACAGGATATTTTAATGACCCCTCACACGTTTAAATCTTATAGTGAACCCTTTTCCAACTTTATTCAATGCTAGACAGATAATTTCACCAACTAAACTGGTATATATTACAAAATATTGTATGGATAGTCATGTTACGACACGAGAATACTTTTGTCTTCATCGACATAAGGATAAAACTTGATCACTGTGGTAGAGTATAACTGCATTATGGGTAAAATTTTATTTTGATAAAATCACACAGTACTGTGCAGTAATATTTACTGACGATGTTTTGAGGACAAATTATTACTCATATCCATATCAAGGCAATACTCATCATACGACTTTCTTGCTTCATTTATATACATGAGTAAACACTGATTATACACTTGAATAAAATCAATATGAGATAAAGTACATTCGGAAATAATATTAGTGTTATTAGTAAGATGAGAAATAAGACGTGTGATTTTATCAAAATAAAATTTTATTCACAATGGACTTTCGTCTTCAGTTTACAAACCAATAGTTGTTCGTTCAAGCCTAAAAATGCACATACATTGAATGTACGTATTACGATGATCAAACGTTAATAAAACAACTGTTTATATCATTCATCTGTTTAAGGCAATAGTAGAATTTCTTTGATCGGTTTTATGATTGTATAAAACTGTAAATGATATTGGTTTCCACTGGCAATCAGTGAAACATTTACTAGGTGTATTCAACTAGAAGTAACTTAGACCTCGGTAGGATTGACCACTCCATGGAAATGAGAGGCCATACCATTTTCAGCAGCTGAACATCAAACTATACAGTCATACTTAATGTACACTTACTACTAAAGGCACTGTTTTCTCTCCATAGAGCGATTAGCGTTTCTAAATCATTATGGTGATTATGTTCTCAACCATATTATTTGCAAATATAGATTCAAATTTCCCATTTCCGGAAGCCGTAACCGAGCTATATTTTAAAACATAAACAAACATGAAATCCGACCTGAATTCTTCGCGTATTGTTTTCAAGCTGTTCGGGTAGCGCCATTACAAACTGTTCGAACAACCAGTGCAAAACTGTAATTTACTTACTACCACTCACTATCTCATTTTGAATCATTTTTCTCAATAAGTCATTGTTTAAACAGATAAGAATGAGAGCTATATAAGAATCTTTATTTCCAAAGTCAATATAAGAGTCTCACGGCACTTAGAGGCCGAATTTATTATCTGAAACACATATTTGTTGTAGCAATACAATTGTATATCAGTGTAACCACAGAGTGATATCAGTTAGAGAACCACTGGAAACCAGGGAGTACTGGACAGCTGTTTCGTCCTAGTTTATGACTCATCGGTAGTACGGACTGACCGATAATTCCCGAACTAGAACAAAACAGCTGCCCACTACTCCCTGGTTTCCAGTGATTCTCCAACTGATATCATTCCGTGGCCATACTTGAAAAACAAATACCTACAAATAGACTCTTGAAAACAATTGTGGGCGTCTTCATGTAACAAATTTTCTTATTATCTGTTCTCAGGCCTCTTTTAAGAGGATTTATATACTAGATTCAATGTCAATGCTACAGAAAATAAATAAGCTGGATATAATAAAGGTTTTTGTATTTCCCAATAAATGAAAAAGAAACGATATTGTTTTTACTGACGTTTCGCTATTTAATGCTAATAGCTTTATCAAAGTATTATTAATAAGCTGGATATGTTTGTTATCATGAGAGTCGGTATCAAGTGACTAACTTTTGTTTAGTAGGTAATTATAGTAGTTTTTTTCTCAAAAGATAAATGAAGTGGAACTAAAATTAAAAGAATAAATTGTTAGAAATATCAGTGACCATAAAGGGATCCCAAGAGACATGAAAATAAAAATTTACATTTTACTTTTAAAGCGATTTGTACACTTTCATAACATGTGGAAGAGAAACATCTGTGCAATATGTCACTTTTCATAGTAAAAGATAGGAAAACTATTCAGGTAAACTAATTTGCTTGCTGTAACTATCAGAGCTAGGGAACTATTTTTATTTAGAAATCTGAAGACATTGAAGTCACCTACATTGTACTTATTAACAATAGTGTAGAAGCAACACTGATTTTTTCTTTTTGAAAGTTATATATACCGTCTCTAATTTTATGGGTAACTCACTGCCTTTTTCATGTCAGTTGTCAAAGCAGTTCAACACCTTATGGAAATTGATAGTATTAAAGAAATACATTCTTGTAGACGGTTATGTGAATCGTTATCAAAAGTGGATATTATATTTTGAATGCTTGAATATTTTGAGTGCGTGTATACCAAATTCACTAAATAATTAACAAGATGATATGATCTTTGAATTTTATTTCTTAAACTCACTTTGTAATCGTTCATGTTGTTTTCCGATGAATACGGCCAACCCGAATGAATGAGTTAAGAAAAACATTTTGGTTGCATTCCGGAAAATATTTACTTGGAAATTCTCGTGTAGCTGCTAAGATGTTGGTACATTCGGTTATTATCAGAGATCTGAGTCATTTGTTGCTGAAGGAAATGTTTCTTACTACATGAAAAGTGAGGTCGTTGAAACTGGACAATTATACTCACCCGACTGCTAACTTTAGCCACATATAAACCATTCTGATATTGGCACAAAAAAGTGTTAGAATTATTTTGCACTTTTCAACTGTAAGATTTATTTTTGCTCACTTGCATGTATTCAACTTTAGTTTTACTGCTTAACTTAGTTAAGTTAATGTTCATTTTAAGTAACTTTCATATCCTTTAGTTATACAACCTTCCAAAATAAGGTGTTTAAACAAAGTGCCAAATAATTTGAAATCCGAAATACGTCTGAACACAATAATTATTATTCCTTTTTATATAACCAGTCATTTAACAAGGTGGTATTTTCACATAAAATATCGCTCGATTTATAATCTCAGCTTATTCAATATGCTTAACAGAAAAGATGTACCCACTCTATATCGTCTCGATGAAATGAACAGGTGTATTTCGTATAACAGTACATTTGTTTGTATTTTGCTCACTGTATGTAGAGGTAAATGTGGGGTTAGCTGGATACTACATTACTGAAGTTAGGGGTATCAAAAGGAGTTCTCTTTTGGCAAAATTGCAGTATGTTTGTTATGCAGGAAACTTAAATTTCGTTGAATGGATACAAAGTGTAACAATAATAACAAAATCGAAATGCCATTTCAGAAATGACTTTTATTGTTTTCTGACTTCTTAAGATTTATCAAAGAGGATGCTCTGTGAACATGACATACATTTTTAATATTAAAACATGAAAATCATAAAATGTAATTATGCAATGAATGTTGCTGGGACATAATTGTGAACCAGAGAAGCTTTCGAAACACTTACCTCCACCTCGTTGTAGTACTCTCAGTAAATCACAATACTAAAATGGTAACATCCCAATAAGCTTTAAATAACGAAAATATAGCCAAGCTGTAGTCCAAATTACTGATTCTCAACTATTCACTAAATCTCCACTCACTGGTAGTGTTATCTAACCACCTAATAGCAGAATAGTTCATTTTAAATTGAACACAAAAATAGGGCATTCGTCTAACTACTGTCGGAACTATCTGATGTTACCTCAGGTTAGTTAAATGCAGGGTCTTTAGAATTATATCATGACCTATATGTTGGAGAATCAGTTTGACAAATGTAAATGATCTCCAATAGTCTCCATTAAAGAATGTAGATAAGTCATGGCAGAACTAGTATTAAAAATTAGCCATCTTATTTTTGGTTAACGAGCAGTGCAGTATGGTATGCCAGATTTTCTGTTGGTCCAGTACGTACACATTGTCAGCATTATTATGACATTCAGTAAAATTATGAGCAATAAATCTTCCTCAAAAATAACATCCTGCAAATAATATTATGTCATTTATAAAATTATATTTGTAAATGTCTACTTCTCACTCGGCACTCAATTATTTTGCAACTATCCGGTCAAATCTTGATCACATATAATATTAAGTCACTGTGACTTTTGCCAAATAGACAAACATGAAGTCAAATTTTACTTTACGATAACTAGAATTTGAGAAATGTTACAGTTCATCTTATAAATAAATTTCCTTTGAGTCATAATTTGAACGTAAGCTAGAGCATGAAATAAGTCTCTTTCTTCGCTTCCTAAAATCTCCTAAATTTCAGACTTCTATTTATGGAAATTAGATCTTTGTATTCAATATTTTTTACCATAGTGCAGACAACTGAATTACTACGCTTGTTGATAATCTAATTTCTTTCCATAAGCAAATAATTTCTGCTTCCTTCGAAACTAAATGTGATTTTACCACGGAAAATACCACAATCTATGTAATAAAATATTTGCAATATAGCCTTCAGGCTTTATCACAAAAATTTGGTTTTGGGAATCTTATTTTTTTTCCTTGTCAACACTCACAGCAGGCTTATTAAATTACCTCACGTTATATGTTGAACACATTTTTGTCTTGTCTATAACTTATAGTAGTTTCCTGAAAAAAGTGTGCCACTGATAAAAGCAATTAGCAGTTAGTAAAATGGGATAATTGAGAAATGAAATTCAGCATGATTTGTTTTGACTGTCTTTTACAACTTATTTGTGATACAGTTTCAATTTCGGGTTCAATCACCATTTGTATATATTTTCGAGAAGAGTAGACTCTGTCACTGTAACGCAGTATACTTCAATTATGTTGACCGGATAGTTTTCAGTAGTATTTGTATTGTTTGTGAACTGCTTTGGTTGAGAGCATTGAAAATCTTATTCAGGAATAAATATTATTTCTTCTACAAACCAAAATGAGCTTCAGTTTTGAATGAAGCTTTACTAAATCCTAGAATCTCTTCCTCTACCCTTTAAGACTGATGATATTATCACCGATCAGTATTATATACTGATGTGTGGCGCTTTTGAAACGAAATAGACCACTAAGCAATCATTTTTAAAATAATTAGTGATTAAATTTGCGTTTTGTTGTCAACCGAAAAAAATATTAAGAACCACTGCTTACTAACAAATTCTGAAAGTTATTCGGCGTCAATTTTAGTACATATATATTATTAATTGTTGGGTTGAGCTTAGTGTTAACTGTAACTTGAATGACATTTCAGTCATATTTTAAAATGAAAGGATTTGGTGGTGGTAAATAATAAAGTACCCTTTAGGAAATTTGTAGATGTTGGTCAGAGTAGTCCTTATTTAAAAAACATGTGTTCAGTGTTTATCGGTCGTTGATGATCCTCAAGATAATTCTAACATATGATTACAATTCGTTCTATTACTAGTCAGTCTTTCACCCTCTTTTTGGAGTGAATATTTTTAATTGTGCATTTATTAATCCAGTATATTTGTGATCATTACAATGAATATTATTGCGCCAGCATATGAAAGCGTTAGTTCATCCATTAGCCATCAGATGACCATAAAGAATTGGCGAAAAACTGTGGCAACAAGTCAGACAAGAACCTGTTGCTCGAAAAATATTCCGAAGAAAGTGGCGATAGGTCAAAGGTGTGATAAGTAGACTGCTGTGTGACATAGAACGCCAGTCCATTGATCGAGTGAAACTTGAGGTTGACGTGGAGGAGGTTGTGCGAGGAGGATATCAGTGACTATGGTCAATCGTGGGGCCAAATAAACAAGACCGCAGGGAATAGGAAAAAGTGGAACTGTGCTGTTAAAGCCCTATGTCCAACTCGGAAAACAAAGGAACAATAATATATATAATAGCTCATCTATGGTTTTTAGCTCTTGAATTCTTATCTACAGTGCTTATAGTAAAAGCTTATTGCTTCAAGAATTAATCTTAGTCGCTTGTCATTCGTGGTTGAATATTTATTGCTTGCATAAAAGCTGTTAGATTTTGTGTGTTTTGGGAACGAAAAGTTTCTCTCAATAATCTCAAAAGGTACCAAAGAAAGTGTACAGGTTTCTATGCTTTTGAATGCATCATTCGTCTAGATTTGAAACAGCTTGTCACTCGACCGATGCTGAAATTCAGCAGGTGAGAAAAAATAAGGAAAAACAGATAACTGCTTCTATCTGAACAGTTAAATGTGGTTTCAAAAGTTGGACTGCGGTAGCTTTAGTAAATTGAGAATTGAACGATGTTGTCTGTATTCAGAGAATCGAAGGTGTGCCATCCTTTCTGTTCTCTGAATGTTATTCTACCAGAGATACATGTAAATATGTATATGCAGTTAGACCAAACATTAAAAGTGTATCTGTGATTGAACTAAGGAGCATGTTGCCTGATAAACAGGAATCAACTAAGCTGTAGGAAAGATTCTGGCAAGTGAGATGTTCAATATACTGTTAGCTATTCTTCCAATATTATCATATTATTTATATCATATTATCATTCATTCATATCATATTATCACCTTCGAAATCGAGTTGCATAAGAATGGGTTGCTTACCCACTGTGATTTGGTTCGCATTTAAATCTTCACATACTCCACATTTCTTGCTAAATTTCACAGCCCAACCGTTGTCTTTCAATACCTTTTGGAAAATTAGAAATTACTCCTCTAATTTTTAAGTAGAGGAAGTTCATCTGGTTCTGTTGAACCGAGTTTTTACCAATGCTCATTTCTAGTTAATTGGACAAGACCGACTGCAATTTAAGTATTTCCCATTCCATACATACCTTCAGTGAACTGATCTCTGTGCACAAGCTAAAAGAGCGCAATTTCTGAGCACTGTTTACTAAGTCAGGAGTCTTCTGTTAACTGACATCATGTCAAATTTGCAAGTATGTTAGAATTATTCTATACATAAACGTAATTCCTCTAGGTTGAAAAGTCGAGGAAGCAAACGATGGTACCATCTTATTCTGCAAAACCAGTTGTCTTTGCGTTGCTCGAACTCAATGTAATTTATAAAAATGGAATGAAATCTGAGTGGCAGTTATTATTGGTTGGAAGAACTTAAAAGTCTGCCAATCTCAAGATGAGTACACACACCTCGGTTAATAAATTCCCTTTAGTCCTTGTTGTCAGCACTTTAGGGGATGTCATTATTCGGCGAGAGGTTTTTGCTTAAGACTGACTAAACCACTGTAATCGCTTCAAAAACAAACTACGGTACGGAAAAGATTTTCGATGCGATAATGGAAAGCCACAGCTTGTGTGTGTCCGACCAAATTGATAGCGCAAGAATATTTCCATCATACACAAATTTTGATCACTGCATTCCATTAAAGAAGAACATCGAAAGACGCCACGAACTAATATTTTGTTGCTAATGTAATCACTTTTAACCATAAAAGGTACCTGTCACCTCAAAATCCTGTGGTTATTGGAAATTCTCTTCACTGAGAACTTCTTCAATCGCAAAACAATTATTCGGCATACATTTGTCGTCTTTATTCGTGTAGGGTGTTTTCAATTGTGATGGTCTTCGTTTCAGCTTCAAATGGTCTAACGCAAACATCACCGCTAATAAGAGATTTCCATTTTTCAGAAAAGTGCACAACAATCACTAAGCTTTGGTTTCGACTTAATCACTGTCTGATACACTTTACGATGCGCTTATATTTAAAAGGATTGCATGAATACTTTTGAAGATAGGTGACAAAGAAATGAAGCAACAGGTTCAAAGATAGGACTTCAGGTGAACATAGATAAAACAGAGGTGATGAAGATTCCTGGCCAACAACAACAACAGACAACAATCAGCATAAATGGGAAGAGTCTGAAGGGAACAACCTCCTTTACCTTCCCACCTGGGAGGCATCGTTCCAACTACAGGCCAACGGAACTGACGAGGATATCAAAGCCAGAATCGGAAAAGCAACACAAGCTTTCATTACTCTCAAGTCTGTCTGGGGTCAACAGCACTCAGCATCAAAAATAAGATCCGGATTTTCAAATCCAATGTAAGTCAGTGCTAGAATATGGATCAGAGACTTGGCGAGTCATAAAGAGCATCTCCAACAAACTTCAGACCTTCATTAACAGTTGTCTTCGCTCAATACTCAAGATTAGATGGCCAGGAGAATCAGCAATAGGGCTCACTGGGAGCGAACCAATCAGTAACCGATTGTGCAACAAATAGGCAGTAAGAAATGGAGATGAATTGGCTGGTTATACTCTGAGGAAACCATCAAGTGACATCACTAGACAAGCCATGGCTCGAGTGTAGCCCTAAAGGGAAGCGGCGAGTTGGTCGTCGGTGCAAGGGTGACTTGTAGGAGGTCATGTGAGGAGATGAAAGCACGTGGGCAGACCTGGAGCCAGGTAAAAACTTTAGCAGAGAACCGAACGCAATGGAGACGTGCAGCTGAAGCCCTATGTTCCTTTAGAAATTAAAGGAAATAATAATAGCAGGTTCATGTGATGTCATATTAATTTTATAATCTTTCATTGCTGATTACATTGGAAAACGATTTCGTCATCAAAATATAAAATAATGTTTGTAAGTAACCATTAACGAGAAAAGAACTGGATGTTAATCTCACCTAAAGAAAAAGTAACTACAACGCAGGAGTAGAGTTTTTGATCCTAGTCACATCCAAGTTGTATTAGCACACGAAATTTAGATTCGCTATTCGTTATAAGAACGATCGATGCCAAAATAACAGAGTTTTATTCTGACGTATCTACAGTATATTTTGCGGCAAGTTACGGATGTTTGTTTTAAGTTTGCGAAGTTATTATATGCATTATTTGTACAGTAAGCTAACAGAAAGAGTCGTTCGAAAATTGAGAAGTTTCCAAAAACTGGCATTCTCTTGTATCAGAATAAGAATCTCAAATTTTTGTTGTTGAATATTCTAAGATATTATCATAAGTTATTTATTTTGTTGTCCGCATTACCAGTTTGTCAAAACTAATTGTCTGAGAGCAAAATATTGCAGTGAGGATTGGTCAAACACATGTAATAAGTATTCTTTGAATAACTCATCCGTTTTGTTGTTTCAGGTTTTATGAAGATTACTGATGGATATGAAAGAAAGTCGTCGGTAATATTTTCAAATGGTTGGTTCAGATTAACTGACAAAGCAAACTGTGTAGTATTTCTCAAACATGCAAAGTAAAAACTACTCATATGTTTTATGAAAAGACTTTTAAAAAACCCTCTTTTGTAGTGCAGATGGCGTTTGCAAAAGAAAGAATATAAATAAACAATTTTGTTTAATTGTGATACCCGTCACCATGGTGAAAAAACGGTGTTGAGAAATTAGGCAGTATTTTTCAGAAGAATTGTATAATACAAACTACATAGAGTATACGTTTTGGAATACGCCCGAACTGATTGAATCTTCAATCGTTTATACACTTAAAAAAGATTTACATATTTTATAGAGGTTAACAACCGCGATATGAAAAAGTCTGTTTCTTTGGAAAAGAAGTGAGTATTTGGAATAATTACAGTTTGAAAATATGGGAGTTATTGGTTATGTAGGGATTTTGTTTGATTGCCTACAAAACCAATCCTTGAAAATTAATCTGATGCTCACTAGTGACTGGCCCTATTCAGGCAGTTAACCTGGAGTTCTAATAGGGAGCTGTGACTGGTAGGGTGCAGCACGTTGAAGATGCGGCAGTAACACATCGAAGAAGACATTGCGAAATGGTCACGCTATGTCGTGAATTGGCAGAAGTTAGAATTCAAGGACCATGAGATCGGGTCTCAGTGGTTCAATGGTCTACTACCTCGCCTTGTAGCCAGAAGGTCCTTGGTCCGAGCCCCTGTGGGTGCACATTGATGAAGAGTCCCAAACTAGGACGAAATAACTATTCAGTACTCCCAGGTCTTTCAGTGGCACTCTAACTGATATCAGCTCATGATGAAATCCTCCATACAATCAAACAAAATGCCTGCAAACCAATACTTGAGTATTATTGTTCTTTTGGGTCCCCAGAGAAGAGTACAACTTCAGCACCACATTTTCAATTCACTGTATTATCTGCAGTCTCTGTCAGCTAGCTCCACACTTGTCCATACGACCTCCTGCTTGTCATCTTCGGACGTCCAACTCTTCGTCATCAATCATTGTTCAATCATTGTTATGTGTGGAGAATTAAAATCTTTAACTTGCGGTTTAAATACAGGCTGTAACAATTGTAAGCAATCGCATGTACGTTCTCTTTTAATAAAGTGTGTATTTAAAATATTCAACTTTTGTAAATACAGTACTCTTAAGCCAAAACATGTGGGTGTCGCTTGGATAAAAAATAATAGTTCAGTAAATTGGTATCTTCCATCAGTTTTATCACATACAACTGTTACCTATCATCATAAAGTGTAGGATAGTTTCAGTTATCATTCACTTGAAGACGGCAATATAGTATTGAATACTATGAAGAAAAAGCGTATTTACCTACTACTGAACGCCTATAGATTATAATATAGAGGAGAATGTTGTCTCAAATAAAATATTTATGTTTTCCTACTTTAAGATATCCATTTTCTACGTAGTTAACACTGCAAAATAATAAAAACGATCATATTTTATGCAAAATTATAGAAAGAACGATCAATACGTACAGTTAAGTGTGAAGTTAACGTATACTTAAAAGGCTAACCAGGTAGTTATATTGTTTTAACACCAGCGCCTGCTACAGTGGACTCATGTAAAGGAAAGAGGTAAACTCAGTAATTTTATCACTGCTGAATGATTTCATTATATCACCTCATCACAGCATATTTTATTAAGTTATTAAGAGCTTAACAAGCCCAAAAATTTCATTCTCAAGTATGCCTCATAAATGAATCCGTACTAATCAGATATGTTCATAAACATATAATCATCTTGATAAATGGTTTACATGCATAACTCTTGGTACACTTTCTTCTTTTATATATAACTGGAGTGAGTTAATCATCGCTGGGAAATTAGTGTGATGCAAATAATGCTCTGAACATTTGAGCTGCATTCACAATACAGCAGTGTATAGAAAAATAATTGCTTCCACTCTTATTATATATATTCGGTGAGATGGAACAAAGTGATATGGCAGAGATAAATTCCGTACTCATTAAAGTGACTTTTGTTTTTTTCAGTCACACAATTTCACAAATATTATAAGGGAAAGAAAAGTGTCTTAGTTTCCCAATTACCTGGTTACTGATGATAAAAGGAAAGTCTGTTATCTCAATTTCCATAATTTATTGGAAAAAAGAGAGAATAAGTGAGTGTATGTTTCTTAATTTTTCTACCTTCACCAGTAACATTTTTAGTCAGAACTATATCCAAATCTTTGATTTGTAAGAATAATTTGAAAAGAAAAAAGAAATGTAAAAGTAAGTCAAATCTTTTGTTAATTGAATGGTCACAAAAACAGTTATCATAGTTTCAGGACTTCATATTGAGCTGACATCGAATAGAGAAACACTGGAAAACCTGGGAGTACTGGAATGGTGTTTCGTTCTGGTTTGGGACTCTTCATCAGTACGAACCCACAAGGGTTCGAACCAAGCACCTTCCAGTCACAAGGTAAGCTCGTAGACCGGTAAGCCACTGGGACAAGATCTAATGCCCCATGAATTCTAACTTGTACTAATTCATAACATAGAGTGACCACCAGACAATGTTTTTGGCTAGTATTTGTCCTCACTTTCGACCTGCTGTACACCACTGGTCATGACCTCTTACTAGAACCCAGGTAACTACCTACCTAAATGGGACCAGTAGATAAACTACCAAGTGCCAGTTCGAATCTCGGTAGAAGCCACCGTTAAGTGATTACTTATTTAAGATACGCATCCAGTGAGAACGTCACAGATGCTTATGTATGATAAGAATTTGACAGGAATAGCATGTCATACAGTGGTATTTGAAGACTTTGAAATAAATGCACAACTCAACTTACTGAAGATGAAGAACTTTCGTTTAAAACTTCAAGGAAATTCAAGTTTATACGGAGATTAGTATATAAGTCAGAGGTCTTTTTGAGTATGCTAACCAGACTTTAGATGACCTTCTGCATGCTGTTTGTTACTAGATGGTAACCAATATAAAACCTGAAACCCATCATGTTATTTCAGACTATTAATTGAGTTTGTCATATTGGCATTTAGTTAAGTGGTGTTATCACGCGTTTGCTAAGTTTGTTTAGTTTCTAGTCCTAGCTGTTGGGGGATAGAAAAATGCGAGGATAGATTTCATATTTGTTGATACACTAGATATATTGGTGTAGTTTTTATTCTCTGAGATTTCATTAATTTGTTAGAAAATGATTTCAGTGTAAACTTAGAAATATTGGAGGACGGCAGCTTTAACAGAGAGCAACTTTTGGAAACTTTCATTTATTCACTTGCACGTGCAACAGTAACAGGGTATATTATTATTATTGCTCCTCTGGGTTCCTAGTGGAACATAGGGCTTCAACTGCACGTCTCCATTTGCTTCTGTCTTCTGCTGTACTTTTCACCTGCATCCATGTTAGTCCATACTCTTTCAACTCCTCTCCACAAGATCTCCTCCCTGTCACCTTTGCACTGACGTCCCACTCGCCGCTTCCATTTCGGGTTCCACTCGAGGGCCTGACGCGCGATGTCACCCAGTGGCCTCCTCAGCGAGTGTCCAATCCATCTCCACTTTCTCCTGCATATGTGTTGGCTGGCGATTGGTTCTTGCTTTGTTTGTTCCCAGACATAGTTTCTTGTTGGTGATTCTTTCCGGCCCGGCCATCTGATCTTCAGTATAGATCCAGCGAAGACAGTTGTTAATAAAGGTCTGCAACAGGCTGTTGGAAATATTCTTTGTGACCAGCCCGCCAAGTTTCTGATCCGTATCGAACAGCTGACTGACTTGACGTTTGCATTGAAAATCCGATCGAATTTTGTTGTTGATCTGGCTGAGTGACGAAGATTTCCAGATTGATTTCAGGTTGATGAATGTGTTTCTCGCTCGCCTTCCCGATTTTCGCTCGATTTGACATCCTCGTCCGTTCCGACTGCCTGTAGTTGAGACAATGCTCCCTAGATAAGTAAGTGAATGAAGTGACCTCTTTCAAATCCCTCCCGTTGATGGTGATTGGCGCTGGATGTTGCTGCTGTTGTTGTTGTTGTTGGTTGGTTATTTTCATCACCTCCGTCTTGTCTATGTTCACTTGGAGTCCTGTCCTCGCCAGCTGCTTCTTCGACCAGTTTGTCGGTTTTCGCTTGTAAGTCTTCGATTTTGTGTGACATCAAACATAAATCATCCACGCGAAATCCAGGTCTTCTAGATTCTTCACGTCGGTTCAGGATATTCCTGTCTTCTTGTTTCCTACTGTCTGACGCATAATCCAGTCCACTACAATTAGGAATATCATTGGTGATAATCAGCCAGCACCCTTGTCTGACTCCTGTGTTTACTCCAAACGCCTCGCCGAGTGAGTTTTCCGTTGTGGATCACTTGACATGTGCCGTTGTCGTACAGCTGGCTGTTGAATAAGGTTGATGAATATTTGGGGTACGCCATAGTACTCGAGTAATTTCCAAATTACTTCGCGGTCAACGCTGTCAAAGGCCTTCTCAAAGTCTATAAAGTTGAGGTAGAGGTTTGATTGCCATTCCATGCTTTGTTCTGTGATGATGATGCGTAGAGTTGCAATTCGGTCAGTACATGATTTGCCTTTCCTGAATCCAGCTTGTTCTGGTCGGAGTTCTGTCTCCAGTGCGTCCTTTATTCTCTCCAGGATGATGCGACTCAGGATTTTACTTGGCGTCGACAGGAGCATGATTCCTCGCCAGTTCTTGCAGAGTGGGCCTAAGTCGCCCTTCTTTGGTAGTTTCACGAGGTAACCTTTCCTCCAGTCAGTAGGCACCTTTCCCTCCTTCCAGACCTTTTGCAATAATGGAGTCAGCATGTCTGCTGTCGTCTCTGGGTCCGCTTTCAGTGCTTCAGGGGGTATTCCATCTGGTCCGGCTGCTTTTCCAGCTTTCAGAAGCTTGATTGCATTCAAGACTTCAGCTCTCGTTGGAGGATTGGTGTCAACTTGCAGTTGTGTCGCGCTGTTGTTGGTATTTCTGGACGGGTTGCAGGTGATGGTCGGTTCAAGAGTCCTTTGAAGTGATCCGCCCATTGTTTAATCTGTTTTTCTTCCTTGGTAATTGGGTTCCCTTGGCTGTCTTTTATAGGTTTCGCTTGTGTTGATCTCTTCCCGGATAGAGATTTGGTTATCTGATATAGTGTCCTCAGGTCCCTTTTGCCTGCTGCCTTCTCAGCTTCAGTGGCGAGGTTGTCGTAGAATCGTCTTTTGTCCTTCCTAGCACTCTTCTTCACTTCTTTGTCCAGTGCTGTGTAAGTTGAGCTCAGCGTCTCCTTCTCCTGTCCGTCCTTGCATTGAATCATTTTCTCTTTCACCATTCTCCTCTCTTCTATTAATTTCCAAGTGTCCGTTGAGAGCCATTCCTTGTCTTGTCTCTTCTTTCTTCCTAGAACCGTTGAACACGTTTCGTTGAGAATCGCCTTCAGAGACTTCCAATGTTCTTCCACGCATGATTCTTCAGTGATGTCGCGTAGTGTTTCCTGCTTTGCTCTGACAGTTGCAGTGAAAGTGTCTTTTGTGGTTGTGTCCTTCAGTAATTGAGTGTTGAACTTGCATTGTGGCCTATCCCCAGCTATCCTCGAGGCTTTTAGTTTCACCTTGAAAGTCCCTTGTACTAGATAGTGGTCTGAACCCACATCTGCTCCTCTCCTCGACCTTGTGTCCAGTAGGCTCCGTCTCCACTTTCTTGAAATTGAGATGAAGTCTATTTGGTTTTGGTGTTTCCATCTGGTGAAATCCATGTCGTCTTGTGTATATCCTTGTGTTTGAACACACTACCACCAATCACCAAATCATTGAAGGCGCAGAAGTCTGAGAAGAGTTCACCATTGTCGTTCATTTCACCGAGGGCCTCACGACCCATGGTGAGTTCTCTTCCTGTGTTGTCTCCTCCCAGCTTCGCATTCATGTCGCCCATCAGGATTTTGATATCGCCATTTGGGACGTTGTCCATTATTGCTTGTAGTTGTCTGTAGAACGCCTCCTTCTTCTCTTGTTCTGAGACGTTTGTAGGCGCATAACATTGAATGACTGTAACTTTCCTTCCTTTTAAGTTTTTCTTGTTTCATTATTTTATTTTTGATTACAGCTTGATTACACACTGTATTTTTGGTACAAGTATGGAATTTTCAGCATGGATATCGGTAGCCCAAATTTTACAGGTTGACTATAGATATCAGGTGTGCGTCGGCGTGGGCTCGAACTCGGACCACGTGCATGGTCAGCGAGAGTCCTAACCCCTGTGCCACCTGACTGTCATTATCCTGGAGGAGATTGGTTCCCACTGCATGAGAGCTTTGGTTGCTGTTAGTGACATCATGATGGCCACTCCATCGGTGTGCTCGTGATTGTCCTCTGGGTGGCCGGAAAAGATTACTGTCTCTCTAGTAGGTAGTTGGCACCTTCCAGTTCCGTCCCATCTGCTCTCGCAGATTCCCAACACTCCTATTCTGTACCTTCTCATTTCAGCGGCTATCTGGGCAGCCTTTCCAGTTTCGTACATTGTACGAACATTCCAGGTACCCATCCTTACTTTTGCTTTCATCGAAAGAAGGCACATCGGCCGACTGGCTTCCCGAAGGCTTTGACCAGCCTGCGTGATTTCACTCTCCCGATTCCAGCGAAAAATAAGGCTATTGTTTATGTTTGTAGAATTTTTAATATATTTATTCGTTGAAGTTTCTGTAGCGATTTGGTTGTTTTACAGGGGTGGAGTTGCTAGCACCACGCCCCAACCCTCCCTCTTTATCCGGGCTTGGGACCGGCAAGAAAACTAGCGGGCTAGTAATCTAGCGAGCTAGTAATCTAGGCGAGGTTGCTACAGACTGTACTTGATAATGTTTTGTATTTGTAATTTTAAATGTTTTGTAAGGTGAAATTTATGTAGAAAGAGATGCTTTAGGCAGTTTAATTGATAGTAAAATAAAACAAAGTCAAGAAAATATGCATACTTAGGGAAAACCTTTTGTTATTGAGTTGAAATGAATTACGATCAGGGGAAATATGGGAAAGCGATGCCGATGGGATTGTTACCGAAATTGAATAATACCTGAGAAATGTTTCAAGCTCAAAAACAGGTTATGATTCTTACTAGTGGAAATTCACTACTCTTATATAAGGTGGCGTTGAACGGTCTCATCGCATAACTAAAATCCAGACTTCTTTATCAGTGCAATGAAAGATTCGAAACTGCGGAGAGGACTAAATTCTATTTTTCACAAGTATGTAAACTACCCAGCAGAATTAGAGGAAGTGCAAGTTTTCCAATAATTCTTTTACTTTGTTACTGTAAGGATACATCTCTTTACTATAATCTACTTTTAGAGTACTTCAAGATTTACTGTTGTGATGTTACTACTAGGAACCTGAATTATTGTTGACTAAAGGACAAGCACAAATTATTTTTGAACTTCTTCAAAAGTGATTTACTGGGAAAAATGTAGTTTATGTGCCTTTTTATTTCCCTTTTAGAAGCTCTCAGATGTTTTCAATAAAAGTCTTTGTTGCAAAATGTCTAATAGGGTCTTGTCAGAATCAAAAATATATTCCAAAATGCAAGTACGTCCATTTTAACAGCACCATACTGGACGAAATGTGAATAATTGTGGCACGGAGATTCTTATAATTGAGGACAGTTACTTAAAAATTCAACTTCAGTAGATTACATACCTCCCTTTAAAACCACAGTATTCTAATGCATTGATGTTTTTCTGACTCTTACAATGTCAAGCAGGAATAAACTGTATATCAAATAGAAACCTTAAGATATTTAACTGCCTATCATTGCATAACAGTAGTCGACAGAAAGCAGAGATTGAAATATTTCATACTGAAGTTGTGAAAACACAGAAAATGTTGCGTGCAGATATTATTTTGTGAATGAACCGAAAAGCCAATTTCAACTAAAAGGTATTTACTAGGAACGAGGAATTAATACTAATGATCATTAAAATAAGTAACGGAGTTTCTATTTTAAAAGTGAAATTTATGCTGTCAGTAAATGAATAACCTTATGAAAGAATGGT
Source organism: Trichobilharzia regenti (assembly GCA_944472135.2). NCBI lineage: Eukaryota > Metazoa > Platyhelminthes > Trematoda > Strigeidida > Schistosomatidae > Trichobilharzia > Trichobilharzia regenti. The sequence goes on from OX235270.1 coordinate 50,883,098, forward strand.
AATCTGTGTCAGACTGAACCGTTTCTGTATCTGAAGTCTATATAAAGAATGCCGCTTATGAATAACAATCCCCGTTTAAGCATTTATATGCATATGTGAGATGGTGACGTCACCAAATCTAACTTCTACATTACTTAATTTTCACTTGGAAGCCTCAGTGGAAGTCTAGACACTCATTCGCATATATTAAAACCTCAAACGAAGCATTATTCCTTCCGGGTCACAGACCAATGTAAAAATTAGAACAGCACATTTAAGCGAAAAATACTGTTTTCAATTCGATCTCATGAAGCTCAACTCTAATATACATAACTTTACAAATAAAAATTCAAATATAAACAAATCATGGTGTTTTGCCCATAGGATAATAAGATAATGAACTTTAATCGTACAATTAGTCATAATAATAATAATAGTAATAATAACAATGGTTCTATCGATAATAAGGACGAAAAAGTGAGGCAATCTGCGATAACACGAATAACGAAAAACAGCATGATAAACAAACAAATGTTCAGGTAAAAGCAGTCGATAAAGGCTAGTAAAAACAAATGAACCGATTGAGTAATGCTAGATTGTAAGGGAAGTAAATGAAACACGTTTTTAATGAAGATAAGATTAAGGGATGATAAGAAATGGGTTGAAAATATCAACAAGGGGTGGTGTAGAAGTCTTTAGTTGGTTATGTCTTAATAGGCCAAGGAAGGGATAATGGCTGTATGAACTTCTTTTGAATGCATAGTTCAGGTTTAACAGTTCGAGTGCCTATCGCCTCAGCTGTGTGCAGAAGGCAAATACGAAATCTATTGGAAAGATTCGGTGGGATACGATGAATTACTTTGAAAGCTCTCGTTTTCTCCACTACATGACCACTATCAATTAAGTGTGATAAAACTGAGCTACGGATTGTTTTTGTCTGTCCTTTGACAAACCACGATGAGAGATGTTCACTAACACGTTGGCTAAGCTGTCAAGTAGTACGCCCAACATAACTGTCACCGCAGGTGCAGTTGAATTGATAAATGCACAAAGATGTAACAAAACTCTCTAGCTTATCCTTCGTTTGAGTCCCAAACATTCGTCGGCAAGGTAAAATGACAAGGTAAAATGACATTTAGATGGATTAACAAGAATATTTTTCTCAAAGAAACGCCTAAACAGTTTTAAAAGACGTTCATTATGCGATTCGATGTTCGGAACATGAACTATGATATCGTCTTGGTAAAAGTCAACACCATCTAATCCATCCATCATCTGATTTATTACTTCCTGAAATTATTGCAGGTGAAACCTTCAGTGCGAAAGGCATGAACTTATGCTTGAACAATCCAAATGGAGTAATAATGGTTGTTAATGCACTAGACGCTTCATCAAGATGAATTTGCAAAAGGCATCTTTGAGTGCTATTTTGGAAAAGCATTTTGAGCCATGTAGGTTGTAGAGAATGTCTTCGGTCTCTAGCGTAGTGCAACCTTGCTGTAGTAGACGACTAACGAGTATAAGGCGGTAGTCACCACAAATTCTCGGTGTTTTTCCATCCGCCTTTACTGGCGTCACAATGGGAGTAGCCCGATTCGAAGATTTAACGGGCATAAGTATGCCATGCTCAAACAACTTGTCCAACTCTTACATAAATGGATCTCGCAAACCATATGGAATTAATCGTCGCTTTAGGAAGATAAGATCACCTATTTCAAGATGGATGGGCTGAATCTTCATGCCACCTACACACTTTTAACACTGGAGAATTAATTCTCTGAACAAAGATTCATCAAACAACTCAGTACAAAGGGAGATTTTGACATTTAACAATCTAAGGGCTTTTAATCTCAATAAAAATGGACCGTATTCACTAACCAGAAAAGGGGATATTCACAAAACTACCACTGTCTGATATCAAACCAATGTTAACAGTACCAATAAAAGGTAGTTTATGACCAGTAGTACCTGTAATGGAACTAGTAGTAGAGTCCAGCTGGACATGCTTACAAAGCGATAGTACATTTTCCTTGGAAATTATAAATTCAGTACTCCCAGTATCAATTATAAAAGAGTACGACTTGCCTGAACTTGTAGTGAAGTTTCCCATTAGATGAGATTCATGGCTTTGCACAGTTGAAAGAGACATTGACTGCACTTTACCAGACAAACTCGGACAATCTTGAGTCGCATAAGTATTTGAACTTCTGAAAACAAACTTTATGTGCCCAATTTTACCATATTTATGACACTTAGCACTCCGAAAACGGCAAGTACTTCGTAGATGAATCTTTCCACAGGAAAAACACGGTTTAATGTTTTTGCACTCTGTCTGCATTCCATTACATGTGGATGACAGTTTTGATTTCTTTTTATGAACACTTGCATTATCAACTTTCGATGGCATATCATAAGACACCGACTTAATGGTAGCTTGATATTCAATGTTGACATCTTCATATGTAGTGCATAAATCCTTGGTAGTTTGAAAGGTGCAGGAAGGAATGTGAATCGATTCTTTCTCTAACTTCGGAATATTAATCCCAGCAAATAGACGATCACGTAGTTGAGAATGGAGCTGATCTCCAAAGTTGCACTTTGAAGCTTTCTATATCCAGTATCGTTTTTACGGGCTAGGATAAAGTAGTTTGGTTTCTTTGTGCTCGCTTGTTGATTGTGAGGTAATGGTTCCTAGTCTTCGGTAAACTTATGCGTAGTTCGTCCCGCCACTCAGCCGTCGTAGCTTTGGTTGACTCCAAAAGGAGTGATTCTGGGATTAATTAAATTTTGTTTGTAGTATGCGGTGTGTTGAGACTTTGTTACCAAAGGCTGTGAAAGGACGTTATCCTTTCACCAGTTAGTTCTACGGTATCGTCGTCAAAACGAAAAAGATAGTAATAATAACAGATATAATAAGTGTAGGTTATTCAGACTAAACGACGGAAAAAGAAGTAAAGAAAACGTAAAACCAGACAGCTAATTACATTTGAAGTTGAAATATATATATATATGTCAATAATAATAATAACAGCAAATGTAAGTGTAGTAGTTGGAGTAGTCAGGAAAGTAAGAAGGGAGAGAATGTAAAGAAGTAAAACGATGAATTTAAATATCTACTCATTATCGATTTATGCGATTTTAAGAGGATAGGGCATTTGGACGCAGTCCTTGTGTGCCTGCATGATTGTCCAGCCTTTGCTTAAAGGTGTCCACAGATGGTGCCGTAGCTACATCTGCCGATAAGGAGTCCTGGAGACGGCAAACCTGCAGTGACAAGAAGTGAGAGCGCAACCCGGTCCCTGCCCTTTGGTAAGCTACCCTTTTGGGACTTCCATGAGGAAACCTATACCTGCTCAATGGCAGAACACCTTTGTTTGAGTGATTCTGATCATTTTTTATCTTGTAGGCAGTAATCAAATCCCCCTAAGACAATGATAACTAAGTGTGAAGAGGCCCAATTTCCCTATCCGTTCATGATACGGTTTATTTCGGAGACCCACCAGTCCTTTTGGACTCTTTCCAAAAGGCCTGAGTCTCTTATAAGAAGTGGAGGTGCAATGGTATTGTGAACTTCAAGGTGTAGTTTGATCTCAGAAAGAGTTCAGGAGTGAGTGCACCTAGCTACCTATGTGTAAAGTGTATGACTGCAAATGCCTTCTCTACATCCCCCGTGTGATTACACTTGTGTCTATGTTTCCGTTAAAACTCGACCTAAGCCACGCTCTGACGTTGTACAGGACAAGCCGTCGTTGCACAGAGTGTAACTTGCATTTTGCAGCCTACAGGTGCGTAATTTCACTACTTGAATTCAAGACATACTTACTCACCAGCTGACAAAACTACTGCAGCATCCCTTGGTTTGAAATGTAAATACAGGTTTCAAGAATAACTGGGTAAATCGGAAAATGGATATAGAAAACAAGTCCCATTTAAATTATAAGAATCATGGTACTCATTCCAATCCATGAATTGACAACTGCCGTTTGAGAGTTGATGGACTAAATAATGATCAAGGTCCATACCAAATATGATTACTACTTCATATTCCAAATTATATGAGAATCAGTATGAATTACGAAGAAATCACAACGAAAGGAAATATTATACCCCTAAACAAAGAGTCCAAGACTCCCACTACATTACTTCAGACATGATCACTAGTATTTTTTTATCTTATTGTTAATTATACAAACTTTTTACTGATAAACAAACGGTATTTCTACTTTCTGACAACCGAAGCGACAACATGTCTGGTTACGTAGGTTAGGCCGTCCAAAAGACATCTAAATTTCACCAAAACTTTTTATTTGAAACAAGCGTCGAATGATAAGGCAATCACTTTGGTTGATCTGTTCTACATCAGATGTGCGCTGATGCCTTTAGACTCTTATGGTCTAACTTCACCCAATTTCCTTTTAAGTACAATTTAATTATGAGGGCCAACGCATCGAAACTCTCAGGCTTACTGATCGACGGTGAGCAGACATCGTTGTCTGGTTTACTACATATTATACTGAATGCAGAAACGCTTGTGTGAGGCCTAATCGTATCAAGTGTTCCGTAAACTAGCCTAACTAGTTGTGGTAAAGAGTTATTAAGTAGTGCAAAATATACATCCTCTGGTAGGTGATTGCATACTCAGAAAATAATTACCTCTTTTAACATGGCATTCATGTAGGTATATATTTATTTACATTACCATTCTGAAAGAACTACTTTACTTTCTGTTGGTTAGTAGATGCAATAATTTTGATCGAGGCTGCTTTAAGGTGAGTGGCAATGCTCAGTGGGGAACGATTAAATACGTCCGACATTTCTGAAAAAATGTTTTCAGGCGGATCCAAAATGACTAGATTGGAATTAATGTCTTGTGAGTGATTATACTACTAACAATATAGTGATTCTTCTTGGATAAATCATGAAGATAGTTTGTGTGCCTGAGGTGTAGAAATCCGAGGGACAGCTTTCTTCTTACCAAAAGGCTTTTTGTATCAGTCATTTCGTAGGGAAAAATAATAAATAATTAATAAAGGTTTTTTGATAAAACTATTAGCATTAAATACTGAAACGTCAGTAAAACCAATATCGTTTTGTTTTACATTCATTGAGAAGTACAAAAACCTTTATTATAATGAATATCATATACCCAATGCCCGAATTTTTTCAAGCTGTTAAAAGTGAACTTGGTTTGGACATGTAAAATGAATAAGTTGGATAACAAATAAATGAAAGTGAAGAACTACACAAAATTTCCCAGTTAAATGGTTTTGTTGAAAACAGTAAAAAGCAAGATATCAAGGCACTAAGTAACGGTTATGCAAAGATAGAACGATTTTCTGGCTTTCAGTGTGTTGACTGGATGTGTTATTATTTCTTAACACTATCTGTTGAAACCACAACAGCTTAGTCAGTAGCTTACCTTATCCATAAGTAATGAAAGCAAAACAACAAAGACAGAGGACATAATTATCTTGAGGAGTTTTCCTGAAAGTAATATATTCAATAGTCGAAAAGTTATTTCAGGGATATGTGCATGAATTTTCTGGCTATCAACAGTTGAGACAGGAACTCAGACATTGAGGAGGTTAACCAACTAAACGGAAGAGGTAGAACGGTATTATAAGTTTTTAGGATGCACATCTGTTAAATCAAACCTTAAAACACCTTAATCATTCGTGGGCAACCCAGCAGGTAGTCTTAAAACTAATCTATTTACTTAGGAGTTAATTGTGTTTCATTACAGGGAAGGTGGACTAAAAGTGTACAGAACAAAGTATTAGGTAGAAAAACTACAGTATGTGACGAAATCCACATCCTAATAAGGACTTTATTTAACATTTGTTCGTGATGCAGTAGATCACAAAGAAAGACAAGCAATCACGATAAGACTCCTCGTAGCCTACCAAATGTGCAGCAATCTGACGGATAAACAAATTGTCCGAAAACGTTTTTGGCGTTACACAAATTGTGAATGCAATCAAGAGTAGTGTAGTAAATTCTGCCAACTTAATATATTAAGTTAAAAGGGACTTAATCAAATACTCGGAAGATACGACACTTAACAGTAATACATTTTGAACGAGTTTGTAACTGTTTGCTGTCCTTAGCTCAGACTTCATGATGTCGATAAAAGACTTTAAAACATTACCAAATGCATCGGGAATAAGTAAAATCATATTATGATTTATAACGTGGGTTTTAAGCTCATTTGGGCTGAAAATCTCAAAAAATTAAATATTCCCATAGTAAAATTTAGAACAGCACATTTAAGCGAAAAATACTGTTTTCAATTCGATCTCATCAAGCTCAACTCTAATATACATAACTTTACAAATAAAAATTCAAACATAAACAAATCATGGTGTTTTGCCCATAGGATAATAAGATAGTGAACTTTAATCGTACAATTAGTCATAATAATAATAATAGTAATAATAACAATGGTTCTATCGATAATAAGGACGAAAAAGTGAGGCAATCTGCGATAACACGAATAACGAAAAACAGCATGATAAACAAACAAATGTTCAGGTAAAAGCAGTCGATAAAGGCTAGTAAAAACAAATGAACCGATTGAGTAATGCTAGATTGTAAGGGAAGTAAATGAAACACGTTTTTATTGAAGATGTGATAAGATTAAGGGATCCACTTGTATAGCCTCAAAGAAGTACTCCTTAAATGCACAGTGAATGTTCACTTTGTCTTCAATAATTCATACCACCGACAGGTAGGCCCAATGTTTGCTGACTTCTTTATCGCAGAACTTGAAAACGGTAAACTGAAAGACATTATCAAGGGGTTTGATATGTATTACCGATATGTCGATGATACATTTATCTTGGCTGATGGGAATGTAAACACAGACGAATTGTTGATGAAATTCAACAACGTCCACCCTTCGCTTACTTTTACTTGTGAAGAAGAGCAGGATAGTAAACTACATTTTCTGGATGTCTTGCTAAGTAGGCGAGAAGATGGGTCACTTGGGAGAAGCGTGTATAGAAAAAGCACATTCGCAGGGCAATACACACACTTCCTTAGTTACGTGCCCATTAAATATAAAAGAAATATTGTTAAATGTGCAAGAAAGTTATGCACGGATGACCTCTTACAAAAGGTTCCTTTGAATATTCACTGTTCCTGGACGGAAATGGGATTTCCAAGTAGTTTCAAAAAGAAACATATTAAAACAACAGCGAGAAAACTTGAAAGTATGACTGCACGTAAAAAACCTCTATTTATTAAGTTACAATTTAATGGTGACTTATCAAATGAGACTTTATTCCAGAGATTTTCCAGGGGTATACGAAGGACGTTTTACGCAGTATACCTTTGTTTGTCATTCGCTAGCCGACGAATGATTGGGACTCAAACGAAGGATAAGCTAGAGAGTTTTGTTACATCTTTGTGCATTTATCAATTCAACTGCACCTGCGGTGACAGTTATGTTGGGCGTACTACTTGACAGCTTAGCCAACGTGTTAGTGAACATCTCTCATCGTGGTTTGTCAAAGGACAGACAAAAACAATCCGTAGCTCAGTTTTATCACACTTAATTGATAGTGGTCATGTAGTGGAGAAAACGAGAGCTTTCAAAGTAATTCATCGTATCCCACCGAATCTTTCCAATAGATTTCGTATTTGCCTTCTGCACACAGCTGAGGCGATAGGCACTCGAACTGTTAAACCTGAACTATGCATTCAAAAGAAGTTCATACAGCCATTATCCCTTCCTTGGCCTATTAAGACATAACCAACTAAAGACTTCTACACCACCCCTTGTTGATATTTTCAACCCATTTCTTATCATCCCTTAATCTTATCTTCATTAAAAACGTGTTTCATTTACTTCCCTTACAATCTAGCATTACTCAATCGGTTCATTTGTTTTTACTAGCCTTTATCGACTGCTTTTACCTGAACATTTGTTTGTTTATCATGCTGTTTTTCGTTATTCGTGTTATCGCAGATTGCCTCACTTTTTCGTCCTTATTATCGATAGAACCATTGTTATTATTACTATTATTATTATTATGACTAATTGTACGATTAAAGTTCACTATCTTATTATCCTATGGGCAAAACACCATGATTTGTTTATGTTTGAATTTTTATTTGTAAAGTTATGTATATTAGAGTTGAGCTTGATGAGATCGAATTGAAAACAGTATTTTTCGCTTAAATGTGCTGTTCTAAATTTTACTATGGGAATATTTAATTTTTTGAGATTTTCAGCCCAAATGAGCTTAAAACCCACGTTATAAATCATAATATGATTTTACTTATTCCCGATGCATTTGGTAATGTTTTAAAGTCTTTTATCGACATCATGAAGTCTGAGCTAAGGACAGCAAACAGTTACAAACTCGTTCAAAATGTATTACTGTTAAGTGTCGTATCTTCCGAGTATTTGATTAAGTCCCTTTTAACTTAATATATTAAGTTGGCAGAATTTACTACACTACTCTTGATTGCATTCACAATTTGTGTAACGCCAAAAACGTTTTCGGACAATTTGTTTATCCGTCAGATTGCTGCACATTTGGTAGGCTACGAGGAGTCTTATCGTGATTGCTTGTCTTTCTTTGTGATCTACTGCATCACGAACAAATGTTAAATAAAGTCCTTATTAGGATGTGGATTTCGTCACATACTGTAGTTTTTCTACCTAATACTTTGTTCTGTACACTTTTAGTCCACCTTCCCTGTAATGAAACACAATTAACTCCTAAGTAAATAGATTAGTTTTAAGACTACCTGCTGGGTTGCCCACGAATGATTAAGGTGTTTTAAGGTTTGATTTAACAGATGTGCATCCTAAAAACTTATAATACCGTTCTACCTCTTCCGTTTAGTTGGTTAACCTCCTCAATGTCTGAGTTCCTGTCTCAACTGTTGATAGCCAGAAAATTCATGCACATATCCCTGAAATAACTTTTCGACTATTGAATATATTACTTTCAGGAAAACTCCTCAAGATAATTATGTCCTCTGTCTTTGTTGTTTTGCTTTCATTACTTATGGATAAGGTAAGCTACTGACTAAGCTGTTGTGGTTTCAACAGATAGTGTTAAGAAATAATAACACATCCAGTCAACACACTGAAAGCCAGAAAATCGTTCTATCTTTGCATAACCGTTACTTAGTGCCTTGATATCTTGCTTTTTACTGTTTTCAACAAAACCATTTAACTGGGAAATTTTGTGTAGTTCTTCACTTTCATTTATTTGTTATCCAACTTATTCATTTTACATGTCCAAACCAAGTTCACTTTTAACAGCTTGAAAAAATTCGGGCATTGGGTATATGATATTCATTATAATAAAGGTTTTTGTATTTCTCAATGAATGTAAAACAAAACGATATTGGTTTTACTGACGTTTCAGTATTTAATGCTAATAGTTTTATCAAAAAACCTTTATTAATTATTTATTATTTTTCCCTACGAAATGACTGATACAAAAAGCCTTTTGGTAAGAAGAAAGCTGTCCCTCGGATTTCTACACCTCAGGCACACAAACTATCTTCATGATTTATCCAAGAAGAATCACTATATTGTTAGTAGTATAATCACTCACAAGACATTAATTCCAATCTAGTCATTTTGGATCCGCCTGAAAACATTTTTTCAGAAATGTCGGACGTATTTAATCGTTCCCCACTGAGCATTGCCACTCACCTTAAAGCAGCCTCGATCAAAATTATTGCATCTACTAACCAACAGAAAGTAAAGTAGTTCTTTCAGAATGGTAATGTAAATAAATATATACCTACATGAATGCCATGTTAAAAGAGGTAATTATTTTCTGAGTATGCAATCACCTACCAGAGGATGTATATTTTGCACTACTTAATAACTCTTTACCACAACTAGTTAGGCTAGTTTACGGAACACTTGATACGATTAGGCCTCACACAAGCGTTTCTGCATTCAGTATAATATGTAGTAAACCAGACAACGATGTCTGCTCACCGTCGATCAGTAAGCCTGAGAGTTTCGATGCGTTGGCCCTCATAATTAAATTGTACTTAAAAGGAAATTGGGTGAAGTTAGACCATAAGAGTCTAAAGGCATCAGCGCACATCTGATGTAGAACAGATCAACCAAAGTGATTGCCTTATCATTCGACGCTTGTTTCAAATAAAAAGTTTTGGTGAAATTTAGATGTCTTTTGGACGGCCTAACCTACGTAACCAGACATGTTGTCGCTTCGGTTGTCAGAAAGTAGAAATACCGTTTGTTTATCAGTAAAAAGTTTGTATAATTAACAATAAGATAAAAAAATACTAGTGATCATGTCTGAAGTAATGTAGTGGGAGTCTTGGACTCTTTGTTTAGGGGTATAATATTTCCTTTCGTTGTGATTTCTTCGTAATTCATACTGATTCTCATATAATTTGGAATATGAAGTAGTAATCATATTTGGTATGGACCTTGATCATTATTTAGTCCATCAACTCTCAAACGGCAGTTGTCAATTCATGGATTGGAATGAGTACCATGATTCTTATAATTTAAATGGGACTTGTTTTCTATATCCATTTTCCGATTTACCCAGTTATTCTTGAAACCTGTATTTACATTTCAAACCAAGGGATGCTGCAGTAGTTTTGTCAGCTGGTGAGTAAGTATGTCTTGAATTCAAGTAGTGAAATTACGCACCTGTAGGCTGCAAAATGCAAGTTACACTCTGTGCAACGACGGCTTGTCCTGTACAACGTCAGAGCGTGGCTTAGGTCGAGTTTTAACGGAAACATAGACACAAGTGTAATCACACGGGGGATGTAGAGAAGGCATTTGCAGTCATACACTTTACACATAGGTAGCTAGGTGCACTCACTCCTGAACTCTTTCTGAGATCAAACTACACCTTGAAGTTCACAATACCATTGCACCTCCACTTCTTATAAGAGACTCAGGCCTTTTGGAAAGAGTCCAAAAGGACTGGTGGGTCTCCGAAATAAACCGTATCATGAACGGATAGGGAAATTGGGCCTCTTCACACTTAGTTATCATTGTCTTAGGGGGATTTGATTACTGCCTACAAGATAAAAAATGATCAGAATCACTCAAACAAAGGTGTTCTGCCATTGAGCAGGTATAGGTTTCCTCATGGAAGTCCCAAAAGGGTAGCTTACCAAAGGGCAGGGACCGGGTTGCGCTCTCACTTCTTGTCACTGCAGGTTTGCCGTCTCCAGGACTCCTTATCGGCAGATGTAGCTACGGCACCATCTGTGGACACCTTTAAGCAAAGGCTGGACAATCATGCAGGCACACAAGGACTGCGTCCAAATGCCCTATCCTCTTAAAATCGCATAAATCGATAATGAGTAGATATTTAAATTCATCGTTTTACTTCTTTACATTCTCTCCCTTCTTACTTTCCTGACTACTCCAACTACTACACTTACATTTGCTGTTATTATTATTATTGACATATATATATATATTTCAACTTCAAATGTAATTAGCTGTCTGGTTTTACGTTTTCTTTACTTCTTTTTCCGTCGTTTAGTCTGAATAACCTACACTTATTATATCTGTTATTATTACTATCTTTTTCGTTTTGACGACGATACCGTAGAACTAACTGGTGAAAGGATAACGTCCTTTCACAGCCTTTGGTAACAAAGTCTCAACACACCGCATACTACAAACAAAATTTAATTAATCCCAGAATCACTCCTTTTGGAGTCAACCAAAGCTACGACGGCTGAGTGGCGGGACGAACTACGCATAAGTTTACCGAAGACTAGGAACCATTACCTCACAATCAACAAGCGAGCACAAAGAAACCAAACTACTTTATCCTAGCCCGTAAAAACGATACTGGATATAGAAAGCTTCAAAGTGCAACTTTGGAGATCAGCTCCATTCTCAACTACGTGATCGTCTATTTGCTGGGATTAATATTCCGAAGTTAGAGAAAGAATCGATTCACATTCCTTCCTGCACCTTTCAAACTACCAAGGATTTATGCACTACATATGAAGATGTCAACATTGAATATCAAGCTACCATTAAGTCGGTGTCTTATGATATGCCATCGAAAGTTGATAATGCAAGTGTTCATAAAAAGAAATCAAAACTGTCATCCACATGTAATGGAATGCAGACAGAGTGCAAAAACATTAAACCGTGTTTTTCCTGTGGAAAGATTCATCTACGAAGTACTTGCCGTTTTCGGAGTGCTAAGTGTCATAAATATGGTAAAATTGGGCACATAAAGTTTGTTTTCAGAAGTTCAAATACTTATGCGACTCAAGATTGTCCGAGTTTGTCTGGTAAAGTGCAGTCAATGTCTCTTTCAACTGTGCAAAGCCATGAATCTCATCTAATGGGAAACTTCACTACAAGTTCAGGCAAGTCGTACTCTTTTATAATTGATACTGGGAGTACTGAATTTATAATTTCTAAGGAAAATGTACTATCGCTTTGTAAGCATGTCCAGCTGGACTCTACTACTAGTTCCATTACAGGTACTACTGGTCATAAACTACCTTTTATTGGTACTGTAAACATTGGTTTGATATCAGACAGTGGTAGTTTTGTGAATATCCCCTTTCTGGTTAGTGAATACGGTCCATTTTTATTGAGATTAAAAGCCCTTAGATTGTTAAATGTCAAAATCTCCCTTTGTACTGAGTTGTTTGATGAATCTTTGTTCAGAGAATTAATTCTCCAGTGTTAAAAGTGTGTAGGTGGCATGAAGATTCAGCCCATCCATCTTGAAATAGGTGATCTTATCTTCCTAAAGCGACGATTAATTCCATATGGTTTGCGAGATCCATTTATGTAAGAGTTGGACAAGTTGTTTGAGCATGGCATACTTATGCCCGTTAAATCTTCGAATCGGGCTACTCCCATTGTGACGCCAGTAAAGGCGGATGGAAAAACACCGAGAATTTGTGGTGACTACCGCCTTATACTCATTAGTCGTCTACTACAGCAAGGTTGCACTACGCTAGAGACCGAAGACATTCTCTACAACCTACATGGCTCAAAATGCTTTTCCAAAATAGCACTCAAAGATGCCTTTTGCAAATTCATCTTGATGAAGCGTCTAGTGCATTAACAACCATTATTACTCCATTTGGATTGTTCAAGCATAAGTTCATGCCTTTCGCACTGAAGGTTTCACCTGCAATAATTTCAGGAAGTAATAAATCAGATGATGGATGGATTAGATGGTGTTGACTTTTACCAAGACGATATCATAGTTCATGTTCCGAACATCGAATCGCATAATGAACGTCTTTTAAAACTGTTTAGGCGTTTCTTTGAGAAAAATATTCTTGTTAATTCATCTAAATGTCATTTTACCTTGTCATCTGTATAATACTTAGGATACACGGTAGACCTAGTTGTTTGGCACCTCTAATTCAAGCACATTCACCTAATAATATGTTGTCGTAAGATCATGGATTGTTACTCTTCAGTTTTACTCTAGATTCATTCCCAATTTCACTTAAGTGTTATCGTCACTTTTTGATATTGTCTCCAGGAAACAATTTAAGTGAGAACAACAACATGGGGATATCTCGCGAAGAACTTTGGAGTTTCTCAATAAACAAGCTTTCTCAGGACGTTTCTCATCGAATGATAAGTCTGTTCTCACTACACACACTTCTCCTGTGGGCATATTTGCAGTACTGGAGCAAAATGGACAACAGGTCATTTGTATTTCACGATGTCTAAGTAAGAGTGAACAAAGGTACTCGCAAACCCAGAAAGAAGCTCTAGCAGTTGTATGGGCAAAAAGACGCTTGCACGATTAACTCTTTGGTACTAAGTTTCACATAGTTTCTGATCATCAGGCTTTGAAATTCATCTAAGATCCAGAAAAATCTTTGAATAGATCATCTGCTGCTATGGTTCAAAGATGTATTTTAGAACTAAGTGCATATGATTACACTATTGAACACAGATCGGCTACGTATATACCTCATGCAGACTTCTTACCTCTTTATTCGTTATTTGAAAATTCTCGTAATGACACTGTTTGTTAGTTCGGCCGGTACCTGTGGATAGAGTTCAAATTATACATGATACTCGAAAATATTACAAGTGCATTATAAATGCAACAAAAAGAGGTTGAAGTATTCAGTGTAGGCAAAGATTTCCGAACTTTTATAGGCAAAGAGATGAGATTTCAGTCCATCCTGAAGGATTCTTATGTCTGAATGACAGAATCATCACTCCTCCGACACTAAGATCTGCGATTTTGGATGATCTTCATTCTGCTCATCTGGGAAATGATACGACTAAATCATTAGCACGCCCAACGTGCTGGTGGCCAGAAATTGATGTCGATATTAGCAAAACATCAAAGAGTTGTTCCAGCTGTTTGCATAAAATGTCCTATGGGAAGTCATTATGGAAACCGTGGCCTGCGTATTGCGAGGTTTGGCACGCGGACTACTGTGGTCCATTCTTAAATTCATACTCCGCTTTAGTTATTGTGGATTCTTATTTTAGATGGCCAGAAGTCATAATTACTGATGGCGTTAGCGCTAAATTCACACATAGAGCTTTAAGACGGATTTTTAGTCGTGAAGGAATTCCATATGTCTTAGTTACTGATAATGGTACTCATTTCTCTGAGAGGAACTTCTTTGATTGGCTTAAACATGTAGGTTGTCGACATCTGCACACAGCACCACATCATCCTCAGTCTAACAGGTTGGCAGGAAACTTTGTAAGAACATTAAAGAGTGCCATAGCATCAGTAAGTCCTAAGAATTTTGACAAGCTAGAGAAATGTGAAGATAACTTCCTACTTCAATATCGCAATACGGAGCATACAAGTACCCATGAAAGTTCTGCTAAACTATTGAAACCTCGAATTCTTCGAACGTATCTGATATCTGCGATTTCTGATGTACATTATTACAGAGGGATTGACTATAGACTTTCTGTTGCAATCATACTGCGAAAAATGGGAAATTGAATGGTGAAGACATTAGACATCGAAGGTCATTCAGTTCATAACAGACACATGGATCAAGTGTAAACAAATGAAATAATTCAGAAATAAGTCCAGATGATACTGATGAAAGTGATATCATAGAATCAGTTAGAAGATCGCAGAGGCTTGCAAACAAACCGAGACCTCATTTTAAATACGCAAGGAGACATTTGACATGTGGTGGATGTGGTGATTGCCAGTTTCTATCACTGTATTGTTTAAATACTTACTGTTGTTTGTTAATATATTTATTATATGAATCGAAATTGGGCCTCTTCACACTTAGTTATCATCGTCTTAGGGGGATTTGATTACTGCCTACAAGATAAAAAATGATCAGAATCACTCAAACAAAGGTGTTCTGCCATTGAGCAGGTATAGGTTTCCTCATGGAAGTCCCAAAAGGGTAGCTTACCAAAGGGCAGGGACCGGGTTGCGCTCTCACTTCTTGTCACTGCAGGTTTGCCGTCTCCAGGACTCCTTATCGGCAGATGTAGCTACGGCACCATCTGTGGACACCTTTAAGCAAAGGCTGGACAATCATGCAGGCACACAAGGACTGCGTCCAAATGCCCTATCCTCTTAAAATCGCATAAATCGATAATGAGTAGATATTTAAATTCATCGTTTTACTTCTTTACATTCTCTCCCTTCTTACTTTCCTGACTACTCCAACTACTACACTTACATTTGCTGTTATTATTATTATTGACATATATATATATATTTCAACTTCAAATGTAATTAGCTGTCTGGTTTTACGTTTTCTTTACTTCTTTTTCCGTCGTTTAGTCTGAATAACCTACACTTATTATATCTGTTATTATTACTATCTTTTTCGTTTTGACGACGATACCGTAGAACTAACTGGTGAAAGGATAACGTCCTTTCACAGCCTTTGGTAACAAAGTCTCAACACACCGCATACTACAAACAAAATTTAATTAATCCCAGAATCACTCCTTTTGGAGTCAACCAAAGCTACGACGGCTGAGTGGCGGGACGAACTACGCATAAGTTTACCGAAGACTAGGAACCATTACCTCACAATCAACAAGCGAGCACAAAGAAACCAAACTACTTTATACTAGCCCGTAAAAACGATACTGGATATAGAAAGCTTAGAAGATCGCAGAGGCTTGCATACAAACCGAGACCTCATTATAAATACGCAAGGAAACATTTGACATGTGGTGGATGTGGTGATTGCCAGTTTCTATCACTGTATTTTTTTAATACTTACTGTTGTTTGTTAATATATTTATTATATGATTCGAAATATAATTCCGCCAAATACAAATTCCTAATTTCATCCCTCTCTGTGTTTTTGGTTATATTCCTGTAATTCGGTCATTTCGACATACTACTACTATTAGAAATAATAATAATAACACTTTCATATTACTTCTGAAAACACTCACGCTCTTTTACTTCAAGAGTAGAATTTTAATAACACTGATAATAATCCTTTTTGGGAGGATTCATCTGAAAATTCTGGTTAATAATCTTTATCATTTACCTTCAGTTCGGATATAAATTCATAGTCAGTTGAACTTGTGGTGTTTGGATTGAAAACGGCTTTTTATCTATGTAATGTGCTCTATTTCGGTCAGTGATAATTTCCATTTTATCGAGTCACATAATAAGAAGTTGCTACTTTTTCAAGGATCGTATGTTTTGTGGTTATTAAATTGAATGTCAATATGTAAATTGTTAGACTAAAACGAAAAATCAGTTTTGATAAATTCAGACTGGCATTGTTAGTCATGAAATTAGGGCTTAACACCAAAATACATTATATACTTTATCATGCGTGCAAATAACTCACAGCCGTTAGGACTCTCGCCTATCATGCACATGGTCAGGGGTTCGATAGCCTGCTGACACACACCTGATATCAGTGGACGGCCTGGAAAATTTGGGCTACCGATATCACAAGCAGAAAATACCATACATGTACCAAAAATACTGTATGGTTTCAAGCTATAATCAAAAAAATAATAATAAAAATAGAAAAGAAGGCAGACTACAACAAAAAGCTGTGACATTAAAGAAGACAAAACAAGTAAGTTAAGATTATCAGAAATTTCAGTATAGAAAAATCCCAGCTTAGGTATTTACAAAGCAGGTGACCTAACTCATGCATCCAATACTATAGACTTAAGTAATTGGTAGGATATAACTCATGATTCTTTTTTGATCAGTTATTTCCTATTTTCTAAACTGTAGTGCTTAATTAAGATGAATAAAACTTATAAGAAGATAAACAGATGTCTTCCTAACTGATAAAATTGTTCATTTTTACTGACGTGTCTTTCGAGATCTATTAACTGTTCTGCATACTCGACCGCGTCATTCGAAATACCTGAGGTCATTAAAGTGTTTTCGGTATGCTCTGCTTTTTGACGACTTCACTATGCCAAATTTCAAGTTGAATCATGAAATGGTTTCAGTTAGAGAACCG
Source organism: Trichobilharzia regenti (assembly GCA_944472135.2). Lineage (NCBI taxonomy): Eukaryota > Metazoa > Platyhelminthes > Trematoda > Strigeidida > Schistosomatidae > Trichobilharzia > Trichobilharzia regenti. Next base: position 50,900,510 of record OX235270.1, read on the forward strand.
CTGATAACCAGAGACTGCTGGACAGCTGTTTTATCTCATTCGAGAATCATCAGTACTCCCGGGTTTTTAGTGTGTTTTTAACCGAAGTCAGTTAGAGATCAAACTAAAAGTCAGTCAAATCCCTTCAAAATACACCTGGAAATAAGCTTCGTGTGTTTAACAGTTACATTGAAATGGATCACTTTACTGCCGTATTTGTAAGGCACATGAGGCAAAGAAGTGATCACACTGATTGTTAATTTCTGCTGACATGAATATATATATATATATATATATAATAACAATAAATCACAAGAATATCAGGTTTGAGTCTTTCCAAAACAAAGCCAGAAAGTATCATGTTTAAAAATAGTTTTGGACGGTTCTATTTTAGAATACGATTTAAAGCACTTCTCAATAGAAAGCCTTTTATTATACCCAACATGGATTTCAGTGAAAGCCAGTAATTTTAAAAAATGTACGTGATATTGTGCTACTCTTACTTTCCCTCTGTCTAAATGCTTCAGTGAACCAGAATAAAGTTTTCATTGCTGGTTAATGACTATGGCAGAAATACAGGTTTATTTGAAGTCGTTACAACGGTACTGAGGATAACTTATTCTGAAGACTGTACTGAATTAGTTGCAGAAGCTGATCATTGTGACCTCGGAAGTTGAGAAGTAAACCCAATGTGATTCATTGTTCCAAATGCAGTCAGCTTTGCATGATTCTTGTAGATTCCTCCAAAGCTTTGACAAATACTTTAATTGGGAGACTTCACATTATCTGGACTTAGTAAACACTGACTAAATTATTTTGCTTGTCTTCATTTCAGATTTTAAACAACACTCGATGTATTAGGCAAACCTTTACTGGACTTCACATCTAAAATTCATGAAATTGGATAGAAACCATCTTTCTAAAACTGATCTGTCTGAAAAATTAAGGGCTAAAGTGAAGTTAAGATCATTTCCGAAGTCATGTTCCTTAAGGTTTATGGCTATAGCACCGGATCAATGAAATAAATTCTCACTATTTTGTGCTGAAGAGTTTCTTTTCAGTTCCATTTATCATCTCAAATCATTCTCGATAATTACTATGACGAAACTCATTTCTAATGTTTAACAATTACAATAGCATCATATTTATGTCCACTAGACGGTAAATCTGTTATCTTTGGAAGAATCTGTATTCTTGAGCTTATATCAGTTACAGACATATATTTCAATGATAAAATAAGTGGAGAGTAAATTCACTCATGATGACCGTTATGTTTAGCATGATATGCTGTGTAATCTTATAGCAATAAATGTAAAGTGTTGTTCAAGAACCTTATATTTCATTTTATATCACTTGTAAGTTAGTGATAATAATGAAACATTTTCATTGTCAAAAATACGCTAAAGTCACCCAGAAAACTTCTGATGAAAATTTAACACACAAGCCTTCAAATTACTGCGAAATCATTTCAATTCTAAATGAAGCAAAAAAGAACGTCATGATATGCAGTCAGTTTTCCCAACAGCTGAATTGTACAGCCGACTGTTACCAGTAATTAAAACAGAAGTCTGAACACAACAACTCCAAGTTAGTAGTGTAGAAAACCCTGTTAAACGAAAAATTTCGCAAAGGTTTTTCTTAGGATTTTTCAAAATTTTTATTCCACTGCATTCCAAATGGGAAATACGACTTCAAGTTTCAGCTCTGAGGTGTCAGTAGCATTGCTGTTGTTTTTTAAAGGGTTGGCTTGCTGGCACCACACTTTACCTTCCTTCCCTACCAGGCTTACTACGAACTAAGCAAGGCGGGAAACCGAACCGAGACCACGGATGTGGGGTCCGCAGATGAATATGTATTCAATGTATCACAGTTACATTTTAGCCACCAATGGAAAAGTTGAGAATATGCGAATAGAATATAAACACTGTTGTCCAGAACAGTTCCACAATAGAATAATTTTATTTGCTAAGATACATAGTGACACAGTATAATTCATTTTCTGATGACGTCTAGAATTCACTTTTGCTGAATATCATAAAACTTTGAGGTAAGTATATATAAGAAGGAAGAAAAACAGTGATCTATTTTTGTGATCTACAAGTTAATTACTGATTAAGTGACATTATTAAAAGTGTAGGAGTTGTAAGTGTTTACTAATACCTCCTTTTTATTTTAAATATTAAACATTATATGCGGGGCTTTTGGGTAGAATTATAGGGCAGTATAGGTCGCACTCACACTGGCCCAACTTTTGAAGTTGGTGATGCATCTTGACTAGCAAAATCTATTTTGAAGTTTTTTCATAATGCCTGAATCAATTATCAAGTGTAATATTCACATCATAGTGGAACTCAGCAATGTCATTTATTTATGTTATCCGATAAACGGGGACCAGATTAGCTGCAGAATAGTCTCTGATTAGTGACATGTTTAATCTTCTATTTATTATTCCTGCAATATTATCCCTTTTAAATTCAAGTTGAGTGAAGACAGTGATTTATTTGCCACTAATTAATTATTCGATTTTAAGTATCATGATTTCCCACCTCTACTGAACTTTATTAATTTTCTTGTTTATTCAAGACTTCGAAATTACCGATGTATTAACAATTTTCATCATTTCGCTTGCTTGTTAATCTTGATTTTTATAAATCTATTTTATCACCTGTACGTATTCATACATATCTGTCAGCTGTATAGGTAGATGTGTGTTGTATATTTTGCATGTCTGCCAATAATAATTTTAATTCTACGCTTTATGAAACAACTGGAAAATAATCAATTTAAAAAGAAGCTTTGCTTATGTTTTCTTTCTTTTTTCACGTATGTGGACTAGGAGAAAAGTTATTAATTATTGTTTTTTTATTGTTATTTTTTTATTTAATTTATGCTATCTGAGAACTGGTAAGACTGATTTGCATGACAACTTAAATCACCGTTACATAAAGCGCAATGCAAAATACGAATTTCATCTTTTCTTTAGCAAACAAAAAGAATCTTCGCGTTCATTCATTTTAAAGTGAAAGTAGCAAGGTTTTACTTTGAAGTAAGAACTTTTCAAATTTTAACTTGTGTTGGTCTTTGAAAAGTTAAGCTCCTATTCTAAAAAAAAATTTTCTTATATATATTCACTTCTATTAACGTTTTCAGAAAGATAAAGGAAATTTTATTTGATACGCATTTATAGACCTACGTAACCGTACGCGCACTTACTTGGGAACTGATGACGTATTCTGAGGATGGATATTTCGCTTGTGCTACATCTAAAGAATCTATGGGTCGTTGAATCACATCCAGGCCACTGGATGTTTGTTGACGTAGCCTCGTAGACTGAAGGCCCTAGGCTCGATCCTCAATGCGGTGACCAGTGAGCAACGCTAAAAATTCTCAAAATAGTAAAAATTATCCTTGATTTCCAATAACTCTGTAAATGATGTCGGTTTATGATCTTACTCTAACCAGTTAAATCTACACAAAAAACACTCGGAAACTTTTCCTTATCCTTTGCTCACTTGTTGTTAGGGTAAATGCTTCTTGAACAACTATTGTTGCAATGTGTTTTTCACTCTAAGAGCCTTGAGCATTTCGTTATCATATGGAAAAACACCGAAATGCTAAATATTTTCAAATAAACTAACACAATTGGACGTTTCAAAGCATTCAACACTATGTTGACTATAGACAGTAGGAAAAAGTGACCTTCAATAGGGGTATTTCTCGAATTCCGTATGCTTTCCAAATCAACGATTACAAAAAATTTAAGACAGTCGGTAATTATTATTTTTAAGCTATCCGCAAGTAATTATTTCTAAACTATACGTAAAGAATTTATGACACCATACAGGTATGCATGCATGTGCGCTTTAATGTGGTATAGTTGATAAAACGATTAGATATCAAACTATAAATGTTAAACTTCCAGTCTTGCCAGGATCTTGTCACAGAGAAAAATGATCCATTACACTAAGTGACCATCAAAAATGAAGATTTTTAGTTAAATAATTGTCTTGAAGTTGGAAGATTTCATTATGAGCTGAAATCGGTTCGAGAAGAACTGGAAAACCTGTTAGTACTGGACAGCTGATCGTCTTGGTTTCGCGAACCCCTACAAACCAATACTTGATAATCGATCTGATGGTCACCAGCGACTGACCATATTCAGGCAGTTAACCCGGCGTTCTAACGGAAAGCCGTAACCAGTAGGTTACAGCAGGTTGAAGATGAGGTCGTAACTCATCGAAGAAGACATTGGCTAGTGGTCGCGCTATGTCATGAATCGGCAGAAGTCAGAATTCACAGTCCGTTGGATTGGGTCTCAGTGGCTTAATGGTCTACGAGCTCGCCTTGTAACCAGAAGGTCCTTGGTCCGAGCCCCTGTGGGTGCGCACTGATGAAGAGTCCCAAACTGGGACGAAAAAGCTGTTCAGTACTCTTAGGTCTTCCAATGGTTGTCTAACTGATGTCAGCTCATGATGAAATCCTTCAACCAATCAAACACAATCACTACATAACCAATACTTTTTTGAAGTGTTTAAAGTAAGTAATTTATTCGAAAATATTTCAGACTGAATATGATGTCAAAGCATTTCCAATCTTAATTAACATTCTTACCGGGTGGCTGGGGAAACTAACTAAATTGTAAACAACAGTTGATGAATTCTTTTCGCAAAAAGTATAAAGGTGTTCGTAACAATAGTCTGTTAAGGACCCACGATTTTCATCAGAGTTATTTAGATCCAGAGTTTAAGCAATGAAAGTAACAATTTCCCTCCCTCGTACTGAAAGACAAATTGATCTAAATCAACTAGAATATGTCAACTGACTTGTTTAACCTATTTATCTCCTTTAATAAATAAATACTAAATGATTAAATACAGATGGGCATAAAATAATGTTGTACACGCAGCAGTACTTGATAAATTATTGTTATAATTATTACTGTTTGGTACGCAACAAGTGTTCAGAGAAATAATTAGAAAGACAAACAAAATCCATGCAACATTTTTACTATTGTAAATAAAACCAGTTTAATAAATATTGATAGAACATAGATAAGTGCATTTTGTAATTTCCATCATAATTACTGTATTATTGTATTGTGTGCGCTTCATAGATGTGTAAATTAGTATAGGATGCGTAAAGACGAGAACACAAACCCAAAACTTTCATAAGAATTAATAATAAACATAACGTTTCACGTGTTGATTAAGATGATTTCTCCAGAATTCTTGTTTGTGTTGTTTGTTTAAAGATTGAAAATTTTCAGCTGGTTCAATGTTATCCAGAAATCCACTAATATATATTCGATGAAATAGAGTGTATAGCTCGCTCCATGCCCCCAATGGCATACCCAACAGGAACAGCTCCATTTCTTTACCCGCTTTAACACCTTCCATTAGTTTTATCAGGTTGTTTAATTGTGTTGCGTTCAACCTTGCAGCTATTGCGTAATCGGACACTGTCTTACTTTCTGGTTTGTATTAGTTAACATTTTCAAGAGAGAAATAAGAGAATTCAAATAAATCCATTATTCAGCGAAATAACTACAAGAATAAACAAAAACAAAAATCTATTTGAAGCATTCTACTTACTTAGCGCTGTCTGCTGTAGCCTACTACTTATTCTCTTCAAACAGATAAAAGTAGTCTTGAAACCACTTTCTACTTGTCGAAGCTAATAAAGGTTCGTCAAATATAATCTTTAAGAAGCAGTAACGTTAATAGTACTAGCGTATATTAAGATAAATCACAAGTTAAATTTGTTAAAGAATTGGGAGTTTGAACGCTTATTGAAAGTTTTGAGAACTTTGTTAATATTCTCTTCACTTTTCTTTCAAAGCCATATAAATAAACTCTTGAATTTGCTATCACTTTGAATTAAATCTAAATGGAAAAGTCTAAAGTTTAATGTGAGACTCTATTTGGCTGATCTTCTTCTGTCTGACAGGTAATAAAACAAGTAAATTATATTTGTTTTTGATATACATTTCAGTAGTGTCATATTAACAATCTAGTAATCATTGCTTTCACGAAATACACTTTTTACTGGATGGCCGTAATACTTGCATGCTCCTCACAATACTTATTAATGGTAAATTCGTCGATAAATAAGATACCGGCAAACGATTAAGAATAATTATGAACTAAAATGCATTAGTCCGTTACTTGTTTTCAATGTTTCCCTAATTTTTGTTAGAATATAACACAAAACATTTAAGCATTAGCACATTGCTTCATAAGTGAATAAGTGATTCCAAATCATACGTTTGCTTTATAAAGTTACGTTTCCTTCGAAGCCCTTAAAATAGTGATTTTAATGTCATCTCCAATAGTTACTGTCAGTAAAAATAACTGAATATCTTTTCTAGAGTTTCCATCGTCAGTGAAGCTTAACTGTTGGTAAATGTGAGATTCTAGTTGCCATATAAATAATCTGCTCAAAAACGATAAACGACTAACTGTTGTGAGACAAACACATTTCAAAGGACATTTTACTTGACAATAAACATGGCTTCAGTCATTACAGAAACATAGAGATTTAAATAACACGTTCACTATAATTCGATATTTAGTGATTTATGGTGAAACTATATGATACAGTCTACGGATAAGCAGACTGTTATTGCCGTAGAGGGTGATGACTGAATATGAAGTGAAAATCTGTAGCAAACTGTGAACAATAGACTCCAGTTTAATGGTTCGAACATCTACCAGATGGACTACGAGGTTCTCTCTTATAATTTAGCGATCAAGAACAGTAGTCTACATTGTGTGTCAGTAATTTTTAAGCTCACGTTTTTCACTGGCTTTGCACAACATAACATGAACAGCAGGGAGAGGAAACAATACTCGAAATTTAAAAAATTCCTTACCGACAAGTTTAGCTGCCAGTTCCTCCGGTGTTCCACGTCCTAAAAACCCGGGTATTAACCAACTTTGATATCGATGTATAAATCCAGCTAAATGTTCTTGTGCCGGCCTTAATTCTGACCGAGAAACAGAATATTAATTGTTATACTTTTCATTTCAAACAAAGATTATACAAATTGTAGAAGTTACAAAAATCTTGGAACAAAAAATGTATTCTAACCATACAATTCTAAATATTTCAACAAATATTTTTATATCATTCGTTTAGTGTAAGATCTTGATTTTCATAACAGAACCAACCTGGCTTCTAAATATGTTGATAGCTGACAAAAGTCAAATGAATTGTTTTATAAATAAAAAGTTAATTTTATATAAGTTTAAAACTTGGGCACTGTGGTAGAGTATAACTCCGTTATGGATAAGATTTTATTTTGATAAATCACACAGAGTTATACAGTAATGTTAACTGATGACCACGTTTCGAGCACAAACTATTGCCGCTCATAATCATATCAAGTTATTCACACGTTTTTTTCCTTTATTTATATACATGAGTGAATTTCACTCATGTGACTTAATATGAATATGAGCAATAGTTTGCACTTGAAACGTCATCAGTTAATATAAATGTGTAACACTGCGTGATTTATCAAAATGAAATCTTATCTATGATGGAACAAAGTGAATTTCGGTTACAGGATTTCATCGTGAGCTGACATTGCTTAGAGAACCATTGGAAAACTTCCCTAGTGTGACTGTTTCTTTGTTGAACTTCTGGTGCTGTTAAGCGATACAAATACTAAGATAAATAAATGCATGCTTTAAAAATACTCACAGGGAACGTGCTTCCAATTAATGATAGATTTTAACTTATTATTTTCTATTTGAATATGAGTGCGCATACAAAGCAGGCTTGGTTTCAACATCATCGCTAATTTTAGTTATTTCTTAGGAGTTTAGATACATTTTTTAATCTGCTTTCTACCAATAATAATAATAAATTATTAGTCATCACTTTCATTGCTTTCGTATATTTTACTTGTTCACATCAGTAAATAAGATAACAGTGATAACAAATATTATCATTCGGCCTACCCATTATTTAAATGCAAAATATCTAAAAATACAACCTATTGTTGGTAAGTTATTTGATTCTAACTTCTTTCTAACTATAGTTCTGATTAGTCTGTGGCGTAAAAATACAAATTCAAAAGCTGTAGTTCATATATAAGACAGTGCAACAATTTATCTTCCACCTGTAAATAACTTTTATCGTCAAGGGAACGCTAATTTCTGCGCTACTAAACAGCTCTTGTTACGGCTGGCTCGATTATCATGAAAATTCGTCAGTTTTTAAAGAAAAGCCAGGCAGTCTATCTCCAAACATAGATTCTTCAGAATTGTGTGCAAAACTAAGCTAATGAGTGGAATGTAACCACATAAGTGTATAAAATTTGTTGTGGGAAAATGATTGAAGCAATATGACTTAGACGTAAATAAAACGTAAACGACGTCACTAAGAAGGGCGAAATATGCAGATAAATAAAATATTCGTTATTGAAACACTAAATAAAAACAGCGATTACGTTACTTTTCCAAAGGGATCATTTCAAAAGTATTTTAGTTTGGCTAATTAAATTTTTTAAAGTTTAATTGTCCTTGTTTCTTGATTTACCAGATAAACTGAAAAAACTATTACTACAGCTAACATCCGTTGAATTATGTTACATTTTACAGTGGCATGAATGAACTTTTATCTATGTATTACACCAACATAACTTATTTCAAATAAAATACTCCACACTCTTTTACAGTAATATGTGGTATGTATTGTCATAGTTTTTCGTAGCAAAACAATTATATATATATGTTATCATGTAAAGTATTCCTCTTACAATCTACTGAAGTATTTCAATTCAGTAAATTCCACTTTATTCAGCGTTATCAACTATTTTGATGTTATTCTTTAGAAGCCACAAATTCTTTTGACTTAGTTTTGAGGAATTCCTCGATTAGACTGCTACATAAGTCTGAGCGAAACTAATCAACCATTAGATGCTCCCTAGTTTTTAGTAGTCCTCTACTTCTGCATTAAATCGAAGTAACTGAAGAAATTGATAAGAACACGTTGACTGAATATTAAGTAACTCCTAGCTTGTGATACTAGGTTATCATGATAAAAACATATGTGTCACAAATTAATTAATCAATCAGCTAGTCTTGGCTAGTCATGAAAACCAAGAGCAGATGACCGCTGGTAACTGCTATGGAATTTAGGAATATTCAGATGTTAGTTTCTCTGATGATAAGGTTATTGTGATGAATGACAGTTCAGTTTCTTTTGATGTTCAATTTTGAATTAGCATATGTTATCTGGATTAGGATATAATGCAGTATGTACACACGAAAATAAAAGTAATACTTTGGTTAGTGTATAACTCAAGTAAATAAATACTCAAGAAAAAACGTCAAAAATATTTCGAAATTGTTAACGTACTTGCAGTACACATTTCAGGATCTTCATCATACAGATCAGGACAATCTGGTTCACCATCACATATAAAATCGAATGATAAACATATTCTGGGTGTTCGACACGGCCAAGGTTGGCTTTCCGGACAGTCGTTGCCTCGTTCTACAACTAAACATAAAAATAATTTATACACTATTCATATGACAGTGAGAAACTGGAAATACCAATTAGAGAGAATGAAAACCTTTTCCAGTCAGTACAAAATCAACCAAAATTTCATGATTTCTTGGACTGTTTGATCCATTTAATGACTGAAGATCTGAGTATCTCGTTTCTGAAAAATGGTAATATTAACTGTTGAATTTATCTGCAGTTCTAAGAACACTAAGCTTTCAATAAGGAATAAGAAATTTTTGAAGAATCCATAATTTCACCTTAAGAAGAACAACCAAAATCAAGAAGATACACTCAAGTTCTAAAAGCTGTCAAGTCTCTCAAAACTGTTTAATGAAATTCTCATTCACATGAAAACTAAAGTAGCTTAAAAATCCACATTGAGTCATATAAAAGAAAAGACTTTCTATGAAGAGTTACTCTTTTCAGTGATATTCTTAAGTTGTACAATAGCATTTATGCTGTAAATTCTCTTGGCAACAGAAGTTATATTTCCAAAGATGTGTCATCCAAAAAGTACACTTTAGGTAACAAATTACGTTACAGAAAAAGTGTCAATCGGGTGGAATAAGATAAAATTAAATAAGTAAACTGAGTAACGTAATATAATTGACGGGACTGGGTGGAATTCGACTAAAACTGAACGAGAGTCAAATTAACAACAGTGCTTACAAGTAGTAGAAAAGGACAAGTAGTAAACTATTCAGAGATTCATTTAGTTCAGCTTCAGAAATAAAATGACAGTGGTAAGAAATAGGAGAATTCGGCTTAAATAAAAATGAAGGTAGTGGGTTGATTCACCGGTAAACTTCAAGGAGTCAGCTGTTCCGATAATAAAGAGTTAACGGCTTGCTTCTCGAGAATACAAGCTAAAATGTTTCAGTTGATAACCAATGTAACTAACAGAAGTTAAGGGAAGCTAATACATGAAATTAGACCAAATACCTGTGAGTGTGAGTTAGACAAATAAGAAACATGTACACAATATGGTGTTATTCCGAAATCTAAGGCTGCGTGGAGATTTTGAACGACAGCAGAGTTGGCATAAAATGTTAAGTGTTGCTAAAGTACACAATACACATTCCACTTCTATAAAATAGCAGAACTACTTGAATAAATTAGCAAAAAACGATGGTATTTGATTGACATCCAACTTAAAACTTCCTCCTTCATAACCATCGTCTCCTTTTCTTAATTTATTGCAATTCCTATTTAACTAAACATATAAAACTTTTCTGTCTTTTTATTAGTGTGTAAAGGAACGTCAAAAAAGTAATTTTTTAATACGTATCTAAAAGTTTATACTTTTAAGAGGATTCTAAGCTTTTTAATTTTGGTGGAAATTGAAAATGTATGTTTGCAAGATTACGAGATTGAGTCAGTGTTGTCGTGAGAAACGAGTTTTTCTCTCCTAGAATTCTCAGTCAGGAAATTTCGCTTCCGTTTTCTGACCGAAGCACTTTAATTCGTTTAGTTTAGAATCTCTTGATTTAACTAAGTAGTTTTTCTACATTAAACGATGCTTGGTTTATTGTGATTATAATGGTGAACGTAACTAATGAATACAGACATATAACCAAGTAATTTAGTTCTTTTGAAAGTCCTGGACTCCCAAATGTGATATTGAAATGTATTCATTCGTCACAACTAAACTATACAACTTGCAGTTGCTGTAATTTAAAACCGTAGTTCTCCTTTCAAGGACCGAAGTGACGGCTTAAACTCTAGTATAATGGATATTGCTTGCAAAATAATTAATCGCAACATTTTCTTCTGTTCTAATTATAACTCTCAACTCCATAGCTACAATTTTCATGATATGACATATGCTAATTAGATCGCACTGTGTAACTTACTTCGTGTTATTTTCCACAGACTAATGGTTTTCGTAATCCATGAAAGTTGCAATTCAAAAATTTGATTAAAACAGAAAAGATAAAGCTAGGATTTATATTTTATCTCATTAGAGTTCTTTAGTTTGTCATGAAACCAGTGAATATTGATATTTAACTGAAACAGCTGGACAATATGTGTTCTGTTTCTCAAACAATAAAGAATGATTTTATCTATACTACATTCTGGCTTTCTCTTAATATGTAGACGTTACAGTTTACAAAACTGCCGTTGGCAATTATTTTTTTGAATTTCTTATGATCTTATTAAATTAATAACACAATCACAGTTTTAGCACACACCTGCTTCCAGCCAACTTGATGAACAGTAATATATTATAACTGTTTTATCACATCCCAAGTGTCATCATCAAACTAGAAATTCCAACTTCAAATTATTATGAACACACTGAAAAATATATAACTTGAGTGGTTTTTCCTTACAATAAATACCTGTGTTTAACTTCCCCACCCACATTTTCCTACCCCATAATAATAGAAAAGCCTATTCTTTACCATGTAGTAAAACGTTTTAAACAAAGAAGTTGATGACAACGAGTAAAAGCATTTTTTCTGATGAAAAGGAGGAAACATAACAAAGACAGTCTGACTTTATCAGATTTCCAGACATACATATGAGCAGTTACAGTTTTACAAAATACATTTTTTACCCGTCGATTCTCATTATAAAATTAAAATCCAGCAGTAACATAAGCAGGAAACTTCTCTTATAAACTTTTATTGACAAGATAACGTTAACTGAACATGATGTCGCTCAAAGTTAGTCTGAGTAATCTTCCAGAGATGATTTTCATTTTTCATGTCACCAAACAGTTCTTAACTGGATCAAAACTTGTCTTAAATACTGCTTTCCTTTAAATATTTCTGTCATTGGTCTTAGTGTAGAACAAGTCTACAACATGGACCAAATTATTACAAATGATTCTACGCAACAAAAAAATGAATTGGTAACTGTCAAAAGCCTTCATCTAAAGTTGTCACCTTGTATTCATATATCAGGTGTGTCAGTAGTTCAGTGTTGAAACACTTGCCGACCGCGCAACTCGTCCAGCGCTCGGTCTCCGACCAACTCAGTCTTTTACCTCGTTCAGCTGGTGGTATGTCTGGCAAAAAGGAAAGGTTGGGCGTGAAGCTAGCAACTCCACTCCATTACAAAAAATGATGCCACCGAGACCTTAATGCTATAGCTTAAAGCACAATGTTCCACTGGGAACTCTAAAGATTAACATAAAAAATAATAATTCATATATCAGTATGTTAGCGCTGAAAATGTCGGAAATAATATCAAGTAGAAAATCTACCTTGGGGAATACGGCAATACTAGAAACACCCACCTGAGCTTCATCTTCATTACTATTTAAACATAAGTTACGCCTAATAGTGTTATTCACATCACTTTAGTTAACCGTACCGAAAGTAAGAGATATAAGAGATTTTACGAAAGTATTTATAAGAATCCTCTTTTCAAAATGTCAAAACTTTCTTGTGAAAGTCAAAGAAAATTCTGACTTACTGATCACAAAGGAATATTCATGAAAAACTGGATTCAAAAGAGTAGGTATAATAAATGTTAACAATGGGCTGTATCAGTTAGTCGGTTAATGAAATCGATAATAAACATATCCTAACCAATGAAGAATCTGATCAAATTTACATCGGACAAATAGCATAAAACGAACTTCAAACAACAAAACGACTTATCATTTGAATAACCTATTTACCAGTCAGAATGTAACAGTGGTTGGGAAGGTGGCTCTAGCCTATAGGTCACAATTTGCATATTGATAATGAATGACCTCATAATCTTATCTACTAGCTCAAAAGGTCAACAATTTGCAAAATATAATGGAAATGTTAGAATACAAATGTGAACTATTACAAAGTAGCTTCCTGTACCAAATACCATAAGATATCTACTGTCATTCAAAACAATACCAAAATATTGCACAGAAATTTTATTCTGATGGTCACCAGCGACTGACCATATTCAGGCAGTTAACCCGGCGTTCTAACGGAAAGCCGTAACCAGTAGGTTACAGCAGGTTGAAGATGAGGTCGTAACTCATCGAAGAAGACATTGGCTAGTGGTCGCGCTATGTCATGAATCGGCAGAAGTCAGAATTCACAGTCCGTTGGATTGGGTCTCAGTGGCTTAATGGTCTACGAGCTCGCCTTGTAACCAGAAGGTCCTTGGTCCGAGCCCCTGTGGGTGCGCACTGATGAAGAGTCCCAAACTGGGACGAAAAAGCTGTTCAGTACTCTTAGGTCTTCCAATGGTTGTCTAACTGATGTCAGCTCATGATGAAATCCTTCAACCAATCAAACACAATCACTACATAACCAATACTTGGAAATTGCACAGAATTGTCGATCATAAAAGGTAAACAAGCTTTCCTACAAAAAAACAAAAAAATATTCCCTAGTATCAGTCTTTATCTAGCAATTGCCGGATATATTTAACCTTCTTTTGCTAGTTTGAAAGTAAATACATTTAGTTTACCAGTTTCTGTTAGTTTGCAAAAGCAGCAGTAGTCCAGTATGAACATCATCAAAGACTACAAGAAAATTCATCTTACCATAAATAAAAAATATCTCTGAGATAACAGCTAGAATATTAAAACCATTTGAAGTAGATATAGCACACAAGTCAGCCAGTTCACTTCATTGGATATTGTGCAAACCGAAAGATTCAACAGAAGGAGAAGATAAAATTAATACCATTTACAAAATAAACTCTATGAACTTCATAACAGATATTAATCGGTCAAAGTGGGCGTCCCCTTCGATTCAGAATACAAGAACACAAATTAGCTGTAAAAAGACATGATATATATTCCTTCATATTAATGCATGTAGTTAATTATTTTTATTTATTATTATTTCCTTTAATTTCTAAAGGAACATAGGGCTTCAGCTGCACGTCTCCATTTCGTTCGGTTCTCTGCTAAAGTTTTCACCTCGCTCCAGGTCTGCTCACGTGCTTTCATCTCCTCTTCACATGACCTCCTCCAAGTCACACTTAGACGACCAACTCACCGCTTCCCTTTCGAGTTCCACTCGACGGCTTGACTAGTGATGTCAATTTATGCTTTCCTCAGCGTATGACCAATCCATCTCCATTTCTTCCTGTCTATTTGGTGCATAGGCAAGAACATACAAAAGACGGAGGTGATGAAAATAACCAACCAACAACAACAATAACAGCAGCAACATCCAGCGCCAATCACCACCAACGGGAGGGATTTGAAAGAGGTCACTTCATTCACTCACTTATCTAGGGAGCATTGTCTCAACTACAGGCAGTCGGAACGGACGAGGATGTCAAATCGAGCGAAAATCGGGAAGGCGAGCGAGAAACACATTCATCAACCTGAAATCAATCTGGAAATCTTCGTCACTCAGCCAACATCAACAACAAAATTCGATCGGATTTTCAATGCAAACGTCAAGTCAGTCAGCTGTTCGATACGGATCAGCAACTTGGCGGGCTGGTCACAAAGAATATTTCCAACAGCCTGTTGCAGACATTTATTAACAACTGTCTTCGCTGGATCTATACTGAAGATCAGATGGCCGGGCCGGAAAGAATCACCAACAAGAAACTATGTCTGGGAACAAACAAAGCAAGAACCAATCGCCAGCCAACGCATATGCAGGAGAAAGTGGAGATGGATTGGACACTCGCTGAGGAGGCCACTGGGTGACATCGCTCGCGCGTCAGGCCCTCAAGTGGAACCCGAAAGGAAGCGGCGAGTGGGACATCAGTGCAAAGGTGACAGGGAGGAGATCTTGTGGAGAGGAGTTGAAAGAGTATGGACTAACATGGATGCAGGTGAAAAGTACAGCAGAAGACAGAAGCAAATGGAGACGTGCAGTTGAAGCCCTATGTTCCACTAGGAACCCAGAGGAGCAATAATAATATAATGATATTTGTTGCACAATCGGTTCCTGGTTGGTTCTCTCCCAGAAATCCCTGTTGCTGATCTTTTCTGTCCATCTGATCTTGAGTGTTGAGCGAAGGAGGTTTGTTTGAGGTGCTCTTTATGACTCACCAAGTCTCTGATCCGTATAGTAGCAATGAAAATCCGGATGTTATTTTTGATGCTGAGTGCTGTTGACCTCCACACAGACTTGAGAGTAATGAAAGCTTGTGTTGCTTTTCCGATTCTGGCTTTGATATCCTCGTCAGTTCCGTTGGCCTGTAGTTGGAACGATGCCTCCCAGGTGGGTAGGTAAAGGAGGTTGTTCCCTTCAGACTCTTCCCATTTATGCTGATTGTTGTTTGTTGTTGGTCGTGGTGTTGGCCAGGAATCTTCATCACCTCTGTTTTATCTATGTTCACCTGAAGTCCTATCTTTGATGCTTCTTCTGCCAACTTGTTGCTTTTCACTTGCACATCTTCTAGTTTGTGGGACATCAGACATAATTCATCAGCGAAGTCCAGATCCTCCAAGTTTTTTGTGTGGGTTCATTTATGCGTTTCCCCGCTGCCCGCTCTCTGTCGCATTATCCGATCTACTGCAATCAGGAAAATCATCGGCGATAGTAGGCAGCCAGCTTGTCTTACTCCCATCTTCACTTCGAGGGATTCCGTAAGTTTCCCGTTGTGGATTACTCGGCGTGCATCATTGTCGTACAGCTGTTGAGTGAGATGTATAGTTGTCGGCGGCACTACGTATTAGCGAAGTAGTTGTTAAATCACCTCTCGATTGACGCTATCGAAGGCCTTTTCAAAGTTGATGAAGTTGAGATAGAGAGGTGACTATCATTCCAAACTCTATTCAATAATAATCCGTAGTTTTGCGATTAGATCAGTACATGATCGGGATTATTTCGACATTTTAAACAGATAGAACACCAAAAAGGCCAGAAATTCCCAGAAGCCTGGTACTCAAATGAATCACCAATTAAAAAACATTTATATAGACCAAATTTACCAACTGATAAAAAGTAAATCACATGATGAAAAAATTCAGAATGCAAGTCAATAAAAAATGATCAACACACGTGTAAATCAACTAGCAGTCACTAAGATGGCTGCCAGGAGACACAATTCTATCATTCATAGAGAATTTAAATCATTTTATTTTACGCTAAAACTTGCACTGTAGATTTTGTCCAGAATAACAACGAAAGCTTCGTAATTAAACCAACCAACTCAGCAAACACATTTAACTGCAAATCATCCAACTAAGCTACAAATATTCTCTATTATTTGAAGGATATACAAAAATCCATTCAATTAGATTCAAGGTTTCTAGTATCAGCGTCGAAATAATTACTCTATGAAAGGTTTATGACTTAGTTTGATTTTAGGATCAATTTAATTTTGAAATCTACCAAACTTCCACAAACAGAACATGCCAACACCAGTAGGTAGTCATAAATTAGGTGTCCAACTCTCTTTTAGTGTTTCTTAATTTTTTTTAACATTTTAATAGCAATTTGTAGAAGAAGGACTTCACATGCCTTTTTGTTTGGATAAAATTATTATAATTATTGTTCATCTGTGATACCAAATAATTTTGAAACCCACTTCCATACTTATGAAGCAATTAGAAGACCGTTGTTTTACTAGTAATTTTGGATTTAGGATTACACCTAATTAAATTAGAATTGACTGGGCCATAAGTTACCTGTTTTAGCAAGCATTTTTATTCATATATCTACTAGACTTGGAAATTTTTTTTAGAAATTTCAATATCCTCAACGCATGCAGAAGCGTGGTTTTGATTAGGAGGAGAATCTAGAAACTTTTTTTATTTGATTATTTTGTTTGACCTATGTCTCACTTAGCGTGTGATAATGTAGTATTAGAAAACTTTCTTTTCATCACCTTTGGAAGGAAAAATTAAAATAGACGAATGCCCTTCTTTATCTCTGAAATCCTTTTCAAGCAGTTCCTGCATAGTTTAATTCACTTTTTGGAAGCTTGACTATGTTTCAGTATTAACGGCTTAATTGTAGAAAAATATCGATTTATAAACGAAAAAGCGGTCCAAAGAAAACACCGAGTAAGTTTATCTAATAAAAGTCATTCAATAAAACAATGAAACAAAAATTGACTGACAATGAATAACAAAGCGTAGTATTATCTTGAGAAGAAAAACAAAATGGCCTGTATCAAAAAAATAACTTGCAACTTAAAAATCAGTAAGTAAGAGACACTAAATAAAAAGTTGATTTTGCTGTAACTTCACTGTGTTTTATGCTTCATTACAAATCAATAACAAGGTAACCGTTCTAATAGGTAGCCTTAGACACTATGTCCTTTTTCCTTTAGGGTTGTTATATTTCAATTTCCCTCTTTACGTTTTTAAATATAATATTCTCACTCATCTTTCACTGTTACACTCC
The DNA here is from genome assembly GCA_944472135.2 of Trichobilharzia regenti. NCBI lineage: Eukaryota > Metazoa > Platyhelminthes > Trematoda > Strigeidida > Schistosomatidae > Trichobilharzia > Trichobilharzia regenti. The sequence goes on from OX235270.1 coordinate 50,918,275, forward strand.
CTTTTTGACTATTTTATCTGGGTAAAGTGTAAAAATTGAATTCAGGAAATAACTACTGAATTAGGAAAATAAAGGGAATTAAAGTTTTTCTACTGAATAATAAAATTCTTCCCACATCAGTGGATAATGGCGAAATCATTGAATCAGTATATCTGACTGTAAAGTAGACAAATTGGAAAAATCAATCGTATCTTACCATGAATACTATAACAATACATTGGACTCTATTCATAAGAATGACTACTATCAAATGTAGGTAATTCCTTGTCGGATTTTACATGGTAGATGGGTAACAGTAAGGCCAATAAAAACTTCAGTTTCATACTTCTAGTCAAGCCTGTTAAGATGATAAGAACTTGGGAACTCACTATTATTTGTAAAAAATATCATTTGCCCTAAACGCCCTCATTTAGCTTGACGTCAAATCCATGTCAGACTATTTTTAATTTTTAAATTTGTAGATAACTTTATTTAAATTTGTCGGTGTTTTAGTTTACACTGATTCTAGCAGATACCTGTACACCTGTATTATTAAAATGTAAAAGCGAATTCGTTTGCCATCACATTTGACTGCTGTTTTCAAGAAGATTACAAACCTTCCGGTACATGTCGAAGGGAACGAAACCTTAAGTAGAACATCAGTAAAAGCTTATATTTTCTTTGGAATTCTAGTGATTCCAAGTTATATAAAGGATAAATCTTAACGTTACTGTTATATTCTATTAAATTTTTCCAGTTCATGGCATAAACACGAAATTATTTCGAATTATTTCAGTTCCAGAAACAAAGTAAAAGTAATGTTATTCATAAGCATATTAAGAAGCTGAAGAGGTAATTCGAAAGACTGTAAGTTTTAGCAGAATTCACAAAGGTAGTATTTCAGTCATCCGCCTAATAATCTACCTAATTAAATACAAACAAAAAGATTTCAAAGTTAAGCTAGGATTGATTCAGGTTACCTTAAATTTTATTTCGGTGTGCCCAGTTGAATGCTTTAAATTACATTACGATAAAGTGTTTTCAGAATCGTGATAATTAGGCTACACAAAGTCGGATGTGATAGAAAATAGGTGTTGATCACATTGATTTGGACTGGGGTTCGATTAAAGTTAAAAGAAGCTGGAAATCACTTATCAGGAATTTATAACACAACTGCTGAATTATAACGTATATTTTATTATCAATACTATGTCTCTGAGTTTCATGTAGAACTTACGGCTTCAGCAGCACGTGTTCATTTCATCCTCTTCTCTGCAGTCCTATGCACGTAGCTCCACGATTGCCCACAGTCGCTCATCTCTTACTCACATGATCTACGCTATGTCATTATCGGACGGTCAAGTAGTTTTTTTCTATTCGGACCCCACCTAAAGGCCTGGTGCACAATGTCATCTAATGGTCTTCTGAGTGCCTCTCCTATCCATCTCCTATCTCTCCATCTTCTTCACACATTTTGCTGGGTGAAACGTTCTTGATTTGTTCGTTTCAAGGGTTCGTTGTTGCTAATTCTTTCTTCCATCTGATCTTCAATATAGAGCGAAGCAGCTGTTGGTAAAAGTCTTCAGTAGCCTGCCTTCAATGCTTTTCGTGATGTGCCTCGTCTACAAGCCATACAGATGCAATGATTTGACGTAAGTGTTGAAATTAGCGTTCTTGCAGAAGATTTCCACAATTAATTCATAATAGTGAATGCATGCCTTGCTTTTTCAATCCCACCTCTAACATTCTCATCCCTTCTGCCAGTAGATGAAACGATGTTGTTCTACAAAGTGAGAAAACTGACATGGTTCTGATTTTTCCTGTCAATATTGAGTGGTAATTGTTGTTGTCTGTTGGTTATTTTCATCACATCTGCGTTTTTTATGCTGTCCTGTCTTGGCTGCTTCTCGTATCAGCTGGCTGATTTTTGTCTGTTAGTCTTCGAATTTATGTGACATTAGACAGAAATCGTTCGCTCAGTCTAGATCTTATAGAGTCCTTGAACAGGTCTAACGTATACCTGTCTTCTCGCTCACCACAGTCTGTTGCGTGAACCAGTCCACCGCAATCGGGAATATCATCGGATATAATAGGCAGTGTTGCCAAAATCATGTCCTCACTTCAAAGGCTTGAGTGGTACCCAAACTTCCCTGAATACGATTAATTATGAGATGCAGTGTTAAAAAGTTTTAAAATGAAAGTTTGTCCAGTGCCTTTTGCAAATGATTTGAATATTTTAGAAGATCAGCTATGAGATTTTTAAATTCTGTCACAAAGAAAAAGTTGAAAACATCAGTTTGCATTCAACCTGTGCTAAATGTACGACATTTACATGAAATCCTCAGGTTGACATGTAGATTTTTTAACAAGAAATTTCCAGGCATCAGGTTGGTAAAAAGCCTAAACCGTAGTTCCCTGCTGGCTGTTAACCTAACAGAACACTAATAAACTTGCATTAAGACTATTATCCATCTCATATTATTCCTATGGGCTAATCGAAACGACAGAAACATATTTTATCTGTTTTATTAGTATCAACTAATATCCATTTATTGCCACCTGGTTTCCATTCACCTGAATATTTTGATAGCAATCATAATAGACAATGCTGAATGCTTAACCAATCAATAAAACCATAATGTATACATGCTAATATACCATGCTACATAATCCACCCATTTTTTATCTAGTTATGTGTAAAGAACATAAGTGTTTCCCATTATCCTGTTGAATTAAAAATGAGTTATTTCTGTGACAGGTAATTATGTGTTTACATAAAACATATCAAACAGATAATATCAAAAGTTAGAGGACCAGTGAGCAGAATGAAAACAAATCATAATTACTTGTTAGAAATTTATGGATAAATTTTTCATCCCGTTTGTGTGATAAAAAGTAAATAGCAGTCAGAATAATTTATCATTGATGAATTACAATATTTTAGAAAGATGTAATAAATTAAAACTGATATTCTTATTGTTTGTGAATATTTAATCGAACAAAAGTTACACTCTTTCATTAGTTACTACCATTTAGGGTTCAACACTCAGTGAGATGCTGGTAAATCCAGATGATATGTATACAATTGGTGGATGGTGGCTAGGAGTGGAATCCAGGATGCGCATTTCGTCCTGTTTGGGACTCGTCAGCTGGATGTACCTGCATTTCTCACTGAGTGATGATGTTCCCACCGAAGCTCGAACCCAGTACCCATAGTTTCAAACGCCAAAGCGTTATCCACTAGACCACTTGGGCCACGAGAGCCACCTCTTGTGCGACGGGTCATATTAATTATTGAATTGAATTTTTGATTTTCCCGTCGATTGATTGGACCGAAGTGCTCGGTCTCAGGTTGACATGTCGGCTTCTTGTGCGTAATGGGTACTGGGTTCGAGCCTCGGTGGGAACATCATCACTCAGTGAGAAATGCAGGTACATCCAACTGACGAGTCCCAAATAGGACGAAATGCGCATCCTGGATTCCACTGCTAGCCACCATCCACCAATTGTATACTAATTAAATACCCAGACATCGTCGAAGCATCTGCAGAAGAAGCCGACATGTCAACCTGAGACCGAGCACTTCGGTCCAATCAATCGATGGGAAAATCAAAAATTCAATCCAGATGATATGTGCTAAACAGTACGAAACACAGATCTTGGATTCCACAGCTAATGATTTCCTGTCAGATCTCTATAAATTGAAGTTGAGCGAGACTTAGCACAGTACGATTTTAAACCAATAAAAATTGTCTCAGTTAGATCAAAATGAAGAAAATCAAGTTACACCAATGACTTAGGTTCAGTCTACTGAAATCACAAAGTAATATGTAGCTTACAAAAGTGGAGAACTTTTGAAATGTTATTTTGATATGGATCTGACTCATATCGACTCAAAATAAAATTTCCAGCTCAAATCATTTTCCTACTAAAATTCTAATCATTCGAAGTTTTTCAGCTTTAACATCTGGTGTTCCACTTAGAGTTTATAATTGTTTAGCCTTGGAATAAGTGTTGATCACTGATAACTAGAGGCGCAGGTGTCTGTCAATGTATTTTTCAAAATCAGTAACTGCTTTGATACATATATATATATGATGGCTAGAGGTTGTTATCCGTAATTCCTTTTATTAATTTAGTAAATTTTACTAAAAGGTTTATGTATTCAATTAGGCCTAACAAAAAACAATCTGTATCTTTATTCAAAACCTTTCTACCAGGATACGATAGTCTTGCTTCCCCTGCAATAAGTCAGTAAACACAAAGTCATTTCACTCTGTAGTACTGTCATCATATCATAAAACCAAGACCTTAGTTTTTATTTTACATGTTTGACCTAATATAAAACCAAACATTATTCTTTAGCGTCAATAACTTTGGCTGTTGTACATGTACAGCCAAACTAGTCGGTCGGATATTCAATATTTCAACGAATTCAGTATTAAAGAATGGGAAAAGTTTGAACTAACAGTTAAAAGCATTTTGTTCTCCTTGTCATTAAAATAACACAACAAATATGTGAACTAGAATTCCCTGTTTACTTCATGCAATCAAATGACCACTAATTTTCTCATAACCGGTTTATGTTACAATGACTTAAGTGAACCTACAGTGTTTTATTTCCATATATAAATCTACATTGTGTCCCTCACTTTACCCTAATAATTTGTACCGGAAAATTATTTTTACTCTCACTGGACACTAGGTGGTAAATGATGCCGTTAGACTAGTCCTTCATTTGGTGCAGACTGAACCCCATCAGTCAAGTTCCCGATGTGGTCACTATGGTAGGTGGCTCACTGTTATGGTGCTCTCTCTGTTGTTGTTCGATGGTTAGATGCAATCGACAGGAAGCCTTGGATCGAGGTTTCTTGCTTTTTGATGTTGGTCAGTGAGGCGTACCGTCAGTCTTAAAGGCACAAAACCTAGGTTCAAGGCTTCCTGCCTATCGGCTTTAACCATCTTACAAATTGTTGTTGATTCTTTTTTGATTGTGTTACCTATAGGTGAAGTGATTCAAATTTATTCAATAGTTTATATTTTAGCTTGGTTTTCTCGACGCTCAGAATATCTGAAAGCGAAAAATGCTATTGGACGCTGCAAGATTTCGAGAAGATTTGAAATTATATGTTGTCGCTATCATTCATAATGTATTGCAAATGGCAGCTGAGTTGCGCATTAGGTAAGTGCTTTCGAAACAGTTAAATCACTGCGTCAAATTTTCGTTGTCTGCCTACTTCTTCTAGAAGATAACACTTCAAAATGCATATAAAAATATTACTTTGTTTCTGGTTATTGTTATTATCCTTAGGTGATAATGTACACTACTTGCTGTTGAGTATACAGAAGTACTCTTATTTTTTTATACATACCTTGATGCTCTTAAAGTTTTGCTACTAAATATTATGAAAACTTTACAAGACATGTACCCACAGTTTTACGACATTCTTGATGCTTGAAATTTTTGAAATTTAGAACAGAAAAAGTCATACTGTTTAGTTAATATCAAGCATGAGTCCCAAGTATTTCAGTGCTTAGTGGTGCATATATGAGAAAGACCATATGACTGCATCGATTTATTTAATTCGCTGAACTCGTAAAACACTATGTTTTGCAGTAATTTTCGGTTTTTGACTGAATTTTTGTCGATACTGAACTGCGAATATTTCGGGTTACAGACTGAAGGCAAACTGGAAACCTTTTCTTTTTCACTTCAGTTTATTTGGCATTAACATGACCACTTAAGAAGATCAAATTCCTGGTTATATCTAACATTTCTCATAGACCCATTTTTGCGAAGTACCTCATGTTATATTCTAGTTTTCTTTGTAACTAATTCGTTAAAGTTTCATTCAAGTGCAGCTTGCATAAGACAACCAATGTTACCACACACATCTGAACTGCAAAGTACGTCAATTTTATTATGGCATACAGCTTTAGTTCATTAATCTCGTTTTAATATAAATATTTTTAAGCGTAACCACAGACAACTAGGTTGCGAGCTAATTTCTATTAAAAATCGGCTGGAAAATATCAAATATGAATCTAATCCAAAAGGAAACACATTTGTCAAACTTCAGTAACTAGCCAGATTTGGAAACTAGAGTCCTTGTGAAAGTCTCTTTTTCTCAGAATTTGTGAGAATCTCTATAGGGTCAAAAAACATATTTTAGGTTCAACGTTAGTTTTAATGAATAAATATGTAAATAGGGAAGGAATTTTTCTTTCGAACGTTTCATTTTCATAAGCTGTACAATCGTAATTATATTTAACAAAGAATTCATAAGACTAATCAGATACTGGGAAATTTGTCCTCAAAAACGTTCTACGTAATGTAAGGTGTCATCAATTCTATATTACACCTTATACCACGAAATATGTCTCGCTACTATCTGGTTGGTCTTATGAATTGTTTGTTAAATATAATTACGATTGTACAGCTTATGGAAATGAACTGTTGGAAAGAAAAGCTTCTTCGCTGTTTAGTCATAATGTTTAATGAATTCATTCCTTTGCATTCTGTAAATTTACTTGAGATACTGTATTACAAAGAGAGTGTTTAATTTAGCCTAAATTCCCTCGACAACTTATGGTTTTTTCTTTTCCATTTAACTTAAAATGGACTGAACATTTGAATGTCGGGTTAACATTGAAACTGTTTTTGCAAAACAGTGTCTTATTCTTCTACTGTCCTACTTTTAGGAGATACTTCGGTCTTTCCCTGATGATGATACTTTTTCTGGGGATTATTGAATATCTTAAATATTAGAACTGTAATGAGGAGTATTTTATCCTCCTTGGAAGTATTTGTCTCATGTTTTTCAAAGTATTAAAATCTAGGTATATATGATGTAGTCAGTCGAAAATTTATTTCATGGTGCATATATTTAAAATTGAAAAATCTCCCTACCAAAAGGTTTCTAATACACTTTCGATTTGATGCGGAATGCACGCACGAGGTCGATTCTAGTACAGTACAACGCTAGCTAAAGGAATCATAAAAAAATGAAGAATGAAAACCAGTTCTTTTATTATTATGAGATTTCATCACCTCATATCTGCTGCTATGTAAAAACTGAATATATAAAATTGAGTGATTGTACAGTTAATAATTGAATACTAAGACTGGAGTAAAACACTTATTGGTGTTTTTCCCTAGCCGTTCCCATTATTATATCTCTTAAAGTTTTTATCTTTACTGTTTCCGTCTTCTGTCATTAAGGCAAATAGTACTGAATTCCCCAAATATTTTTGACAAAACTCGTCTGTGTGATGTTATAAATCAGTTATTCAAGTCGGTGTTGTAAAACTAATTAAGTAAACCTGTTCAAAACAACAATGTGTATTTAACGTGAAATCCCGCTCTAATGTATCCACAGTATTAGTCATATTGTTAAATATTTTTGTTGAATTATTGCCTTTCTGTTGTTTATTTTTCACATGAACAGATGGATACTGTTCAGCTGTTTGTTTGTTTTTACACATGAATAAGCTTTCCCTTTCAGTGGTAGGTAAATATCTATTTATGTAAAAAATGAAGCATATGCACATAGGTTTATGTAACGAAACTTTTGATTGTCTTTCTTATTCCCATGTGATCTCATTATTCATAGCTGCATATTGATTAAAAATGTTCCGGTAGTTTGTTAATCATGCGTTTACCAATAAAACCTTAATTGGCTTCGTGTTACAGTTTACTTGAGGTTTTTGGGTTGAGAATGGTATTTGTTGCACTCACTTCATGTTATTGCGTGACTGAAAATGCTAGCCTGATGGTAAGTCTTGCTTCTTTTTCTGAATTACCACCTACCGATAATAAACTGGGTGATGTTTCGTACTATATGTTACGCTAACAATACATCTAGAGAATGTAAGGTGGATCTACTGATATTGTCTGGGGTAATTAAAATAACCACTAAATAATGCAATTTTAATAGTAGCTATTATTAGCTTCCAGTTTTTAGTTACAAAAAGGATGAATGACTGACAGACTTATAATAAACCTCAATAAAAGCAGTATAAATACAAGTGGAATATGAATTCTGAGAAAAATTGACTGCAAACCATGTCCTATAGTTTTAGCTGACAGAAATAGTAATATTATATGTAGAGGGGTATATGCTTCAAACAGATAAAAGTGACTAAAAGTTATGATATAACTGTAAGTTTACGGAATAATAAGACCAAGTGGAACAAATTAACATGAACACAAAGCCCAAATGTGTGTAGGTCTTTTACAATTTGTCATGTTTTATTTCCAAGTTTACTACTTTCTACCGTAATTAATTTGGATGAAATACCCTTAAAAATACTGAATAAAAAGAATCTTGTTAAATGAAAAGCTCCAGGATATTTTGATTTAGCTGGATTAGTATTTAGTACTTATTTTTTTTTTTGAGCATATGTATTCCTCTAAGCTTCTCACAGCTCATTAAAATTTTAATAGATTAGTGAATGAGAAAAATAGTCACAGTAGAATTCTGCTATTGTGAAAAATTAAGTATAATTGTACTGACCTTATGCTATACCTTAAAATCAAATGTGATGAGTTCAAGAAGGAAGTAACGACTGAATTTTCCGTATTTTCAGACCAACGCCCATAGTATGCAAGATGGAGAAATTAACACCTGCAACAAGTGTTTAGCAAACTAAAATGGTAGTTGTAAGCTTCAGACTTCAAAACAAATCTCTTCACATTGGAAGTTTACACTTAATTTTATTTCAATTTTATTCACCTGAAATTTTTTAAATGACATTTATACATCATCCTGCAAGCCAGGCACTAACCAGCTGAATAATTTGTCTAAAGACTTATACGATTTTGGCGCACAACTAAAAACTTGTAACACTTATAACCATGCGTCCATCATATTCGAGGTTTCAACAACAACAATTCGTTAGTATACAATTGGTGGATGGTGGCTAGCAGTGGAATCCAGGATGCGCATTTCGTCCTATTTGGGACTCGTCAGCTGGATGTACCTGCATTTCTCACTGAGTGATGATGTTCCCACCGAGCTCGAACCCAGTACCCATAGTTTCAAACGCCAAAGCGTTATCCAGCTGACGAGTCCCAAATAGGACGAAATGCGCATCCTGGATTCCACTGCTAGCCACCATCCACCAATTGTATACTAATTAAATACCCAGACATCGTCGAAGCATCTGCACAAGAAGCCGACATGTCAACCTGAGACCGAGCACTTCGGTCCAATCAATCGACGGGAAAATCAAAAATTCAATTCAATAACAACAATTCGTGTTCTCAGAAAAGCTGTTGGGGTGTTAGTAAAGGCTAATAAATATTTTAAATGCAAACACTGCTTTAAATTAGCCCATTCCACTTATGAACCTTACGATAACGTTAAATACTTATACTTTTTTGAAAGATAAGATTTATTTTTCAATGGGAATACTATGGAATACATAACTAGGATGGACCATTAAAAAGCATTGTGGAGGGAACAATTATTTCCCCGTTTTCTACCTCTTGTCACTTTCAGTGCCAAAAACAGGTCTAAAACTAATCAAATCTATGAAGCATATGTGAAAGAAATTCAATTAAATGATCATGGGTCATCCGTTTCAAAATAGGTACTAATGAAAGGCCGTTTAAAGATATTTACATAGTGGCAGAACCAATTATCTATTATTTTACAACATAATTTTAAACAAATTGTATTAGGCCACCATATGTACCTATCTTCTGAAGGTGAATGACGACATGCTCACTACTGGTTGCAAGTATACTCGGCAAAAATTACAATATTAATAGGTTATTTACTGCATTATGACTACATGTTGTTTTACAAGCAAAAGAATTTTTGAAATAATTACTCATAAGTGACTTTAGAAGTGAAAACTAAAAGTTGTAAATTACATGGTACTCAACGGCACAAAGATAGAAGCTTGATAAGGTTAAAATTACTCTTGAACGAGAATAAAGGTATTTGAGTGTCAATTTAACCAGTGTGAACGGGGTGTGAAAATATACAAAAGGAGCATATGAGATTGATAATAGTGAACTAATTATTAAAGCAAAAGCAAACTAAAAGTAAAATTAGAAATTAAAAATAAAAGAAAAAATCAAAAATGTTTATAGGGAACAATTAGTGAAGAGGTTAAGACCAAGGTAGAATAAGAGACTGGACAAACTTTTCCTGTATACAGAGTTCAGGGTTGTATTGATGAATTGCCAGCGCCTCCGCAATACACAAAAGCCGAAACCTGACGCCCTTTGTACCATTTGGCTTCACTTTGTAGATGATCTTGAAAGACGACTCTGGTGGAGCTACGTGGCCTGAGTTCACCAAATGCTCGAGAATTGAGCTAGTAATTGTCCTGCATTGTCCCTTTGCTAACCATGCCGGATAATGTTCAGAGATGCATTTGGAAAGCGTGAGCTTTGTGCGGTCAATATAACTAGCTCCACACGAGCAGGTGAATTTATAAACACACATTGAGGTGGCCCAAAGCAGCAGTTTATCCTTCACACATTCGTCGATCATTTGTCGGCTGTAGAAATTGGTACGTAGCTCAGCCATAAAGAAGGCTTTCCTCAGTGATCTGCATAAGCAATTCTTCAGGATCTCAGCTGCGGTATCATCTTTAAATTCAACACTCATAAAGAGCAGTTTCTTCGGCACCGTCTGGATCCTTTCAGCAAATAAAGGACCCAACGGTGCCGAAGAAACTGCTCTTTATGAGTGTTGAATTTAAAGATGATACCGCAGCTGAGATCCTGAAGAATCGCTTATGCAGATCACTGAGGAAAGCCTTCTTTATGGCTGAGCTACGTACCAATTTCTACAGCCGACAAATGATCGACGAATGTGTGAAGGATAAACTGCTGCTTTGGGCCACCTCAATGTGTGTTTATAAATTCACCTGCTCGTGTGGAGCTAGTTATATTGACCGCACAAAGCTCACGCTTTCCAAACGCATCTCTGAACATTATCCGGCATGGTTAGCAAAGGGACAATGCAGGACAATTACTAGCTCAATTCTCGAGCATTTGGCGAACTCAGGCCACGTAGCTCCACCAGAGTCGTCTCTCAAGATCATCTACAAAGTGAAGCCAAATGGTACAAAGGGCGTCAGGTTACGGCAATTTTAACCTAATCAAGCTTCTATCTTTGTGCCGTTGAGTACCATGTAATTTACAACTTTAAATTTTTGAAATTTCGAAGGACGAACAGTCACATTTAACCAGTTTCCTCTATTTCGAGTCCTCTGATTTCCTCCTGTTAAACTAGATTTTAAGCATTCATCTAATTACATATATTCAGACAGGCTCAAGAATTATTCGGATAAAATACTTTGCTTGATCTGCTTTACTCCTTAACTTTGTTAGCATTTAACAGTACCACTTATTTAGAGCGTTTAATGAACTCATCTTGTCGCGAGTTCAGTATAGATGACTACATTTACAAACTCAGACTCTTACCAGCAAGTTGGAAATTATCTACACAATCAACCAAATTTTAGCTGAATTTACTTAAGCATAGTTTTTTTCGTGTTTCATACTTCATCATTATCTATTCTTGGGAATAAATACATCTTATTGTTGTGTTTTATGAATGTAAAGCCTTCAGACTACAAATGTTAGCACGTCACACAGGAACTAATCATTCTGACAGATGGTTGTATCTCACAAGAATTTCTGCTTGATATTACTTTATAATATTTATGTTATGTTATTTTATTACAGCTTTGTTCCACACAGTATTTTGTTACAACTAAGGCAGCCGAAATTTACCAGGCCGACCACTGATATCAGGTGTGCGTCGGCTAGGGATCAACCCCAGGACAGTGTGCATCATCTGCAAGCGTCCTAATCGCTGTGCCACCAACGCACTAATAAAACAAGAGCAAGCGTACCAGGGCTCTAAAGTGTTTTGAACAACAAAAGTTTTCCTCAAATTTGTGTTGACGACTGCAGCTAACGCTGGGTTCCGAAAGAGCTCTAAAGCACTATCATATGAATAAATTGCTGAGCCATTAAAAATGTTACTGTTTTCGTCCATGAGACTGAAAATGTGTTAGCTTGTAATGGAAAGATTTTAAATATCTAATTATTAAAATAACACATTCAACTATCGTTTGAAATACAAGAGGTGCTAGTCGTTAACATCCCCTTTATACAGATACCATACAGTCTTATGTGGCTATAAAAGTTTCATATCTTCTCAGAATGTACAGCACTGCCTGAAGAAAGGTTCATTTTAATTAAGCTCCAATACACTTAGCTTTTTACTCCACAAGCGCCTAACTAAATGCAAAGAATGTGTAGGGGGAGATAGAAATAGAAAGTGGGAGACAGAATTGACGTAACTCACGTTTGTTTGCAACTCAAAAAGCTAAAAAACTAAGAGAAAGCACACGTTAAAAACCCATATACAACAGTGCTATATTTTTTAATTTAATTACAAGCTGATTTGTTTTTTCATTAGTATAGAATTAGTTTTTTCTCAGTGTAAACAGGAACTAGCGAAAAATAGATGAATACACTCATCAGCTGACATAATTAATGTTACTTATTATCCAAATGAACATTTGAGATTTTACCAAAAACTAAAACAATCTAGATAAAAAGATTCAACATCTGAGATATTGATTGGTAGAAAAACTATTTTGTAGGCAGTAGCTGTTAAGTGTGAAGAATGCATAGGGGCTGGGGTCGGTAAGTAGTCTGATACGAGAAAAGGATACTGTCGTACTAGCAGCGAAAATATAGGTTTCTTTTGAACGTTTAGGAATAGGAACGAGACGCAAACGTAATTAATCATTATAGCCTTTAAAGAGGTACTGAGTAACTTTTCACATTCACTGAGGGTTAAACGCATAATATGTGTATTACTGAAAAATATTATTATCATCACTGTGAATAAAAAGCTAATGGCAATACATCGGCTTCTCAACACGTTTGTTTTGAATATTCAAACCAATGAATATTATTATTGAGAAATATTATTTCGGTAAAGACTGTTATACCCAATTAACCTTTCACAATCAGCACGAATTGTTATGAGGAAAACTGGAACTTGTGGTAAATTACACGGGAACTGAATGAGCAGATTTATGGGCGACAGGTAGCATAAGGCGGATTGCTGAACAGATCTACACCAGTTTTAAGTTGTCACAATAACAGCAGTACGCAAACAGAAAGGTAAGGGACACCTGAGTTAACCTTCTGATTCTTTTGATCACATAGAACTGACGTTCATAAGGCCTTTCATATTTGCGTCTTAATTTCACTGAAGCGTTGTGACAATTATGTCGGCACTTTGCATTGAACTGTTCTCAGTAGAATTATCGATTACTGGCTTATGTGTACTTATTTGAATTCAGAATCCTTGTTACATATCCTAGCCAAATAATCAGCATATCTACAACCAAAAGCCTGTGTAAACTCACTATGGCAGCCTTTTTACTTGGTGACTAGTATTATACCTAAGCTGATAATTTTGAATCAATGAATGTCTGATGGCTTTACTTGAATTAAAGATGACAATTTTTTCTTTAAAGGAAGATTAATTCATCACAATATTGGGTTTATACCAGTTAATTACTTGTACATAATGAAAACGCTTGCATTACCAACCTGGTATCTGATATATTTTCGTTTGGTTAATTTATGTGAAAATAATCATTGTTTGTCACACACTTCTCACCAGACAACTTGTTAACGTATGACGTATCTCATAAACCATTGGGTTTTTTTCTACTAAATGTCTATTGTTTCGTTTTTTGAATGTTTAAACAAGCATACAATAATGAAATGTTTCGAAGTGAACACATGTGGGCATAAACAGTCAAATTAATTCCCAGAAATATATTTAAGACACTTTAAAAGTACTACTCTATGAATAAAAGTTATTTTTTTGAAGAGGCTAACCGTTAGCTGCAAAATAAACAAAGAGGATAGAATGTCATGGTTACAGTGGCATCTTAAACACCCATTGAAGGATTTAATGAGGCTTACAGTAACTTAATTGTGTGGTGAGGAAGTTCACCACTAATTGATTTCAAACTCGTGAAAAATATTAACCATCTAAAAGTTGTGAAATGCCATGATAACAAGTATCAACAAGTGAAAACGAACTTAAGGAAGAATTTTTCATTTATTGACGCAAACATGTAACGCAATTTATTTTCTCTTCTCAGTATGCCGGAAATTCTTTCCGTAAAACAAAAATAATGCATACGGTTTATATTGTCTATAGTTGGCACAGGGAACACTTAGGGGTAAGCACATACGAAATTCAGTCTGGGGTTTTCTTTTCTTTAACACAAATTTACAAGTAGACAGAAAAAGCCTCAATCTTGTTTGTTTGGTTTCCATTCAGCTTAGGTTGTTTTAGAATTTCAGAAATAACAATAATGACGATTACTTCATAATCACACGTAATATTTACAATTCAGTGACTAAACAGTGGGATTTTATTTATGTTTTACAGTTTCTATAGCATTTTTTCTTGAAATACTTTCTTAATAAGTCAAACGAGATTCCACTATCACAACTGCTGAAAAAGCTGTCTTCTATATTCCATGAAAACCATTATCAGGTTAAAAAGCTTCGTTTCTTCTTGAAGTTTATAGACCTGAAATACAGTCTTAAGATCCTGTTCATTAGTCACTTATATAACAGATAAAATGAAACTGTTTTGTTCATTATTGTAAACTTTCAAGCTGAGGGCACTGATTCATAATTTTACGAATTCAACTCACACTAGTAACTGATAGGATTTGAAAAAAATAGAATAAGTACAACTATTCAATAGCATCTCCTAAGCATAAAACTCACCAGTATTAATTGTCGACTGTTTAGATAAGTGGACTGACAACAATATGACTAACAATAGTGAATAGTAGTATTTGTTTTTCATTAGTAACACTAAAATGTATGTCGGACAACTTGTTGATAACAGCAAGAACAATATGAATGGTATTTAATTCTTGTCAGATTCAGTTTATCTTGTCTTTAATAAACTTAATTTTTAGACTCTATTTTGCATTGGTCAAATTCTGTGTCTCTGAACTTGACAATGCTTCAAACCTTCGTCCAACACTGAAAGTTCAGTGATCCGTTCCTGCACGAGGTCTCTGAATGCTTCTGATGAATGGTTATCTAAACAGAAGAAAAAAAATAAAAGGAAATGGTTTACTTTTAATAAGGAATTCAGTTACACATTTCAACTGATATCACTACTCATATTTTATGCGTATTCTAGAGCGTACAAGGGAAGTCAAAAACTTGCTTTTAAATTGTGTCTGTGACTTATCACCACTTTATATGTCTGGAAAGCCGATCTTCCATGGTTTCGTTTCCCAGTGTTAATATTAAGGTGAAACCCAGCATACAGTTATTTTCCATCATCATGTGTATTTTGAGGAACATTAGTTGAACAATGCTGACACTTTCATTGACTCCATGTCAATTGAAGCATTCCTGCTGACATTTAATATCTTAGACATCTTTTTGCATAGGCTGAGATTAAGGTACAAGTCAATCAAGATTCTGTCAAAACCAGTGGCTTAAACTAAACATCATCGGTCATACTTCAAGTATTTCTTTCATTTTATGACCTGCTAAGAAGAAACAGTTCAAAAAACAATCCATAGTTTATTGCGTCTGGTAAACTAGGTGAAAGACAAGATAAATCATCAAGAATCAGATTAAATGGGTTCTAGATCAAAATAGCTATTAATTAGACTTGATTGTCACACCTATCATTATTCAATTAAAAATTACGCTGTGATTTATTTGCCAAATAAATGTATGAAGAATTACATCAGACCTCGTTTGAATACTGCATTTGAAGACGCGGAAAAGGCTCAGAAACATAACGAATCACTTTTTCACAATTGAAAAGTCTCAAAGTACTGGTTCGCCTCTAAACATTCCTAAATCATAGGTTCTTTTTTATCAGCTTTACTACCTAACACTTTAAACGGGTTTGAAATTATTTTGCTTCTTAAATTCTTACTGCACATACTTAATGTTACAGATTCTCTTCAGAGAGTAAACAAAGATCTAACAGAAACAGAAGATAATAAAATTTTAAGTGGTCGAGACTAGTTGGAGTTGTTAAACAATTCTCAATACAGATTATTCGTTGAATGAATAGATGACTATTCTAAAGGGAAAACATAATATCATCTGTCATTAAGGATTACTTGAAAATAATTAAAAGAATTAACAAGTATACACTGTCTAAAAGATTAGAACAAACCTACTTCTGAAGTGTTTGTGAAATGATTAGAAAATCTGATTAAGTTGAATAAGTAAAGCTGTCATGATTTCAAAATAATTCAAAATACCTAAAGTTATCGAAACAGGGACATATCGATCGGCAAAACATTTTAAAATCTGAAGTCAGATTTTGCATTCCAGCAGCTTATAAGCTGATATTCGATTTTCGAAACGTGAGATTTTTAGTTAATGTCATCGTATAGATGTTTCGTAGCCACCTAACGTATCCCCCAACAGGTAAAACAGAAAGCAAAATATGCGCCCTGTCCCATTTATCATCTATTATTTGTGTATATTTCTTGAAGTGTAAACTCATAAGTAATATGACAGTTGGCTCGTAAAGTTCTTTTCATGTCAGACAGCTAAGCAGCAATTGATCTTTCCTTCAGCGAAATAGTATTCTCTAATCCACAGAATCCTCTAGTTTTTGAAAACCATCTAATTTCAGACAGGCATAAAAGAGCTGCTGTCATCTTTTGTAATTGTTTTTTTTAAAGATCATTTAGTCAATTTTTTACGTTTCTAATCTCTACCTATACATATTTCTCGTAAAATTAACTTTAAATTACATTCTAATTTTCCAGACCCAAATAAAGTTGTCAAATTGATTTTAATTAATTTCATCTGTTTGTTATTGCGAAACTGAATCGGTTAAAGAGTGAATTTTCATTGTCTATCTTACACGAAACATTTGACTGTATGTACACACACATGACAGTGATCCTAGTTACACAACTAAGTAATCAGCTTTCTCTGTTCCTATGCAGTCAGTTCTTTTTAAATTTTTTAATCAACTTTGACTTATTAGTAACATGCAGTGTCTTGCATGATTTACCAAATAAAACCCCCATGACCATTTCACGTTGTCTTAATGTTTTTCATAAGTTTAAAATATATTCAAAGGCAACCCAAAGGTTAAGGGCTATATAATCTTACTTCTGCCTGTAAAGTTTTTGCAGAATAAAGCTTTTTTGTCTAATAAATAGTATGGCTGGTGTGTTAAACGTTTGAATACTGAAGAGTTGACTGCCTTCTGAATAAAAGACACTAGCTTTAAAGTCCGATTTTGAGTAAAAACATCCTGTATCTTTATTACTGATTTGAAACATACCCACACAAAACAAAATAAATGTCTCAAGATAAGTGACTTTTGATTTTCACAAACATATCTTGTTGTTATCCTACACCATTGGAAAATCCCTGCTGTCATCTGTTATTTTTATGACAAGTATTGATTGACCAGGTTAACATTCTCTGTTTATGAAATATACACAGAACTACTTCCTTAAGGAAAGTGCTTAAGCCGCTTTGTCCTTAGACACATCCAGCTCATGATGTCAACGAAGAACCTCAACAATGATCAAAGGTCATAGTTTTCAGGAGAGTCATTCTACAAATATTGCTAAACAGTAACTTCTGTCCAATAAACAGTACATACAAGAAGATGAGTTTACTTTTTCAGATATCTGAGCTTAAAAAATTTATCACTTCATTTCTTTATTATTGTTGTACACAAACAAATATGAGAGCATAGATACTTCAGTAAGTTATGAACTATACCTACACTCATTATGGTCACTATGGTGAAGTTTCAGTTGTTAAACATTTATATCTTATATTTAAAACAAGTTACATACGCTTTTATTTCCAATATATAGTCCTATTTCCTGTTTTCTCCTTCATTGAATTTTATATACATTCCATTGACCATTTATGTATGATTAATTATTAGGCTAAGACAAATAGATTGACAAGTAGGCATGAAGGTGCACTGAAATGTAATGATAATATTCACTTCATCTCTTTCACAATCATTACAACAAAGGAGTTGGTTACAGTCACAGCATATGTAACGGAAAAATAACTGTGTGGACCACCAAAGAAGAGTATGTGTTTTGCTTTCCATTGTCGTGTATGGACAGGGAGTTGGTTAAATCAATAAAAAAAAAGAAATCTTAATGTCGCTGACATAATGTTTTTCATATGTTAGAAAGATTGATAGGAGTTAAAAGGATTATATGTGATTGAAAAAGCCAATCTAAATCTCCGTAGGACTAAAACGCAAGTTTAACAAGAACATTTATGCCTTTTGAACTACTTCTTAGAATCCAGCAAAATTTACACTTCCAAGGCAGTTCTAAACACCAACCGATAGTTTATTGTTCTAAATCAGGTAACACACAGATGTCGCTTTAGATCACCTTTATACAATTGCGAAAATAATTTGAAAGCCGTAACTATTTATAAGATTCGCCTGAAGTCAAATAAAAAGACATTTTGTTATTTGATTGATGGTGATAAGCAATGGGATCTAGGATGCTCATTTCCTTCTTTTAGCACTCGTCAGTCGAGTCTATCTGTACTTCTCAGTGCTTGGTGGAATGCCCACTCGGACTCACTGTCTCAAACCTCGATGCGTTATCTACTAGGCCGCCTGAAACACGTGCGAAACCCCTTGTGCAGCGGTTATCAATTATTATTTGTTCAAGATGGTTGGACCGGGATGTCCAGTCTCTGCTGACACGTTGATTCCTAGTATGGACGCTTCTACGATAATTGAAGAATAACATGATACTATTTAGCTGTTAGTGACTAGCAGTGGAACCCAAGAAGCACCTTTCTTTCTATTTAGGGTATATCAGCTGAGTGTATCAGAAATCCCTCGTAATAGGAGCTGACATGTCTACAGAGACCAGACACTCCGGTTCAACATAGTCATTAAACGGAATATCACAATACCGCATAAGTACTCAATATAAATAGGTAAGGCAATTTATTATCAGTAGGATTTTCCATGATGAATAAACTTTTCAAAAAATACAAATAACGAAACTATAAGTTACCTTGTTCAATTTGATATGCAATAGCCGTTACGTTTGACTTACTTACAGTTTAGAAATTTGATCATAAACTTAGGAAAACTTCTAATAACACACCGAGAAATTCGAGGAAACAGAACAACTGGGGATATTCCTATCATCTCAAACAAAAAATAGTATTTTTCTAAGTTACTCTGGTCAATTTTATATAATGGCTTGTCCGGTCAAATATGCCAACGTTCTTTTTATTGTACGTTATGAGCAGCTTTCACGGATTTTCACCTTCCTTACAATGGAAAATTCCTGCTGTTGTGATAAAAAGCATCATCTCTTTTACTTCAATTTAACGGTCTTCTTCATCAGCCTTTCAGCAAGTCAGTTAGTTATAAGATGTTGTTTCCTCATTGGAGGACCTCAAAGGAATACAACCGTACACAGAAAAATAACTATAGATATCTCTCTTAAGTTAGTCAGTAAGGAACTGAAAGTAATTTCCAGGATAAAGTTTACAACCCGTATTAGCTTAAAACCTTAGTAAGCACCAAACATCTGTTTTTTGATATAGCAGAACTCTTGAGCGGTTAGGAATCACAGCTTTGTAAGGTATCAAGTGCATGATCGTCGAAAAACAACCAGACTTCATTAGTTGTGGTGCAGTCCACTTAAAATCATTCTATTCTCCACAAATTTATTAATTTTAAAGGGACTTCGTTTTATCTCAGTAAGCTACATATGTTTTAGAAACCGACTGTCTCAATTACCACGAAATAATCTAAAAGATATTCATATTTCATTTAGCTTCAATCGTTATGAAAAAATATGGGTTTTGTTGTAAAGACCGAATGTTGTGAGAACAATTTGCAATTCATATAATTAAGTTTTAGCTATCTTATTTTACTCGCGTCATAGGAAAAGGATATACATATAATCTACAGATCTAACGGCATTTAAATAAGGAAGAATCACTTATCACTCTTTAATCATCCTAATTTTCTAACGTTTAATCCCTTAGAGTATCGTGTAGTTGCTGTCCATGAAAGTTACCTACTGAATTATTGATTGAACCTACTTTATTCTTACCTAAAAAGTAGGGAAATTGCTGAATAACTGTAGTTTATCCCACAATAACTGTTATACAACTAAGAGATAGGAAAATCATCTTTGTAAATAATTTGCAGATTCCTTTTGCCAGCTATCTGGAAAAGATAAGTAATGCAACTAGATTGGTTTCAGAAATGAGGCTTGATGTGGGCAGAATCCTAAATTATTGTAGAACATACCGTTTACCATAGAAAATTTACATTAGTTGGAGTAAAATTTTTGGACTTATTAACTTAAAAGCTGGTAATGAGGTTACATGCTAGTAATCGATAAAATACACGGGCGCGATAAATAGAAAATTTTCAAAAAAGTGAAGTGTTAATAATACTAGTTGTAAATTAAACCAAATGAAACTGTTACTGTCATGGTATTTTAGTCTAGACCCTTCTCAACACAAAACAGTTGAAGTGAAATAGTGAAGATGGTTTGAGTTTAGCAGATTAAGTGATTCTCAAACTAGATGCAAAGTTATCACTACGAAAGATAACACGGTTAACTAGAAAAAGATACATCAGTATACATTTAAATTTGCCGCAAACTATTTAAAACCAAAAGCCTCCAAGAGCGGATTTCTTTTATTTCTTGAGTTCCGAGTGGAGCACATGTCTGCAGGCTATAAAGTTTCATTTGAAGTAGCGTTATTTTCTCCTTCGGGTTGTGTGTCCCCAGTCATTCACTCATGCAAAAACTGACCCTGCCACACACTATTTAACTTGGTTGAACGAACGGAAACCAGTGCTTCCAAGTAGTTGAGGTCGTGCGTATGGTACAGTCTATTTCACCCTTGATAGAATCAAGTAAATGCTTTCAATGCAAGTTTTTCACAGTTATATTACTCCGAGTTTATTCCAGTCTTTGTCTCTCCCTCCGCAGATGTAGCATCATTACAATACGTCATATATTAGGATATTCTTAGTATCTTGGAATGAAACATAGAACGGTAAAGTATTACAAATCAATAAGAAGTAGGTTTCCCTTAAGTAAACCGTTACAGCTGGTATTCCATAAATGGACTACGTAGTTAAACAGACACCGCAAAAACGTAAAACTATCTGTCATGCTGATGGCGACTAAGCACACAAAATACGTGATTCCTAGTTTTAAATAAACAAAATAATATCCGAGTATTAACAAGCTGTCCCAATGGCCAAAAATTAACACCATTTTATAACATAGCTTTGATATAAAACAAATTACACATCACAACTTCACATCTTTCCTAAACATAGAACACCCTTTAGCACCTTATCTAGACTACTTCTGTGTCTTTTACGATTCAGCCATATTAAATCATTGTGGTCAAACAGTCCTGGCAAGTTGGCACATTCCCCAGCAAAAAGCAGCAAGTTACTATGTATGTGTCTCCGACTCGAGAACTGAGTTTTGTAATACTTTAGACAGAGGAAGGTATTGTTGAGGCTTATCATCCCAGTGACATATTGATTTAAGGTTAGAAAAGAAAAAGCGTTTAATTCCATATCAGATAAGTTTATTTTAATAATCAGACAGAGAATATATATATATAAACTTATCTAATGTGGAATAACATTCTACCACAGTGTCCGAGTTCTACACTTACATTAAAAAGCGTCTAACTCTATTCTCATTACGAGCATTATTAGATAGTGGAACGTGTTTAATACATTGGAAAAGTTCCAATTAAAGTAATGTAAAAGTACTAAAAGAAAAATAATCTGGTAAATTTTAATTATTGAAAATCTGCTTCATTCATTCCACATTGTTAATCTTAAAAGCAGAACAGAACTGTTGAATAAAATTTCAAATGTCAGGCAAATATATCTTTCAGGTGGGATACGATTAGGAGTACTAAAAAGGGGATAGAAATATTTTTTTTTTAAACTGCTTGTAGGAACACTAAACTTGAACTAGATTCTCCCTGTTGCATGTTAGGGAATTCATCCTTAACTAACATTTAGAGGTAACCAATATGACATCGAATTTTCGGAAGTAGTACAAAATATTAGACCATAAACGACAACACTGTACAGCTGCTAACATTTCCGATATTATGAGTGACAGCGCTGAATTATGCAATTATTCGTTATTTCATTTTTCCGTTAAATAGTAAAATTTTCATTGAAGCATCCTACATTTTTAATGTTGACGTGTATCAATGTGTGTATATGTGCATATGAATTTATTCTACACTGAAATTTCACAGAAGTAGAAATCTCTCCAAGTGAACATAAATGCACCATTTTATGCATTTTCGTTACAAAAATCTACTTACCACTGTATTAAATTACTGTCATTTAATCCAGTCGGAAGTTAAGTAATAATTATCACTTAGCTAGCTGGTTGACTTCTTTTCAAGGAGTGAAATGCTCTTTTAAAATTCTACCGAAAAAATGTGTTAGACTTTTTCTCAAGGAAGTATGCCTGACAATTTCGTTTCCTATTGATTTTTCTTGCAAAATTAAGCGTGGAAAGTGAAGATACACAAAGACATTTTTTATAAATATTGTGAAGTTATTATTAAATGAGGATCATGATCGTATTTGATTGGTAGCAGCTAAAAGCGGTGTCCAAAATGCGTTCTTTTACCCGACTTAAGACTAGTAACGACAGTGACCTAATGAATGACGCTGCAGCGTTTGAAACGATGAGCGCTGGCTTCATTTCTCAGTGGGAACACCATCAATTACTAAGGAAGCAGACATGTCCAGCTGGTGAGTCCTAAAAGGATGAAAAGTGCATCCTGAGTTCCGCTGCTGGTTATCATCCACTAAACAACACTATTTTAGTTTCTGACCTGGTCGAAGCATTCCTGCTAGGAGCCGATTTGTTCAAAGAGACCAATATAATCAATCAATGGAGAATAGAAATAACTTGAAAAAAAAAACAAGAAGCAGCTAGAAACTAAGGAAATGTATAAAATTCTAAGGTCAACACAATGCAAATGAAGCCAATGATTAGAAAAATCCTTTAAACCTTATGTGTAAGTCTATAACTTGAACAATAAATTGTTATTTGGCTTTTTTCCGTCACACTATGCATCATGTAATATTTACACCTGAATTTCCCTGCCAGCTACCCCTTAACACGTTTATATACTTACTGATCTGGAAGCTTCCTTTTATAATATGTAAATTGTACAAAACAAATAACTATGTGTGAAGAACTTTATCGGTCAATAAAAGACTATCGAATAAAACATAACAAAAAGTGAAGCCAGTACAATGTAAAGTCAAATAGTTTGTACTCAACAAGTCTATTTAAAAATCTGTGACTTGTATGATCTGAAAAATGTAAATTATGATTTTAGAGGTAGACATGACACTGTAAATTCATGTATAAAGTAATGTCAGTGTAAAAATATTTTTTAGTACAGGCAGAATAACATTAACTGAAACACGTGGAATAAATGATAAAAGTAAAAAACTAGGGCACTGTAGTAGAATATAACTCCATTAAAGATTTTATTTTGATAAATCACACAGAATTATACAGTAATATTAAATGATGATATTTCGAAGTTACTGGCACAACTTTTTACTTCATTTATATACATGTGTGAAATTGATTGGATATTTGAATAAAAATCAATATACGATATATATATATATATATATATATATATATATATATATATATATATATATATATAAGACTCATTGAGACTACAACCAATATATGCAACAGAAATGAGTCAATGCAAATACCAGAGATATGGAAGATAGTATTGCCACCAGTCAAATCAGAAGAGGATAATAAATAATCTTAAAATTCTGTCTCAGTTCACCTACATCATAGCACTCTAACATGTTACATATTTTGACTATAAAAACATCTTGTTTAGTTATTTAGTTATGAAAATAACCAACCAACAACAACAACAACAGCAGCAACATCCAGCGCCAATCACCATCAACGGGAGGGATTTGAAAGAGGTCACTTCATTCACTCACTTATCTAGGGAGCATTGTCTCAACTACAAGCAGTCGGAACGGACGAGGATGGCAAATCGAGCGAGAATCGGGAAGGCGAGCGAGAAACACATTCATCAACCTGAAACCAATCTGGAAATCTTCGTCACTCAGCCAGGATCAACAACAAAATTCGGTCGGATTTTCAGTGCAAACGTCAAGTCAGTCAGCTGTTCGATACGGATCAGAAACTTGGCGGGCTGGTCACAAAGAATATTTCCAACAGCCTGTTGCAGACCTTTATTAACAACTGTCTTCGCTGGATCTATACTGAAGATCAGATGGCCGGGCCGGAAAGAATCACCAACAAGAAACTATGGCTGAGAACAAACAAAGCAAGAACCAATCGCCAGCCAACAAATATGCAGGAGAAAGTGGAGATGGATTGGACACTCGCTGAGGAGGCCACTGGGTGACATCGCGCGTCAGGCCCTCAAGTGGAACCCGGAAAGGAAGCGGCGAGTGGGACGTCAGTGCAAAGGTGACAGGGAGGAGATCTTGTGGAGAGGAGTTGAAAGAGTATGGACTAACATGGATGCAGGTGAAAAGTACAGCAGAAGACAGAAGCAAATGGAGACGTGCAGTTGAAGCCCTATGTTCCACTAGGAACCCAGAGGAGCAATAATAATAATAATTTACCGTCTGATTTTATTTGATCAATAACACTCATATTATTGTTTCGGAATGTACATTATCTCATATTGATTTTTTATTCGAATATCTAATCAATTTCACTCATGTATATAAATGAAGTAGAAAGTTGTGTCAGTAACTTGATATGATTATGAGCAATAGTCTGTGTTCGAAACGTCATCAGTTAATATTACTGTATAACACGTGGAATTAATTCGTCGTGTTATGTATATTACAATTTCAGCTTGTCCGGTAGACGATTTGTCTAATAAAGCATTTTTTAAATGACATTTGTAAAAGTGCTCTCCGTGATCGAGGATACAATAAGTAGTGTTTGAAGGCATGAAAACTGCTTTTAAGTATTCTGCAAAACACAAAATCATATAATTCGGTCCCATCTTTATTCACAAATGAAGTTTTCAACTTTAATTGTGCAAACCTATCAACTTGTCTGAAAAATATGTTTAAAATGATCACAACACTAGGATATAATTTCAAAGAATTGACAAAAAGTGGAACTTCAAAAAGATATTTCATTAAATCCCTATCAATTTGTTATATTTTCCATGATGATTGATGAATAACAATACAAAACAACAAATCTTCTATAGAAAACACATCAACATGGAAATGACAATGGGTAAAATGGACAAACAGGACAGCTGAATGCTTGGTTTTCAATTTCCTTTCATTCGTTTTCTATTCTCAATATCTGTGGAGGGAAGATAATGTGTTATCTCTGAAATAACAGTGATAACAAATATAATTTTTAAACTTTTCCTAATGAATTCTGACTTTTAAGCAATTCGCTTATACTTTTACTACGGATTTATCGGATAAAATAAAAGATAGAGACTGACTAAAATGGTTTTATTTAATTTTCCCTGATGATTTAATAAGTTTGGGAAGCTGTTTGAGAAGTAAACAAAGGATAATATGTTACAATTAAGCTCACTCTGTTTGTGAATAAAGTGTCTTCACTGTAAAAAATCCTGTCAAAGAACAAAGAAGTGATGAAGAACAGAATTTGATAGGTGTGGTTTTGTTCTTTTGATCGAGTGAATAAGAACTACACTAAGATTCTGACACACAATAACACACTTACAGTAGAATTCACTTGCATTATTTTGATATATATATATATATATATATATATATATATAGACTGAGGCTGATTCGCAGTTAAATTTTGTATACGCGGAAATGGTGGTCTTCTTTGGAGAATTTACATGCGAACTAATTATTAAGTCAGTTAAATTTTTTACATAAACCACCATGACATCAAAATACTCAACACAGACTTAGTTTTATTGACCCCACCGTATGCCTATTATTACTTAACTAGGTCTCTTCTTACACTTCACTTTCTGGACACGCTAAACATTCATTTCTCAGTCTCCATTCATCACTACGTTAAGCTGAATAGGGCAAAGATTTGTGAATTTTAATTGATTAGATTTACCTAGTTCGATTATCTCTCTAAATTTTGTTTTCCTTTTACATTTTTAAAGTTCATGAGTATCGAAAGAGTAACATTGAAAACTTTTGATGGCGACATTGATGACAGCCTAAAGTTTTTAATTACAGAACTTAAGCTACACCAGACCAGTGCGTTTCCTTAACTGGTTGCGAACACACGCAATTTGCATTGTAATCTACTTAAAGATACCTATACTAGTAATAGAACTTCGGATTTTCGAATATCCGTAACACTCCTAGTATTTATTTCATCAACATGAACGCCTGATGTTTGATTATTTGTATGCAGAATAAGTTAATTTATTAAACACTTAGATCTTTTAGAAATCCATTTAAGTGTTACCCTTCCATTGTCTAATTTGTTCATAACTTCCATGGTGAAACCTATTGGCCATGACAGAATTTTAAACAACGTTCGTATGAATAGCCGTTAAGTAAAGAAAAGAGTTAAAATCAAAAGACTGTGACATTTAATACATTAGTATATTATAAATGTTAGTAAAAAGTTTGAACATTGTAGATTAGATCAAATAAAAAATAATAAGATTTCTATAGTTAACGCAATGCCAAGATTTTGGTTTTGGTAAAATATCGCGCGAAATTACTGCCCGTGATGACACCAACTCTTGGAATTGATGAAATTTGAACAAGCAGATGTTGTTAAAGGTCTGCAACCAGCTGGAAATGATCTTCGTGTCGCCAATATCAAGTCTCTGACCCACATACAAGAACTGACTGACTTAACACGTGTGTTGAAATTCCGGATATTCTTCTTTGTGCTGAGTCCAGAACATTTCCAAAGGGATTACGGAGTGATGAGGGTGTCCTTTGGTTTTCCGATTCTGATTTTAACACCATCCGTTCCGCCTGTCGTCGAAACGATGATTCGTAGGCGAGTGAAGGAAGTGACCACTTTTAAATTTCTTCCGTTGATAGTGTCCAGTGCGGTTTATCGTTTTCCGTGGTTGGCTATCTTCATCACCTCCGTCTTCTCCATGCTCACTTGAAGTACTCTCTTCGCTAACTGCCTCTTCTGCCAATTTGCTGCTTTTCGTCTGCCTCTAAGTCTTCGACTTTCTGTGACACTAGACATAAATCATCCACGCGCGAAATCCATATCTTCTAGAGTCTTCTTAACGGTTAGTTCAACGCATTCCTGTCTTCTTACTCCACATGCACAATTTGACGCACAGTCTAGTCCACCACAATTAAGCATATCATCGGTGATAACTGGCAGCCAGTCTTGTCTTACTCCTGTATTCACTTCAAACGCCTCACTGAGTTTTCCGTTGTGGATCACCTGACAAATGGCACTGTCATACAACCAACTGTTGAATGAGGTTGATAAAGACTTGGGCACTGCGCGCCGTAGTGTTGAAGCAGTTTCCAAATTACGTCTCGGTCAACGCTGTCTGGTGAAGGCCTTTCCGAAGTCGATGAAGTTGAAGTAGAGATTCGACTAACATTCTATGCTCCATCCGATGATGATGCGTGGAGTTGGAATTCAGTCTGCATATGATTTGTCGTTGCTGAACCCAGCCTGTTCTGGCGGGCGTAGTTCTGTATCCAGTTCATCTTTTATTCTCTCCAGATGAAGTGATCTAGCATTTTACTTAGTGTGGACAAGAG
This sequence comes from Trichobilharzia regenti, assembly GCA_944472135.2. NCBI lineage: Eukaryota > Metazoa > Platyhelminthes > Trematoda > Strigeidida > Schistosomatidae > Trichobilharzia > Trichobilharzia regenti. The sequence goes on from OX235270.1 coordinate 50,946,117, forward strand.
CACGCCAGTTCTTGCAGAGTGAGGCGCAAGTCGCCAATCTTCGGTAGCTCGACAAGGTGGACATCCCTTCTTCCAATCGGTAGGCAACTTTCCTTCTCTCCAAACCTTTTGTAATAATGGCTTCAGCACATCCGCCACAGTGTATGTGTCCGTTCTCAGTGACCCTACTGTATTAGTGTTTTGGTTGCCACTGGTGACACCATGACAACCACTTAATGCCTCAATGCGCTCGTGGTTGTCGTCTGAGTGACCGGAGTACATTACTGACTCACCAGTTGAAAATTTCGACAGTCTACATCCAATCCATCTGCTCTCACAGATTCCCAGCACTTCTACATCATATCTTCGCATTTCTTTGGCTACTTGGGCAGCCTTCCCAGCCTCGTGCACTACACATGCACATTCCACGTCCACATTCTTATTCTTGCTTTCATCGAAATAAGACATATCGGCTGGCTGACTTGTTCCCCGAAGGCTTTCTCTAGGCCACATCATTTTGCCTCTTCAACTCCAGCGAACAATAAGTTTGTTTTTTTATATATGTTATGCTTTTCATCTGCATTAAATTTTCTGTAGCAGTTTGAATGATTTTCTGTGGTACAGTCACTAATTCCACTCGCAGTCTCACGTCTTTTTCTGGTCTTTGAACCGTTTAGTAAACCAGTGAGCTAGTAAACAAATCGAGACTGTTATAATACATTTCCACTTCCAATATTTTTTTTTAATTTTCTGTGCCAACTTATTGTATGAGGTAGTCAAGTCTGATAACTGAACAATAGATCTACAGCTTTTTATATCTCATAAATGAATACTGAGAGATACGATAACATTTTTGTTTTGTGTACCTGACATAAGAACATTGTCCAACTCTTGTATTAACTTGTCAAATCACGAAGGCGCTATATGCTAAATGTTAAAACTCTAAACTACAAAATTAGTAAATTTGGACATATGGGTACTTACGTTTTTATTTAACTGATTGAACATTTGATAGAGTGAATTTAACGGCGTTTGTGGGATATCTGTTTAAACTAAACCACACCATTTTTCAGTTTTTTTCCGCTCATCATATATTCCATTAGTTATGCATTATTTGACACACTCATCCATGGTGGGATTTACAGCTGAAATCAAACACTTTCACTTGTTCTATAATGGCTAACAAGCGAGTAATTCAAGTGATCGTGAACACTTCATTGTTTATTTGACAATGGTAGTCTAACCGACAATAAAGAACTACATTGCTTACCATTTGTAACCTGTTTGTGTAAGTCAAATAAAGTATAATTTGAACAAAGTAAGAACTACAGTTTTAGCAGAATAAAATGGTACCATCTTTTATTTCGTTGCCTTTTCGTCAGCTGCTTACATGGCAAAGACATTATTAAATATATCTACAACAACAATATTAACATACTTGCACAGAGCAGATATATTCATGTCCAACCTTGAAAGAACAAAGCTGAAGCATGCAATCGACGAAACATCTTCCTACTGTCGTTATGTTGATGACACATTTGTAGTGTGCAAAAATGAAAGTCATGCTTCACACCTACTAAGATTATTCAGTGGTGCACACGCCAATATTGACTTCACTATGGAACATGAAAGTGACGGAAAGTTTCACTTCCTCGACATAGCCATGGAACGCCTAGAAGATGGTAGTCGTCAAAAGTCAATTTATCGAAAGCCCACATGGAAAGGACAATACTTGCATTTTAATAGCTTTAAACGTGGTCTAGTCAAGACTTTGTACTATAGAGCGAGGAGAATATGCTCTATAGAGAAACTAGAGGAGGAGTTTGAGTTCCTTGAAAATATATTGAAGAGAAATGGGTATCCTCAAAGGTTCATCAACAAGTATGGAAGATTTGAAGTCAAAAATGTAAAACAAATCACAGTGGAAAAAAGCCAGTCTACGTTCAGCTTGATTATAAAGGTGAAAATATTGCAGCGATGATCAACAGCAGGCTGAGTACATCACTAGCCATAGCGTATCTTGCAGCTAAGCTCGTTCCCGTCTATCGAACAACTTGACCTTTTGTGCAATCAAAAATCGATAGATATCCTTCTCATGTTACCTCCAACTGTGTATACAAATTTACATGTATCTGCGGGAGCAGTTACATTGGAAGGACAGAAAGAAGGGCATATCTACGATTTTCTGAACATGTACCAAAAAGCTTACGTCTAAAGGGAACAAATGCTTTAAACAGTGCCATCACCAGGCATCTCCTCGACCACGGGTCATGAGGTGGACGTCGAAAAGTCGTTCAAAATTATCAATAAGCAAAATAGCTCAATTCTCCTTAAGTTTGCTGAAGCCATTTCCATCAAGCGCCTGAAACCTGATTTATGCGTCGAGAAAGAAGCGGTTATCAGTCTTTCTTTGCCCTGGTAACTGGATAATTTCACCTCTCTTTCCTCCGAATGTGAAATGCCAAAAGTTTCCATTGTGTTTGATTATTATTGTTCGGAATAGTGGTTAATATTGCATATTTATATATGTATATATTTTTAGTGTATGAGTATATTGATCGATTGATTTTTGTTTAAACTGAACTCTGTGCGAGTATGTTAAAATTGTTGTTGTAGATAATATTAAATAATGTCTTTGCCATGTAAGCAGCTGACGAAAAGGCAACGAAATAAAAGATGGTACCATTTTATTCTGCTAAAACTGTAGTTCTTGCTTTGTTCAAATTCATTAAGGGAATAAATGTATTAAGTACAATTATATTTCAATAATTTACACACAATGGTAAGTTTTGTTATTGGTAATATTCCGAGCAAAATTACTGCCCGTGTTCACACCACTGTTGGAATTGTTTTAGTTCACACATTTATGATTTGTACTCGAATATATAGTTCATTTTTTTGCTCATTCGTGTTTTGTGTGTGTATATGTGTGTTCAGAATTATTTTCTACATTCATTCATGTGTTTGTATTTAGAATTATATTCCAAGTTGTTGATAGTTGTACTGAGTCACCCTTGTTACATGTATCCGGTGTGACTTTAATGAATATCGATTCTGTTATGAGTCTTTCTTTCCATTTGTTCATGTTTGTTTTTAGAATACACACATTGTCCAATTGATATTGTGGTTTTTAGAACAAGACATATAAGCGAACAATATTGTTTTCAATTAGATCTTCTTCAGGCTTTACTCTAATTTACATAGACTTATATATATAAAATTTTAACCAATGACGGTGATTTAGTGGATCAAATAATAATAGTAATCATGATAATAATAATAATAATAATAATAATAATAATAATGTGGTAAATGTTTTGAACGAAGTTAATAACGATGATTATAATAATAACAAAATATTGTTAATAAGGCTTATATAGGTGATAAGAATAACAAAGTTAGTATATGCATATATGTAGACAATTCAATAAATAAATAAATTAGGTCAAATCAAATGGAACGATAATCAGAGTTTAAATAAATATCATAAAAGTACGAAGGAGAGGGATGATAAGAAAGGGTGGGAGGGTTTTGAATAGAATTCACCTAGGCCAAGGGAGAGACAAAGGTAGAACAAATTTCTTTTGTATACAAAGACTAGGATTGTTCTCTCGAATTCCCATAGCTTCGGCTAAGTGTAAAAGACGGGTTCTGATTCCGTTCGAAAGACTTGATGGAATGCGGTAAATAACTTTGAAAGCACTATTTTTGTCCACTTGGTGACCACTATCAATCAAATGAGCCAAAATAGAACTTCGTATGGATTTTATTTGACCTTTTCCGAACCATGAAGGAAGATGCTCATTAATGCGTTTGTTAAGCTGTCTAGTTGTTCGGCCTATATAGCTTTCTCCACAGGAGCAACTAAATTTATAGATACACATGGAAGTGGCACAACTAGGTAACTTATCTTTCACTTGAGCAATCAAAATTGGTCGGCTGGAAAATGACAAACAGAGGGTGGCGGCAGTATAAGTCCGTTTTATCGCTCTCGATAATCTCTGATGTAAGACTTCACTAGCCACGTCCCCATTAAATTGCAGTTTGATGAACAGTTGTTTCTTTTTAACTGTTATCGGTTTCTCTTTATTGTACTTAGCATTCATGTGTCTCCTGACAAATCTACTAGGATAACCCATTTGGACTAACGTATTTTGGATGTATCCTAGCTCATTCTCTAGGGAGTCATCTGTACATATGCGTCTTGCTCTATTCGTCAGGCATCTGACCAAATTGATTTTGTAACGGATTGGTACATAACTGAGGAAATGTGTATATTGTCCTACAGATGTAGGTTTTCTATAGACATCTCTCTTTAGTGAACCATCCTCTCTTCTGCTCAATTGGACGTCAAGAAAATGTAGTCCACCATCATATTCTTCTTCACAAGTGAAGATAAGCGATGGATGTGCATCGTTAAACTTTTTTAACATTTCATTCTTGTCAGCTTTCACATCAAGAATAATAAAGGTATCATCAACATAACGAAAATAAGAATCAGCTTTTTCTATTACTTTTTTCAATGGACCATTTTCAATCTTGGCAAGAAAGAAATCTGCTAAAATTGGCCCCAACGGAGAACCCATGGCAATACCGTCGATTTGCCTGTAGTAAAGGTTGTTAAATATGAAATGTACATTCATAGTACATCTTAAAAGCAACTCTTTCAGACTACTAACCGGTATTCCGATGTCGATCTGTTTTTCTAGTATCTGTTGGCATATGAATTCCACAGTCTCCATAAGTGGTACATTGGTAAACAGTGATGCTACATCGAGGGAAAGCATTTGCTTTCCATTTACATTAATATCATCCACGTTAGCAATAAATTCAAAAACATCTTTAACACTATGATTTACTACCATCTTGTGTAATGGTTGGAGGAGTTCACCTAGCCACTTTGCCACTCCATGGTAGGTAGAGTTTGACATATCCAGGACTGGACGAAGAGGAAGTCCTGGTTTATGTATTTTGGGCAGACCGTACAGACGTGAAGTATTACTTCCAGTAGGTTTAAGACGGTTATATGATGCCTCTGAGATTATTCCGCTTTTTCTCAGTTCCTTAAGCGTGTTGGTTAACTGCTTTTCAGCCTTTCCGTCCAGATCTATTGGGTTAATAAGGTTTTGGAACTTCGTTTCATCATTTAGAAGCGAATTCATTTTGTCTACATAATCACACTTATTCATCAATACTACTCCGTCTCCTTTATCAGGTCTACTGATTATAATGCTTTCATCGTTCCTTAACTTTCTTAGGGCTTCTCGATGCTGTTTAGTCAGTAAACTCTTACTAGAATGACTATTGTTTTTATACTGTTGACAGCTGTCGACTAGTGTTGTTTTGAACCTAGCGACTTCATCGTCTGATGTTGGGGTTAAATCTTTCGTTTGTAGGAGGAAGTTTTCAAACTGGATGTTGGTATCGAGTTGGTTGACCTTATATCCTTGGTCACAAAATCTAGGACCCAATGATAATGCTTCTAACTGTAATTTATCTAGTGTTACACTTGAAAAATTATGGACATACCGATACGGGTCTGAAGGGAATGAAGGGAAATCCTTTTCAGGATTTTGACTGTCTAATGATTTGACAAGTTTCGTTCTCCTTTTCTCTGCTCTATTTTGACTAACACTGTCGACATACTCAATGAAATCAAATAATAAATCCTGAGGAAGTTCATCGACTGCAAATTTCTTCTGTGATAAATTTCTTTCTATATCCGAAATGTACATTTTTAAAGAGTCCAATTGGTTAAGTGCATAACGTTTCAGTGATCGGGAATTTGGATAAACTTTATTACGACGAAGAGATTTCCAGTAAATTTTAGGATATCGATTATTATTTAAACAGTCATTTATAAAATCTAAATAAGTTTTCGCTTCTGTGAGTCTGGCATTATACTTCGAGTACTCATTGAGTGCCTTTAATGCACTGGGATCCACACGTGATTTCAAATCTTTAAATATTCCCATTTATAATATTAGAACAAGACATATAAGCGAACAATATTGTTTTCAATTAGATCTTCAGGCTTTACTCTAATTTACATAGACTTATATATATAAAATTTTAACCAATGACGGTGATTTAGTGGATCAAATAATAATAGTAATCATGATAATAATAATAATAATAATAATAATGTGGTAAATGTTTTGAACGAAGTTAATAACGATGATTATAATAATAACAAAATATTGTTAATAAGGCTTATATAGGTGATAAGAATAACAAAGTTAGTATATGCATATATGTAGACAATTCAATAAATAAATAAATTAGGTCAAATCAAATGGAACGATAATCAGAGTTTAAATAAATATCATAAAAGTACGAAGGAGAGGGATGATAAGAAAGGGTGGGAGGGTTTTGAATAGAATTCACCTAGGCCAAGGGAGAGACAAAGGTAGAACAAATTTCTTTTGTATACAAAGACTAGGATTGTTCTCTCGAATTCCCATAGCTTCGGCTAAGTGTAAAAGACGGGTTCTGATTCCGTTCGAAAGACTTGATGGAATGCGGTAAATGCTCGGAATATTACCAATAACAAAACTTATAGAATGATATCATTCAATTTCACATGTTCTCATCAGCTGCAAACTACCTGAAATTACAATGGTTATAAATAATAACCTTACGATTTTCTAAAGAAGTCGATCACGTTGCCATATCAGATAAACTGATGGTGTCATAGGACGTGACTGCCTTATTCACAAATGTACCAGTGATGGAAACGATAGATATCATTTGTAATCAAAGAGATCATTTGCCATTACCGGAGTCAGAGATGAAACGGCTACTTATTCTTTGCACAAAAGACATCCAATTTAGATTCAATAACCAATTCTACCGACAAATTGACGGAGTCGCCATGGGTTCACCCCTAGGACCCATTCTGGCAGATATCTTCATAGGCTATCCCGAACAGACGCGACTGAGTGATGCTATCAATGGTACAACATACTACCGTCGATACATCGATGATACTTTTGTTGTTTGTAGCGACATGAGTCATGCATCCGTAATATTTGACCGCTTAAATGAGGTCCACCCAAACATTAAATTCACCATGGAATACGAACACAACGATGAGTTCAATTTCTGGGAACTAAATGTAAAAAGAAGAAACGATGGAACGGTCGAAAAGTCCATCTACAGGAAAGAAACTTGGACAGGACAATACCTTCATTATAACAGCTTCTGTCCTATGAGCTATAAGCGGGGATTAGTGAGGACACTATACGACAGGGCCAGGAAATTATGTTCGCCTAACAAGGTAGAAGAAGAATTAAGCTTTGTCGAAAAATGCCTTAAGGAAAACGGGTATCCAAAAGGATTTATCCTAAAGTACAGCAAAGAAAGAGATGAGAAAGAGAAATCTCCAACAGTTGAGAAGAAGAAAGTGTTCATTTGCCTTCCATACAAAGGAGAAACCGTATCTCAAAAGATTGAAAAGAGGATGAAGGGAGCAATAAAGAGATGATTCCCTGCAGCCAATTTGGTGACACTATACAGTACTACATGCTCTATAAGGCAATCGAAACTGGATAAGTACTCTGCTGATGTTACCTTCAATTGCATTTATAAATTTACGTGTATCTGCGGCAGCAAGTACATTGGAAGGACAGAAAGAAGGGCTTCTATCCGGTTTTCAGAGCATATTCCAAGAAACTTATGCCTAAAAGGAAGCAGATATTTACAAAGTGCAATTACCAGACACCTTGTGGATACTGGTCATTTTGTCGAGATTTCTAAATCCTTCAAAATATTAAACATACAGAGGACAGGGAATCTACTACGATTTGCTGAAGCAATTGCAATCAAACGTCACAGACCAAACTTATGCATACAGAAAGAGAGTGTGGTCAATCTCTCACTCCCTTGGTAACCATATCACTTTCATCACACTGATTAGTCATACACACTAGTGAGCTCAACTCACTAAGCAAGTTTTCAAATTGATGAACTTTGACCTTGTTGAGTGGCCATGTTGACACTGTTTATTAGATTTTTCTGTTTTCTGTCTTCTCTCACCCTCCCTTTTCTTTTCTTCTTTCACAGTTTGATAGTATAAAAATTGATGGTGACTTAGATTATAATACTTACATTCCAGATGCATTCACCTTATAGTGCTTTCTCTATTACCTTTCAAACAATGAAGTATGAAATGTTATTATTTATAACCATTGTATTTTCAGGTAGTTTGCAGCTGATGAGAACCTGTGAAATAGAATGATATCATTTTATACTGCGAATCTGGTCTTTCTTTATCTATCAAAATTTATCAAGGGAACGAAATGTATGAAACAAAACTTATCATTGTGTGTAAATTATTGAAATATAATTATACTTTATTTGATCTAATCCACAATGCTCAAACTTTTTACTGATATTAATATTTGTATAAGATGTAGCATAATCTAAAACATAAAGTGATTTCTTGACAGTTATTTAAACGACGAACTTATACCGGAATATAACTTTCTCTTAATGAGTAAATTCATTTCTTGTGCCTAGATTATGCACAATGAAACTGAAACTGCATTTCGACATTGTGTTAATATTTGAAACAGTTAAATTCAATTCAGTAAATGATTACGCGAAGTTGTTTTATATTCCCAAGAAAGACTTTAATCTTCTCACAGTTAATCTGATTGATTAAGTTTGGAGTTAAATTCAGTCTGATTCCACCTTTTCATCAAAGTAGAAAATACTAAATATAAATATCATTTCCATTTTCAATAATTCATTTTAAATTCTTCTTTCACAGTTTGGTGATCTATATTCAGCCTCAAACTATATATGCAATGAATGTTTTACTGTAAAAATTTACAAGCAAAATATGAATCTTGGAATAACTTTATTTTGGTCTGTCATTTACATGAAAGTAGTACAGCCATGAACATTTCATAAGCTGACTTGCAAATAAGTGTACACTACCCTGTCGAATGATCATGTTTGAATAGAAAAGATGAAAGAGTGATTCCTTGGAGTTTTACTCCGTATCACTTCACTCCGATTAAATTAAAATCCTAATTGTGCTTAGCTTTTTAGCATTTACTATGGAGTTGCCACAGAACAAGAAGCAAGTCAAATATGTAAACATCAACAAAAAATGATAAATGGCAGTGAAAACAAATTAAAGTTCATAGAGAGATCAAATGTAGTTCAATCATAATCAGATACCAAATGACTACAGTTTCGGTTCGGGTTTTCTGTATTCTGTAAATGAGACCTAAAATTTAGGCAAACTATTCAGAGATTTTACATTTTAACCGGTGATTTATCTGTCTAGTGAGGTAAAGAAGAAACGAAATGAAGTCAAAAAAGCATCAAAATAGGAGCGTACTGAGATTATCGGTGAAAATAATAACTACTAGAATGACTGTTTGGAAAAAACTAAGATTAAAATGATAAATGGGAAAACAGGACAAATCTCTTTTGTTTATCGTCCTCCGTGTCCTGAACGCGAATGTCCCTCATTTTTCACCGTTTCTAGGATGTCTATGCGAATCACTCAATATAATCATGCTAACATTATTTCATGCTGTCTGGTTTCTATGCTTTCATCATGTGTTTTAAAGCACTGTTAGAAGTGAAAAAAAGATTTGCGTGTTTTGATAGATATAAGGCAAAATCACTGGTAAACTTCTTGCATTTCTTGTACAGATGAATTCATCTTATGATGAGATAATAAGTTTTACAATTTCTGTAAAAATAGGTATGTTCCAGAACAATGTTTGTTTAGAGCCTCAATATTAAGTTATTTTTAACCATTTACAGTAGACGTCGCAGTTCCCCTCGGGTTTACCGCAGTCAGTGGGAAACTTGAAGTTAGTGTACAGACAAGTTATATCAAAACTGATCATTTTTTCATCACTTTAATTGAATGTTATTTAGTTTCTTTTTTATTTCATATGAATTAGTTAGCCAAGAGTTTGAATGATGTCGTGGCTAACTAATTTATATGAAATGAAAAAGAAACTAAATAACATTCAATTAAATTGGGCAATCAGAAGTATTAAATAATATTCCTTTTTAAAAATATGTCACATGAATTCGGTATCGTCATACCTTCTTACGATATTTATGTTACTTTCTGTTGTTTGAACTACAACTCAGATCCGATCTACAACTGAACTAACTGTAAGACTTACATAAATGCAGTCGTATATATATTATTTTTGTTGAAAGTAGTGAATAAAAGGTCACAGAAGTAATTCGACTTGTTGGTGGTCATTAACTGTAAGAACCGTTTGTATGCACAATTACATTACTGAGTGCGGCAATCAGAAGAGACTGTGAAAATCTTGTCCCCATAGTTAAAGAAGTAAAATTAGCTTGTTCAAGAAATCAAAAGATATTCAATTCAGAATATTTATTAAATAAACAGAGGAAGAAGTACGATAAGAACAAGTGTCATCCAATGTCGAAAAAGAAATTGGCTTATTTATCTTTCGAAAAAAAATAAGGCTGTAGTGACATCAAGACGCTTGGGGAAGTGTCATGCTTTAACACTGTGATTTACATTAGCCATATCATGATGAATGACTAGGGTGAGACAGTTCTCAGGTTTCAGCATTTCTGTGGACACTATTCATCAAAGTATGTTTCGAAATGAATGATTTCGTAGTTCTTATAACTCTTGAACTCATTGAAAACAACTGCTGACTGGAGTAGACCCTTTTTCTTCCAATCTCGAATGCGTTATTTAAATCTTAATTTATGTCCTTCATGGTAGATTTTCAGGCTACGAGGGTAATATTTATGTTTGTAAAATAGAAACACTATTTTTTGAATGAGTTCAGTTTTCGTTATTCATGTTTACCACTTTCAGTGCAACAACTGCTTTATATTTAGTCCGTGTATTTTTCCCCAGAGATGAAATGATAGATATTCAGATTAAATATTTCAAATCACAGTCTAAAATTTTATGTTTTGAAGGCATAATCTATCATACTATTTAAAATATTATCTGTGTATGTTGGTCATTTTCATGGATATTAAGTAATATTCTTACAACAATGAAAGAAATTTCCCTTTAAAGTCGGTCCTTTATGGTTTCTAAAGTATGTTCGGCAAATTTTATATTATAAGCCATATTCACTACAACTGACGCCACGTTGTTTTGACAAAATCAGTTAATAAAATCCATATCGCTCATTCTCATTATTCTCATCAATAATTTAGTCATCATTTTTGGCAGATAACCATTCGAGCAGTTAATAAAAAACAGAGATTCCTTTTATAGAGTAGGAAACACTTTTTTAAATAAAAGAAAACTAGTAAACTGAAATAAATTATTTACATCTAACGTACTACTGATAGAGACAGTTTCAGTCGCTTCACTAAACGACATTGTTTCGGCTGATTCATTAGTTATGTCATGCTCAATAATTCACCAGCGATTAGTCAGGGAAAAAACGCCTTGCGATACCTAGCTTCAAAAGATTTAATGCAGTGCATACTGAACAATTTTCAAGTGATATTAATTATAAATGAGGCTATTTACCTTTTCTGTATAGGGAATTAGGTTGCGTCAAAGAACATGAGTATTGAGCAGGCTGTAAACTGGTGAATTCGTTAATAAGCAAATTAAATAGGAAATTTTGAGTCGCTACAAAATCTCTGTTCTGCTCTTTTGAAAACTGTTATGGAAGACTGATCAACCCATTCAATCCAGTGTCATGTAATCCATCTGCTTTAATTTTTACAAATAGTATAATGAAGATAATATAGCAATCGTGTTTAATTTGATCATGACAACATAAAATGTCATTAAATTAATGTTCACGAAACTAATAATAGTCAAACGCACAATGGATATGGTAATCATTCTTTAACCCTTGACTCTGTATATTCTAAACAATAAACACTCCATAGATGTTACGAATTTCCTGAAATAATTTGAGGACCAGGTTATCGAAATTCTGTCGAAGAAGCTGTTCCACACACACCAAAATGTTCAGAGAAATCTTGTTTTGATTTTCTAGACATGCTAGGATCATTTTAAGTAATTTTATAATGAATATTTATATTTGAGCTGTACCAAACTAAACCTCTGAGTAAATTAAAACAATTAGTCCCTTTGAAAAGTTTGAATAAGGCATTAAGAAGACAAATTTCGCGAGATGATATCATTTTGCAGTTTCTTTATTTTATTATTTTTTTTTATTTTTGATTACAGCTTGATTCCACACCGTATTTTCGGTACAAGTATGGACTTTTCAGCGTGGATATCGGTAGCCCAAAATTCGCAGGCCAACCATAGATATCAGGTGTGCGTCGGCGAGGGCTCGAACCCGGGACCATGTGCATGGTCGGCGAGAGTCCTAACCACTGTGCCACCGCTTTACAACTAACATGGTTAACAATAATAAAATAAAGATCATGACAGTTACTCAGTTAAATAAAAAACAAAAGTATACACTAATGACCAATCACATTTAGATAGGTCATGTTGTCCGTGGTAAGCGAAGATTGAAGTCTATTGATTTTTGTACACACAGTTTAGGCTGTATGTGATTAATCCAAAGTGCTTCCATCACATCACCTTCAATAACCTTTAATTAGAGTTATGTGAAATAATTGTGAAACAGTCATTAATACTGACATTGGAACACAAGTAATGAGATAAACTTATCTATTCGTGTAATTTACATCAAAGACATCATCCTTATGCCTACAGAAAATATTAGATTCACCTTCCAAGAAAAGGCATACAAATAAATCTATGGTGTTGCGATGCGGAGCCCTCTTAGACCCCTGTTAGAAGATATTTTCATGCCGAAATTGGACAAATGCAAGGTATGCTTGGAGAGTTTATGCTGTATAAACGTTATGTAGATGATACTCTCATTATTGGTAATAATAGTAAATCTATTGAAAACTTTTTTACCCTATTTAATCATATTCATCCTAATATCCGAGTGACTTCCGAACTAGAATCAAATAACAAACTCGATATCCTGGATATTACTATGATCAGGAGAAATGATGGAACGATTTAACGATCTATTTTTCGTAAACAGACATGGAGTGGAAAATATCTTCATTTTACCGACTTTGTTCCTATCCAGTATAAACGTTCCCTAGTGAAATGTTTGTTCTCAAGGGCCCGAAAAATATGCACCAGTAACACATTGATGGATGAGTTTCGAAATATACATTCAGTTTTATTAGCTAATAGTTATCCGGAGAACTGTATCACTTGTCACAGTAAAGAAAAACCACATCTCGAAAAGATAGCTTCTGTACCAAATAAAGCTATCTTTTTTAACCTACCATTCAGTGGCGACCAGATTACGTAGTTGACAGCTCAAAGACTTCGGTCAGCCATCAAGCGCACATTCTACGCCGCATCTCTTTTTCTCATTCGCCAAACATTTTCGATCTCTGTACCTACGATTAAAGGACGAAATTCTGTGGACTCTACTTCAAACTGTATCTACAAGTTCACCTGTAGTTGCGGTAACACCTATATAGGTAGAACCAACCGAATGTTCCAACGTTGTCGAAAAGAACATGTTCCAAAATGGCTACTAAATCATATAGAAAATCCCAACCCGATCAGTCTGAATGGAAATCCAGCATCATCCACTGCAAAACACTTATTAATGTCAGGTCACAAAATCAGTATTAATGACTGTTTCACAATTATTTCAAATAACTCTAATTAAAGGTTATTGAAGGTGATGGAAGCACTTTGGATTAATCACATACAGCCTAAACTGTGTGTACAAAAATCAATAGACTTCAATCTTCGCTTACCATGGACAACATGACCTATCTAACTATGATTGGTCATTAGTGTATACTTTTGTTTTTTATTTAACTGAGTAATTGTCATGATCTTTATTTTATTATTGTTAACCATGTTAGTTGTAAAGCGGTTGTAAAGAAACTGCAAAATGATATCATCTCGCGAAATTTGTCGTCTTAATGCCTCTGAGTAAATGTCTATCTGACAAACAACTTTTATCTATAAACAAACAAACAAGTAAATATCTACAAAATATTTATCACAGTAGCTGACATTATTAATGTTATTATAAAAAACAGATCACTGTTTATGCAAAAAATAAGTCAAGTGGATGACATTTAACTTAACCACTGAGAAAAGTTCTGATGAAATAACTAGTGCTTTGTCATTTTTCTGTACGAAGATAAATTCCGTTAAGTTTATTTTAAGCAAATAATTAATCTAGTAAATGTAATGTAACGGAAAAGGTTGGTGTCACAAAGTCGAAATGAAAGTCATTGTTTTTACAGAATTCTGATATTTAGTTGTGAATGCTTCACCCTTAGGTTTGTTTAACACCATCAGCAACAACTAAGTAATGAAGTTTATCAATACCAAACACATCAGATTTATACCTCTTGGAAAGGTGTGACGGTTCAGGATATTCAGTAATTGAAGGGTAAAGATACATTATGTTGTATCGATGGACAACTGTTTATTGGAAAGTTTTCAGAGTGAAAACAAGATGCAGGTTGAAGTCTTCCGTCTTAGTCTGTAGATTTTCTCGTAGTATTTTATAACATTTAAGTTAACCAGTTTTTAACAGAGCGATAACTGCTAGTTTAAGTGTTGTCTGTAGAGAGTTTTAACAAAAAGATAAAGTTGGCTAACTTTTATAACGTTCTACTGACAGAACATTAACACATACAGCATCGTAACTATTAGAACACAGATAGGAAAAAACATCTTAGTTTTAATATAAAAAGGCCTTAATAGTAGAGATTACAATCTTAACTTTAAGATAAGGGTGAAAATTAACCCTTCAGCCCAAACACTTTTTGTTCTATGCAATCTTACGCAAGACGTAAGCAGTAGTATCGGACATTCAACTGGTGTAAGCTCGAACAGTGATGGGATGACGTCTGTAATTGATAAATGGAGGAACTCATATAATAGGTAATCGCTACGAAAGTCTGATTTTTGTTGATATACCAGTAGCTATCCTTATCAGCAAGATGTATGTGTAGGTGCATGTTTGCTTTCCTTGAACAAGAAATCTAAAGCTGTTATGAAAAAACACCATTGATTTACTACAGTGATAACAAAATGAATAAATATAATCCATTTTATTTGTATTATGATGTTTCTCAGAGTCAGATACTAATGTGTGCTTTAGGTATTTCGTGATATTATACGCCTGAATTTGTTGTAAATATAAACTTTCAAACTAGTTATGGGATTTTACTAATCACTTTATTTGTGTGCATTAACTTTCTGATCTAATATAATATTCAGACATTTCAGTGAACAAGTACCATCGTTAACTGCCTCTTAAGTCCAGACTCCAAATGTGATACATTTTGTTCTGAAACTATATATATATATATTCATTTAAATTTGAAGAGTAGGACTTGAAAAATATTAAGATACTGTCTACCTAACTACTTAATTTGGAGAAAGCTTAAAAAGATTTCTGATTCGAATGTCACTAGCTATTCAAGAAGAACACGAAGCTAAGACGTTTATTAACATGATTTTAACTAACAAATCTCTAATGGAAAGCAAAATCTGTAATAAACGTCTAAGTATGTATGTATCACTGAGTTAATGAAACAAAACACATTTAAAAGTCATATAGTTTCCGAAAGTGGTCTGATATCAGATTACGCGATATCCAAATTAACAATAAATCAATATGTAAATTATTTCTGACAGATATCCCCAAGGGGACTGGTATGAAATTAATTTGTCTTCAGCATCATATAGTATCTCAATCTTAAGAATTTTGAGTATCATAAAACCTACTGAAAAGATAAATATAAAGTGTATCAAAAGGATTTAATTAAATTCCACTCTAATTTCTAGTTAATTTACTATGGTAAACTATTCCCTTAAATTTACTAGCGACTACAATGTTAATTAATCATTTCCTTAACTTTTCAATTGTGACTCATTTGTTTGACTGGACTGATATTTACTTCTGATAATAATAATAATCATATCAAGTTACTCACACAGTTTTTTTCCTTCATTTATATCTATTTGTGGAATTGACTAGATATTGGATTAAAAATCAATATGAGATAATGTACATTCAGAAAATATAATAATACGAGTGTTATTGATCAACTACAATCAATTCCACACATGTATATAAATAAAGGAAAAAAATTGTGTGAGTAACTTGATATGATTGTGAGCAATAGTCTATGCTTGAAATGTCATCAGTTAATGTTACTGTACAACACTGTGTGATTTATCTAAAAAACAACTCAAACTGACATACAAATATTATTTTAGCGTGTACCACTTCTAATCTCTCCCTTCAGTCAATGAAAATGGGGTTGACTGTCATCATATTAACTGACTAGCTTTACAAAAAAAACCACCTTTTTGTCATCTTCGGAGTCATCCTTTTTCATTGTTACCTAACAGATTGAGAGACTATCATTTTTAGTCATTATAAAACCACTAATCCATCATATTATAATATGTTAGTTGAGATTAAACAACTTTTGCAGAGAATTTTACATAATTTGCATTCAATATGAAAAGATAACTGAAAGAAGCAGTTGTCATTTCCCTGTTGGTACAATATGAAACACTAGTCTTTATCTCTTTATGAAATGAAATTGCACATCTAAATGTAAACTTGAGATGATGACTGATAAACTGTATATGACTTTATATATGTTCAGATTTTATCTGAATTCTTAGCAAGACTGAATGGACATTCAACACAGGATAATGTGAACTGGCTCTTCAAATATTCTTACTCCAAAAACATAGTTAAGAATAATAAAGAAATTCATTTGATGAATAAACTTTGACTTTTGATAAATATCAACCAACAGATTCTTAGCATTGCTGAAAACACTACCACCACTAACTTAAATGGAACTATTTTCAATGGATTAACCCCAAACATCCAAAAGGATATCTGAATATCACTATGACTTATCTTTAATGTGAATATTTCGCCTAAGTGTGAAATTTTGTTCCTCTCTAAGTGGGAATTATTCAAAATAACACTGGGACTTTTGTCTATTTCATACACATAATTCCCTCTATGGAGTTGAGTAAAGAAAGCAGAATTTTGAGAAGAATTTATCTCGCTGATTTCTCAGTTACAGATAATGTGTAAATGTTTAAGCATCCGTACAGAGTAATTTATAACTCACTTTAAATGATGACATGGTGTCAGTTAGCTGAAGACGCCAAAATAATAAACTTAAATATTTTATACACAGAATGTCCAAACTGATTGTAAATGTCCGAATGCTTTGAAAAAGGAGATAACTAAGAAGAAATTGAGATGAATAAGTTTTCTGGGTTTTTTGAAATGAGAACAAACTTAATTCTTTGACGTCTTTTTAAGTCCACAAATGTGCTCAGTTTTACACTGCTATTGAAGAAAAGTTTAACATATACTGAAATAAGTCATATCATGGAGATATAATCCAGTCAGTCAACCAGAAAATCAAAATTGACTTGAACAATTATTAACTGATGCGTGGTGCACAATAGGGAGTTCTAGTGGGCCATGTGGTCTAGTAGATAACGCTTTGATGTTTGAAATGATGGTAACTGAATTCAATTCTCAGTAGGAACACCATTATTTATTGAGGAATGCAAACACATCCAGATGAGGAGTCCTAGATAGAAAGAAATGAGCACCCTGGATTCCACTTCTAGTCACCATCCACTAAACTGCTTCATTTGATTCCTCAAGCATCGTTGAGTTGTTCATACCGGGAGCCCGCATGTCAACAGGGGCTGAAAATTTCGGTCCAGTCAACCAACAGGAAAGTCGAAATTCACTTTAACAGACCTCAGTTCACTAGTAATTATATATTGGTAGATACAGTGTCATCTTTCTTTTCCATAACTGAATATCACATGAATATTATGAATATTATGTGTTCAGTACATAACCAATGCTTTAGAAAGTAGTAAAATGATTCAAATCTGAGGAATTACTTGAAGACAAACTTTTTAGTAAATTTTAAGAATATAAGCAATTATTATTAGTAGTATTACATCCATATAGTTATCACTTACTCACTAAGCAGATCTCGACGAAAGTGTACTCCAAAAATTAGTATCGATCGAAATGCAAGATGTTCTTTTTTAATGAAAATATTTTCTTATATGTTCATTTGCACAAATTTTGAATTAACACTTGTTAAAAAGTCAAGCATAAATACTTTCTACTCTATTTAGTATTCTTCTACTGTTTAATTTGATTGGATGATTATTTAGAAGTTGAATATTAAAGCTGATTGACTTTCAATAGAATGGGCGATTCACAAATGAATAAATGATTAACAATGAGGCATTTGAAATAAAAATGAACGAATCAGTGTCGAAATCATTGGATAGACGTTTTTACCATGATATAAATGTTATTTAAATAGTTTTGTCGTTCTATTGTAGCAGTTACTATTACTAGATAGCACTTACGCATGCTGTAATCTTTATCTTTTGTAGTTAGAAAAGAGATTAAATTCCATTAAGGTTGCGGATAAATAATTGAAAGTCTTCCTTTTTCCAGTAATTATATCTCTATACTTCAGCTGTTTTACATCAACTTTCTTGTTTCCCCAATGTTTAGTTAGTCATAATTTAATGAGAGTCATTAATCCGAAAGTTTTTTCTTCTTCTGGCTGAATGTTTATTAGCAACACTGAACAGATTCTCATACTTCTTTCAAGCTGTTTCATCTTTAATGGAAAATTTTTTATTATTTTATTTTTTATTTTTATTTTTGATTACAGCTTGATTCCACACCGTATTTTTGGTACAAGTATGGAATTTTCAGCGTGGATATCGGTAGCCCAAAATTCGCAGGCCGACCATAGATATCAGGTGTGCGTCGGCGAGGGCTCGAACCCGGGACCATGTGCATGGTCGGCGAGAGTCCTAACCACTGTGCCACCGACGCACAGTCATCCAAGTATATACATATATATATATATATATATATATATATATATATATATATATACACTCAAGTAGATTCCACGATAAAGTGTATCTAGGTAGACAGTTAAGGTTAAAATATTTAGTTGAGAAATTTCATCATGAGTTGACATCGGTTAGAGAACCACTGAAAAACCTGGGAGTACTGGACAGATGTTTCGTCCTAGTTTACAGGACTCTTCATCGGTACGCACCCATTGGGATTCGAACCCAGGACCTTCTGGTTACAAGTCAAGCTCGTAGATTATCAAGCCACTGGGACCCAGTCCAATGGCCTGTGAATTCTAACTTTTGCCAATTCATGACATGGCGCGACCACTTCGCAATGTCCCCTATGAGTTACTGCAGTAACTGCATACTACTGAAGAGTCCTAAACTGGGACGAAACAGCTTCCAGTACTCCCAGGTTTTCCAGTGGCTCTTCAAATAATGTCAGCTCATGATGAAATCCTCCAACCAATAAAACAAAATCCCTACAAAACCACTCTATTTAGCAATTTTCATACAGATTATTGATTAAAAAATTGATTATATTCAGTTACTTAACGTATTGAATTACTTTTTTCCAGCAGACTGGTAGCAATGTTAGTTTCTTTTAACTCAGCATGATTTTATACATTTTCAGTCACCCATGAACCAAGTTTACTGTTGTTATGTATAACACTGTACAGATGATTCACCCCCAGCTTCATTCACTTCTGTGAAAATGCAGAGTAGATTTCACGAAACAATTTCACTTGAAGAACTATCGAAGTCTTGGGAGCACTGAACACCTGTTTCACCCTATTTCAGAACTATTAGGCAGTGTTCACCTATAACTATTCCAAAGAATTAATTTATTTTATTTTTTTTAATTTTATTATAGCTTGACTCCACACAGTATTTTTGGTACAAGTATGGAATTTTCAGCATGCGATGTAGGTAGCCCAAATTTAGCAGGTCGTCCATTGACATCAAGTGTGCGTCGGCCGAGGATCGAAACCTGTAATATTTGCATGGTCGGCGAGCGTCCTAATTAGTCAATCACCCTAAGGTTACGAGACAGGCAAGTTAACACTCAGCCTCTTCATAGGAATCCAACAGTCTATCATTCTTAACTCCTATCAACTCACTATATGACACCACTCCAATCCGAATTCACTTTAAGTATCAATCCAGATATCTTTCTTGCTGAACCCCACCAGTCACGATTTCTTATGAGAATCCCAGTAAGACGTTTGAATAGTCATTAATAAATTGGTGATAAGATTATGAGCAATAAATTGTGCTCGAAACGTCATCAGTAAACATTACTGTATAACACTGTGATACTATCAAAAACAAAAATTTATCCATAATGGAACTACACACTACCACACTTCACAAGTTTTATTCTTATATAAAATATTTCAATATTTCGTTATGATGGCAAACGATATTTACGGTAATTAATTCAGAATGGGATCAGCCTTTAGAATCCTCTATGCATGAAATAACCGTCTTTCTCACTGATCTTCACCATGACTGTTTAAGAAGATTCGCTTGTCATTATATTCACCAATATTGGTTCTGATAGTCTCTTTGAACAAATGATTGACAATTTGATCCTTTTACTCATCCTTTCTTGAACATGTTGTAGAAGGTAGTAAGATTATTTATAATGGTATTAGTAATAAAAATAATAAATGCAATAACTATTACCTTTGATTTATTAATGATTCAGTTACGAACCTACACACTCTGTAGCTATTGTGTAAACCAGAATAACATAATAAGCCATCATTATTACCATAAAATTCAGTAAAATATGCAGTATAAAGGTAACATAAAAATTTTTTTCAAAGGAAGTTAGTGCCTAAAAATTAGTAAAACAATAAATTAAAATTAGAAGACTGTCTGAAAACAATGAGTTTCCATCTGACACATTTAATTTTTATCAAAAAACCGAGCAGTGCAAAGACATCAAATATACTACCAGGCAGAAACTGATCGGTTACTGTAGAGTAATCAGTGTCATCTGTTTAACGCTTAATGCTGACTAAATTCTTTCATTCACGTTGGCAACGTGATAACTAACCAAGACAACTGACTGTCCCGATGAACTTTAAATCTGTTAGATGGTGATAGCTACAGACAATTGCGTAATAACGTGGAACAAGGCAAAAGTACTCAAAATCTAAGAGATTTCAGTACAGACGTAGAAAGATTAACCGCAAAACATTTCTCTGTTGAGTGTAAATCGATATCAGTTCCATTTAAAATGAAACCACCATTAAAAATTAAGCAATGACAAACAGCGGAAATGCATAAACCAGGTAGGAAATTTAATTCCATTATAGGTAAGATTTTATTTTGATAAATCACACAGTGTTATACAGTAATATTAACTGATGACATTTCAAGCGTAGACTATTGCTCATAATCATATCAAGTTACTCACACAATTTTTTTCCTTTATTTATATACATGTGTGGAATTGATTGTAGTTGATCAATAACACTCGTATTATTATATTTTCTGAATGTACATTATCTCATATTGATTTTTAATCCAATATCTAGTCAATTCCACAAATAGATATAAATGAAGGAAAAAAACTGTGTGAGTAACTTGATATGATTATGAGCAATAGTCTACGCTTGAAATGTCATCAGTTAATATTACTGTATAACACTGTGTGATTTATCAAAATAAAATCTTATCTATAATGGAGTTATACTCTACCACAGTGCCCAAGTTTTATACTTATAGGAAATTTAAGTAGCTATCTCTACCGGATTGTGAGAAACAAGCAGTTAAACGAATTTTCAGCAGTAAAGATTTATTTATGACCATGTGTTGTACCAAATGAAGTCAAGTCACATAACAAACGTTAATGAAGAGGGAGATGAGAAATGAGGAGAATACAATTCACATATATGCCAACAGATTATTTTTGATATTCAAATTTGCCTATTCTCAAAGTCAATCTAAGCAGTTAAATTTTGCATTCCCCCGCTAAAATACACTTCACTACTTTCTTCGAACTATGCATTTTCACACCAAACCGGAGTAGAAAACAAACAAATAAAAAATGAAACTAAACATCTGTAACAGTTGAACTGACCTGAAATATGAAGTGAGTTATGTACAAGTGTTACCTTAGGGTATTTAAATTGTATTTACTAAGTGATAAATGTATCTAATCTCATGTGTTGACCTCCAATAAACTAGATATTTAACTTTGAAAGTTCATTGTTTAAATGCATTGTGACTGCATAATCATGCATGCCTTTTAATAAATAAACTAAGTATACTAAGGAGATATGAGCTGATAACAAGATGAGTGATGAGTAAAATGAACAAGTTGATTTTGTGAATAATGCATTTTACACCCAATCTGATAAAATTAAATAACCTGAATAGTTATGTACAAAATGAAGATGAAAGTTATCTGGATACTCCCAATGAAGTAAAAAAATGAATTTCCTTGTCTCATGATCCCCATCAAAAGCGCTTCGTTAAAGAATAAATCCCGCATAACTTATCAGTTCTTCAATAAATGTATGTAGTATGTTGGACTGCGTTACTCATAATAAAAAACAAACAAACTATTGGGATGAGAAACTTACAGTTCTTTAAAGAAAAAGTTAAATATACGCTTTGATTCAAGAAACTCACGACAGAACACTTTCGCGTAACCATTCGTTTGACTAATAAAAATGAGTATGAATCACTTTCACAAAACTTCTTAAATCATCCACTAGAAAGTATATCTTACGTACACTTAAGTCAAGTACGTAGGCTGACTGATCTTGTGTAAATCAGGAGTTTAAAACAATAGTCCCCTTTCACACTTGCTTTTTGATACTAATCTTAAATATCTCTCTTACAACCCTCTATTTAAGAAGAGTGACGCAAACTAGACATTTATCAAAGAGAGCATGCATTCAAACTTCTCTTATTATTAGAATGAAAATGATGAATTCTTCAATGACTCAGATGATCTAATTAAAGGACCTATTCTCATTTTCAAACAAAAAATGAAGTCAATTCAGATAGATCTGGAGATCTGAGTGAATTAAAACAATTTATTATTCTGTCATTTAAAAGAACAAGACACTGGATTATTTAATGCGCATTGTTCAAATTTAAAAATAACTGGTTACCGTCATATTTTAGCAGTGTATGTTTAATTGTATTATATAGGTCGCCGAAGAATTGATTTTCATTCCAACAATAAGAGAAATTTGAATGCATGCTCTCTTTGATAAATGTCTAGTTTGCGTCAGTCTTCTTGAATCGAGGGTTGTGAGAGAAATATTTAAGATTAGTATCAAAGAGCAAGTGTGAGAAGTGAAAATTCTATCTAGTGGCTGTTGTTTTAAACCCCTCATTTCTGGAATTTCACTGTGGTTGCTTTTGAAAGCGATAAAATTTAATATATATATATATATAAAAACGTGTTTCATTTACTTCCCTTACAATCTAGCATTACTCAATCGGTTCATTTGTTTTTACTAGCCTTTATCGACTGCTTTTACCTGAACATTTGTTTGTTTATCATGCTGTTTTTCGTTATTCGTGTTATCGCAGATTGCCTCACTTTTTTGTCCTTATTATCGATATAACCATTGTTATTATTACTATTATTATTATTATGACTAATTGTACGATTAAAGTTCATTACTTATTATCCTATGGGCAAAACACCATGATTGGTTTATATTTGAATTTTTATTTGTAAAGTTATGTATATTAGAGTTGAGCTTGATGAGATCGAATTGAAAACAGTATTTTTCGCTTAAATGTGCTGTTCTAAATTTTACTATGGGAATATTTAATTTTTTGAGATTTTCAGCCCAAATGAGCTTAAAACCCACGTTATAAATCATAATATGATTTTACTTATTCCCGATGCATTTGGTAATGTTTTAAAGTCTTTTATCGACATCATGAAGTCTGAGCTAAGGACAGCAAACAGTTACAAACTCGTTCAAAATGTATTACTGTTAAGTGTCGTATCTTCCGAGTATTTGATTAAGTCCCTTTTAACTTAATATATTAAGTTGGCAGAATTTACTACACTACTCTTGATTGCATTCACAATTTGTGTAACGCCAAAAACGTTTTCGGACAATTTGTTTATCCGTCAGATTGCTGCACATTTGGTAGGCTACGAGGAGTCTTATCGTGATTGCTTGTCTTTCTTTGTGATCTACTGCATCACGAACAAATGTTAAATAAAGTCCTTATTAGGATGTGGATTTCGTCACATACTGTAGTTTTTCTACCTAATACTTTGTTCTGTACACTTTTAGTCCACCTTCCCTGTAATGAAACACAATTAACTCCTAAGTAAATAGATTAGTTTTAAGACTACCTGCTGGGTTGCCCACGAATGATTAAGGTGTTTTAAGGTTTGATTTAACAGATGTGCATCCTAAAAACTATAATACCGTTCTACCTCTTCCGTTTAGTTGGTTAACCTCCTCAATGTCTGAGTTCCTGTCTCAACTGTTGATAGCCAGAAAATTCATGCACATATCCCTGAAATAACTTTTCGACTATTGAAAATATTACTTTCAGGAAAACTCCTCAAGATAATTATGTCCTCTGTCTTTGTTGTTTTGCTTTCATTACTTATGGATAAGGTAAGCTACTGACTAAGCTGTTGTGGTTTCAACAGATAGTGTTAAGAAATAATAACACATCCAGTCAACACACTGAAAGCCAGAAAATCGTTCTATCTTTGCATAACCGTTACTTAGTGCCTTGATATCTTGCTTTTTACTGTTTTCAACAAAACCATTTAACTGGGAAATTTTGTGTAGTTCTTCACTTTCATTTATTTGTTATCCAACTTATTCATTTTACATGTCCAAACCAAGTTCACTTTTAACAGCTTGAAAAAATTCGGGCATTGGGTATATGATATTCATTATAATAAAGGTTTTTGTATTTCTCAATGAATGTAAAACAAAACGATATTGGTTTTACTGACGTTTCAGTATTTAATGCTAATAGTTTTATCAAAAAACCTTTATTAATTATTTATTATTTTTCCCTACGAAATGACTGATACAAAAAGCCTTTTGGTAAGAAGAAAGCTGTCCCTCGGATTTCTACACCTCAGGCACACAAACTATCTTCATGATTTATCCAAGAAGAATCACTATATTGTTAGTAGTATAATCACTCACAAGACATTAATTCCAATCTAGTCATTTTGGATCCGCCTGAAAACATTTTTTCAGAAATGTCGGACGTATTTAATCGTTCCCCACTGAGCATTGCCACTCACCTTAAAGCAGCCTCGATCAAAATTATTGCATCTACTAACCAACAGAAAGTAAAGTAGTTCTTTCAGAATGGTAATGTAAATAAATATATACCTACATGAATGCCATGTTAAAAGAGGTAATTATTTTCTGAGTATGCAATCACCTACCAGAGGATGTATATTTTGCACTACTTAATAACTCTTTACCACAACTAGTTAGGCTAGTTTACGGAACACTTGATACGATTAGGCCTCACACAAGCGTTTCTGCATTCAGTATAATATGTAGTAAACCAGACAACGATGTCTGCTCACCGTCGATCAGTAAGCCTGAGAGTTTCGATGCGTTGGCCCTCATAATTAAATTGTACTTAAAAGGAAATTGGGTGAAGTTAGACCATAAGAGTCTAAAGGCATCAGCGCACATCTGATGTAGAACAGATCAACCAAAGTGATTGCCTTATCATTCGACGCTTGTTTCAAATAAAAAGTTTTGGTGAAATTTAGATGTCTTTTGGACGGCCTAACCTACGTAACCAGACATGTTGTCGCTTCGGTTGTCAGAAAGTAGAAATACCGTTTGTTTATCAGTAAAAAGTTTGTATAATTAACAATAAGATAAAAAAATACTAGTGATCATGTCTGAAGTAATGTAGTGGGAGTCTTGGACTCTTTGTTTAGGGGTATAATATTTCCTTTCGTTGTGATTTCTTCGTAATTCATACTGATTCTCATATAATTTGGAATATGAAGTAGTAATCATATTTGGTATGGACCTTGATCATTATTTAGTCCATCAACTCTCAAACGGCAGTTGTCAATTCATGGATTGGAATGAGTACCATGATTCTTATAATTTAAATGGGACTTGTTTTCTATATCCATTTTCCGATTTACCCAGTTATTCTTGAAACCTGTATTTACATTTCAAACCAAGGGATGCTGCAGTAGTTTTGTCAGCTGGTGAGTAAGTATGTCTTGAATTCAAGTAGTGAAATTACGCACCTGTAGGCTGCAAAATGCAAGTTACACTCTGTGCAACGACGGCTTGTCCTGTACAACGTCAGAGCGTGGCTTAGGTCGAGTTTTAACGGAAACATAGACACAAGTGTAATCACACGGGGGATGTAGAGAAGGCATTTGCAGTCATACACTTTACACATAGGTAGCTAGGTGCACTCACTCCTGAACTCTTTCTGAGATCAAACTACACCTTGAAGTTCACAATACCATTGCACCTCCACTTCTTATAAGAGACTCAGGCCTTTTGGAAAGAGTCCAAAAGGACTGGTGGGTCTCCGAAATAAACCGTATCATGAACGGATAGGGAAATTGGGCCTCTTCACACTTAGTTATCATTGTCTTAGGGGATTTGATTACTGCCTACAAGATAAAAAATGATCAGAATCACTCAAACAAAGGTGTTCTGCCATTGAGCAGGTATAGGTTTCCTCATGGAAGTCCCAAAAGGGTAGCTTACCAAAGGGCAGGGACCGGGTTGCGCTCTCACTTCTTGTCACTGCAGGTTTGCCGTCTCCAGGACTCCTTATCGGCAGATGTAGCTACGGCACCATCTGTGGACACCTTTAAGCAAAGGCTGGACAATCATGCAGGCACACAAGGACTGCGTCCAAATGCCCTATCCTCTTAAAATCGCATAAATCGATAATGAGTAGATATTTAAATTCATCGTTTTACTTCTTTACATTCTCTCCCTTCTTACTTTCCTGACTACTCCAACTACTACACTTACATTTGCTGTTATTATTATTATTGATATATATATATATATATATATATATATATATATTTCAACTTCAAATGTAATTAGCTGTCTGGTTTTACGTTTTCTTTACTTCTTTTTCCGTCGTTTAGTCTGAATAACCTACACTTATTATATCTGTTATTATTATTATCTTTTTCGTTTTGACGACGATACCGTAGAACTAACTGGTGAAAGGATAACGTCCTTTCACAGCCTTTGGTAACAAAGTCTCAACACACCGCATACTACAAACAAAATTTAATTAATCCCAGAATCACTCCTTTTGGAGTCAACCAAAGCTACGACGGCTGAGTGGCGGGACGAACTACGCATAAGTTTACCGAAGACTAGGAACCATTACCTCACAATCAACAAGCGAGCACAAAGAAACCAAACTACTTTATCCTAGCCCGTAAAAACGATACTGGATATAGAAAGCTTCAAAGTGCAACTTTGGAGATCAGCTCCATTCTCAACTACGTGATCGTCTATTTGCTGGGATTAATATTCCGAAGTTAGAGAAAGAATCGATTCACATTCCTTCCTGCACCTTTCAAACTACCAAGGATTTATGCACTACATATGAAGATGTCAACATTGAATATCAAGCTACCATTAAGTCGGTGTCTTATGATATGCCATCGAAAGTTGATAATGCAAGTGTTCATAAAAAGAAATCAAAACTGTCATCCACATGTAATGGAATGCAGACAGAGTGCAAAAACATTAAACCGTGTTTTTCCTGTGGAAAGATTCATCTACGAAGTACTTGCCGTTTTCGGAGTGCTAAGTGTCATAAATATGGTAAAATTGGGCACATAAAGTTTGTTTGCAGAAGTTCAAATACTTATGCTACTCAAGATTGTCCGAGTTTGTCTGGTAAAGTGCAGTCAATGTCTCTTTCAACTGTGCAAAGCCATGAATCTCATCTAATGGGAAACTTCACTACAAGTTCAGGCAAGTCGCACTCTTTTATAATTGATACTGGGAGTACTGAATTTATAATTTCTAAGGAAAATGTACTATCGCTTTGTAAGCATGCCCAGCTGGACTCTACTACTAGTTCCATTACAGGTACTACTGGTCATAAACTACCTTTTATTGGTACTGTTAACATTGGTTTGATATCAGACAGTGGTAGTTTTGTGAATATCCCCTTTCTGATTAGTGAATACGGTCCATTGTTATTGATTGTTAAATGTCAAAATCTCCCTTTGTACTGAGTTGTTTGATGAATCTTTGTTCAGAGAATTAATTCTCCAGTGTTAAAAGTGTGTAGGTGGCATGAAGATTCAGCCCATCCATCTTGAAATAGGTGATCTTATCTTCCTAAAGCGCTGATTAATTCCATATGGTTTGCGAGATCCATTTATGTAAGAGTTGGACAAGTTGTTTGAGCATGGCATACTTATGCCCGTTAAATCTTCGAATCGGGCTACTCCCATTGTGACGCCAGTAAAGGCGGATGGAAAAACACCGAGAATTTGTGGTGACTACCGCCTTATACTCATTAGTCGTCTACTACAGCAAGGTTGCACTACGCTAGAGACCGAAGACATTCTCTACAACCTACATGGCTCAAAATGCTTTTCCAAAATAGCACTCAAAGATGCCTTTTGCAAATTCATCTTGATGAAGCGTCTAGTGCATTAACAACCATTATTACTCCATTTGGATTGTTCAAGCATAAGTTCATGCCTTTTGCACTGAAGGTTTCACCTGCAATAATTTCAGGAAGTAATAAATCAGATGATGGATGGATTAGATGGTGTTGACTTTTACCAAGACGATATCATAGTTCATGTTCCGAACATCGAATCGCATAATGAACGTATTTTAAAACTGTTTAGGCGTTTCTTTGAGAAAAATATTCTTGTTAATTCATCTAAATGTCATTTTACCTTGTCATCTGTATAATACTTAGGATACACAGTAGACCTAGTTGTTTGGCACCTCTAATTCAAGCACATTCACCTAATAATATGTTGTCGTAAGATCATGGATTGTTACTCTTCAGTTTTACTCTAGATTCATTCCCAATTTCACTTAAGTGTTATCGTCACTTTTTGATATTGTCTCCAGGAAACAATTTAAGTGAGAACAACAACATGGGGATATCTCGCGAAGAACTTTGGAGTTTCTCAATAAACAAGCTTTCTCAGGACGTTTCTCATCGAATGATAAGTCTGTTCTCACTACACACACTTCTCCTGTGGGCATATTTGCAGTACTGGAGCAAAATGGACAACAGGTCATTTGTATTTCACGATGTCTAAGTAAGAGTGAACAAAGGTACTCGCAAACCCAGAAAGAAGCTCTAGCAGTTGTATGGGCAAAAAGACGCTTGCACGATTAACTCTTTGGTACTAAGTTTCACATAGTTTCTGATCATCAGGCTTTGAAATTCATCTAAGATCCAGAAAAATCTTTGAATAGATCATCTGCTGCTATGGTTCAAAGATGTATTTTAGAACTAAGTGCATATGATTACACTATTGAACACAGATCGGCTACGTATATACCTCATGCAGACTTCTTACCTCTTTATTCGTTATTTGAAAATTCTCGTAATGACACTGATTGTGTTAGTTCGGCCGGTACCTGTGGATAGAGTTCAAATTATACATGATACTCGGAAATATTACAAGTGCATTATAAATGCAACAAAAAGAGGTTGAAGTATTCAGTGTAGGCAAAGATTTCCGAACTTTTATAGGCAAAGAGATGAGATTTCAGTCCATCCTGAAGGATTCTTATGTCTGAATGACAGAATCATCACTCCTCCGACACTAAGATCTGCGATTTTGGATGATCTTCATTCTGCTCATCTGGGAAATGATACGACTAAATCATTAGCACGCCCAACGTGCTGGTGGCCAGAAATTGATGTTGATATTAGCAAAACATCAAAGAGTTGTTCCAGCTGTTTGCATAAAATGTCCTATGGGAAGTCATTATGGAAACCGTGGCCTGCGTATTGCGAGGTTTGGCACGCGGACTACTGTGGTCCATTCTTAAATTCATACTCCGCTTTAGTTATTGTGGATTCTTATTTTAGATGGCCAGAAGTCATAATTACTGATGGCGTTAGCGCTAAATTCACACATAGAGCTTTAAGACGGATTTTTAGTCGTGAAGGAATTCCATATGTCTTAGTTACTGATAATGGTACTCATTTCTCTGAGAGGAACTTCTTTGATTGGCTTAAACATGTAGGTTGTCGACATCTGCACACAGCACCACATCATCCTCAGTCTAACAGGTTGGCAGGAAACTTTGTAAGAACATTAAAGAGTGCCATAGCATCAGTAAGTCCTAAGAATTTTGACAAGCTAGAGAAATGTGAAGATAACTTCCTACTTCAATATCGCAATACGGAGCATACAAGTACCCATGAAAGTTCTGCTAAACTATTGAAACCTCGAATTCTTCGAACGTATCTGATATCTGCGATTTCTGATGTACATTATTACAGAGGGATTGACTGTAGACTTTCTGTTGCAATCATACTACGAAAAATGGGAAATTGAATGGTGAAGACATTAGACATCGAAGGTCATTCAGTTCATAACAGACACATGGATCAAGTGAAAACAAATGAAATAATTCAGAAATAAGTCCAGATGATACTGATGAAAGTGATATCATAGAATCAGTTAGAAGATCGCAGAGGCTTGCAAACAAACCGAGACCTCATTTTAAATACGCAAGGAGACATTTGACATGTGGTGGATGTGGTGATTGCCAGTTTCTATCACTGTATTGTTTAAATACTTACTGTTGTTTGTTAATATATTTATTATATGATTCGAAATATAATTCCGCCAAATACAAATTCCTAAATTCATCCCTCTCTGTGTTTTGGGTTATATTCCGTAATTCGGTCATTTCGACATACTACTACTATTAGAAATAATAATAATAACACTTTCATATTACTTCTGAAAACACTTACGCTGTTTTACTTCAAGAGCAGAATTTTAATAACACTGATAATAATCCTTTTTGGGAGGATTCATCTGAAAATTCTGGTTAATAATCTTTATCATTTACCTTCAGTTCGGATATAAATTCATAGTCAGTTGAACTTGTGGTGTTTGGATTGAAAATGGCTTTTTATCTATGTAATGTGCTCTATTTTGGTCAGTGATAATTTCCATTTTATCGAGTCACATAATAAGAAGTTGCTACTTTTTCAAGGATCGTATGTTTTGTGGTTATTATTAAATACGCAAGGAGACATTTCACATGTGGCGGATGTTGTGGTTGGCAATTTCTGTTACTGCATTGTTTGAATACTTTTTGGGTGAGGATATACGCTATAACCACGTGCTTTCGCGCAGTGTTTGGGTTACCGCGTATAGAGGCGCTATAATCGCTCAGTTTTCTGAAAGTAGAATATATTTCTCTAGTTTTAGACTTCTGTAGCCAAAAATAGCAGCATTTTGCTGTATTGTGTTCGTAGTAATGCGTAAAATTGTCTTTATAGCCCAGGTGAATTATTAATGAAAAAGGTCATCCTTTTTAGAAAATTTCGCATTGAAAGACTATTATTTGAGCTTTAGAGCTTTGAGGCTTTGTTTCTTGAGGGTTTTTTTTAGATCTTGAGGTTGTAAATCGACTACAGGCAATGGCTTTTGACATCCCAGTTATTCTATGAGAATCGGGCATTTGAAAGAGAAATAGCCTACAGACATAAGTTAGATGTGTGTTTTGAGGATGTTAAACACTTCAGTTATCATCCGTGATGACTGAAATATTCCATAACACATCGAAGAGATCATGCGATGAATGAGACAGGTTGGTGAATTTCCTGGTGATTATATCTATTTTGATGAAGTTCCTAGTTAAAACTGCCTAGGCGAAGATGTGATACTAGTTTAATTTACATTTGCACATGGAATTTCAGAAAACCGTAACTGCTTAGTGCATAAAATAGCATCAGATTATGTTGATATCAGTGTTCATCGGGTCCCGAAGAATAGTATAAATGGTCCTTCTAAAATGTCAGACTACTTAAAATTAGTATCAGCTTTCTGTCGATTAGTAGCTAGCAGCTGTGTCCTACAACTACTACACCTGTTACATAAGTTATACCAGCCTTAATAATTATTCGTTTTCAGATCAATAAGATATTCTGAGATCCTTAATGAATTACTTGTGGCTATGAAAGATATGGAAGATACACTTATGGCTCATATCTTTAAAGCAGTTGTCATTAAACAAGTTATCTGTAGGGTTTTGTGATGTTCAGGTTACAATGCTTGAGTGTATGTAGTAACTGTATTCTTCTGTGCGTGAAGGGAAAGTTGGTAAAAATGAAGATATAATGAAGTTTCCTATACAATGTTCATTGTAAAGGGTTTACAAGTTAACACATATCATAACCTATTCTAATTACTCGTAGAATAATTAAACGACATAAACTTTTGAAAATGTATTAATTTATGATACTTCACGACTGCAATTCATAACATAGCTTATTGTGCCTGTAGAAATGACATGCATTCCTTGTAAACATTCGTTTATACGGCATATGAAATTATTATTTGCTTGCTGCTATCCTTTAGAAGATGAACAATATGTATGACAGTAAAAACCACAGAAGAATGCTGTCATGAACGAAGAATGAGAACGGAGAATGAACCATTTTCAGCAAAGGTAGGCAAATATAAAGCGTTTAACTTTAATATTACTTCCTTCTTACTTCAGCGATTTAAAAAGAACACTTTGTTTACTCATTTGCAGATATCCGGTAACGTCAGTCAACCCGGTCACAGCGATTCGACATTGCCCCAATTATTACGACAAACAACTGCGTAAAGACATTTGCTTGTTATTATTTTTCATTAAATATATTTGACATCATGCTTACCAGACCTTTCTTATTCTATCTGAGTGTAGCTTTATTTGTCATGATGACTAGATGCAGGCATGACTTATCAATGAGACCTGACGAAGTAATTGTTGGCATATTTTAGTGTAATGTAAATGTGACTACGATTGCTACTGGTCAATATATTCAATTATTCGTCTCGTGTACACTTCACCTTACACTCTATGTTAACACCTATGATCATATGGATTGACATCCCGCTTTAAGTGAAATATTGGTAATGAACTACATTTGAATACACTTTACCTTATAAGAAATCGACTCAATTGCAGGGCCTCAGTTTATCTCTTTTTTTCCAAGTACTAAAGTTTAGTATTTTTGTCCTTGGTCCTTACCTATGACTAGGAGACGTAATCGCGTAACTTTAGGCAGATGTTTGGGCTTGACTGAAGTACTTATAATTCACTGCTTATATCGATCGAAAATTTCGCTACCGAATTACACTTGTGTATAGTAACGAGTTCATATCCTAGGGAGTACCGGTCTAGCATGCCGTACTCCCACCGCATGCAGAACAAATACAACACAAGAATATTAAATAGAAAATTTTATTTAACTGCAACGCAAACAAGTTTATTTACATGTATTAGCTGAGCCCAGTCCAAGATGAAAGCCTTCGTTTGGAAAGTATCTCCCATTATTTTACGGAAACTGCTCAGTGTCCGAATTGTGTCACGTTTGAATTCTTCCAAAATTCAAGTAAACGGAACTCTATGCCCACATCCAAGTCTATCCGGTATCACAAACTGTAAAAAAAGAATATCTGCATGGTTATACATGAATGAGTGAACTTACCTCCACTTGTTGTTGTATGCAGAATCAATTTCTGAAACTGATTATGCAAATATATCCGATTATAAGTCGTAAAACGCTCATCACTGTTTTTCGAATGCCTTTGTCCGAATGCAGCTACATCTGCTTCCACTGAATTTAATTAACTGACAGACTTCATTGTGACCCATCATTCCTAAAAGTGATACAGATTAAATTCACCTACATAAATTAAGCATTTACATAATTAACATGCACGATCATATATGACTTAAGTATAAGTTAAGTTCAGTCTTCCTAATTTACACTCCTTTTGAAATATGGAGCACGTTAATGGTGCAGAAAATATCAAGAATATTACGCATACATAACTGCCAGTAATTTTGCCATCGAATCATACTACAAGAATAAATTTGACAATACCTTGTTAGTGGTCTGAGAAACAAAAACACTAGAGCAAAACATGCAGGCTAGATGAAAGTCCCACAAAGCTGTCTCACTAAAATAAAAGGCTCACTCGTGGATTTTCTCCTCGCATGTGAACGTATCCACATACTGGTATGCGGAAAAGTTCGTCACTGTTAACAAAGTCCACGCCTTTTGAAAGTCTTCTAATGCGTTTGAAGCTTCTTACATATGTGCTCCTTGCGCTCGCACTGATTACCTGTGATGAAATTCTAGAAAAAGGGCTCGTTAACGAAGCACATTATTGCCACAGCTTGTCACAGTTAAGTCGCAAGAAACACGGGATACCAGACTACGTGAGTGAGAAATATCGAAGTAGGAGATACTGTGCCTATAACCACAACTCAAGAAATGCATTGGGACCCACGAGATGGTAGTCACTGATAGCCACCATAATGCCTGACCAGTTTCAAGGGAGTTTAACAAATAGAGCACTGTCTCTGCATGAAAAACAGTGAAACA
The DNA here is from genome assembly GCA_944472135.2 of Trichobilharzia regenti. Classification (NCBI taxonomy): domain Eukaryota; kingdom Metazoa; phylum Platyhelminthes; class Trematoda; order Strigeidida; family Schistosomatidae; genus Trichobilharzia; species Trichobilharzia regenti. The sequence continues at coordinate 50,980,642 of OX235270.1, forward strand.
ATGTTAGAATAGTCAAATATTACATCTACAATCGTCAAAGTTGCTTGCAAACGACGCATAACACAACCACACAAAACAGCAGACGATAGCACCTACCGAGGGGCAGTCTGTCGACGGGAAAATAGATATAGGCAGATTTTGATTGGCTGTTGGCTAGCTGGCTCCCTATTGATCTAAAATATAAGTTAAAGCGGTAATCTTTTTATTTTGAAACGGAAATTTACAGTCAGTATGACTTAGGGATTACCTTACTATATTACCTTACTATTACTATATAATGGCGTGTTTATTTTTTTGGTGTGAGTATAGTGTGACAGTTACACGCTATTTAGATGCATTGTTGATGTTTAAAGTATATTGCGATGTATGAGAATGTCTAGTAAGTGAATATAAATCAACAATAATTGTGATGCATTTATTTTAAGTCCAAAATAGGATGTATGCATTTTTGATTACTAGGAGAATATAATTTAACTACAATTTCGACGGCCGTAATTTCGAGTGACCGCGAAGCAGATAAACAAGTGATTAACTCGCTTGTGATTGGCCAGTTGATCATTCTAGTTGAGGTAGTTTCAAAAATAACTCAGCTGCTTGGCTAAGTTCTGAATTTCCAGGAGCATTTTATCAAGCCGGATAGATAGCTGACAACACAAACTATTACGGTTCAGAAAAGAAGTGGGTAACTCTAAACAGTAGCAGCCCAAACCGAAACGACCTTTGAACGCATAAGCGACCTTGAGCAAGGAATCAGGTGACTGGATGCTCTACGCCTTTTGCGTTGCAAATTCGCTCCGGATCTTGTTTTGAGTACTGTTTGGAGAACAGACTGTTCGAGAACCTATGTCGTTCGTTTATAATTTACAGATTCCTTAGGTACTTTTGACAAGAAAATACAACAGATGGAGATTGAGTGTGAATCAGCAATAGGTATTGGGGATATATGACAGAGAAGATATATTGAGGCGATCCCTAATCGCAGTGCAGGTGTACTATTGCCTATAATCCAGAGCTTAGTGCTGCCTGGGACGACTATTTATACAGATGAATGGAGTAGTTACAGTAAGTTATACAATCTGGGCTGTAATCATCTAGTGGTCAACCATACAAACGGTTTTCTCAATCTTTTAGATGGAACTCACGATAATTTCATTGAAAGTTTCTGGAGTCCTCTAAAAAACCGTATCAGATTTTTGAATGGATCAAGAAACGCAATAATATGCAGTTATCTTGATGAGTTTATCTACAGGACTTCGTTTAACATGAGAATCAAGACTCCTATGAGAAATTGGGAGTTTTTTTTCGCAACATATACGAGAACGTTGTCTTTATATCTATTTTTTAACGTCGCATTCCTTATATATAACGACTTAGTACAATTATGCGCTGATATCGGTCGAAGTTGTCCTTGTTAAGGTCATTTGTCCGTTCGCTAGGCTGTTTTGGTTTGGGCTGCTATTCTTTAGAGTTGCCGAGAAGTGATATACCAGTGGATTTATTTGTTGCATTCAACGAATTCATCCCATATCATGGTGTAAGGACTTCTCAGGAGTGTCGAGAATGTAAACAATGTTCTGAAGAGGTAATAACTTCAAACAAGTTGAATTATCGCTTGACCGTTATTTTCAGAGATCCTTAAATATGTATGATATACACAGCTGTCAGGTTAATCATGATAAAAATAGCATGGTTGATGCAGCATATACATATACTCATGTATATGTAGGTATACCTAGATATAGTGTTCCTGTCACGAAGATCAGAATGCAGTTATCGAATGTTTCAGTAAGCAGTGTAATACATGTAAGTTACATGTTTTTATTTGACATAAGCTGGATCTACACTCACTTTAAGAATTAATCTTGACTTCATTTGGAATAAGCTAGTTGAGCACATCAGTATTCAGAGAGTACAGTAAAAGTAAGTAAACACATGCCTCCTTAAGATTAAGTGATACATTTATTTGATATGATTGTACCATTATTAGTTGTCTATCTAAGTTGATGATGAATTCGTTGCGATAATAATACCTATTATTGTTTTTATAGTCACTATGAACATGAACGTTATTGTTATTATTGCTGTCAAGACCTATTATTTATCATAAAGCCGTTGTCATTTTTGCTAAAATCTTTGTACTAGCTTTGAAAACTACTGCATAACTTGTCGTTAAATAATTTTATAATTTCATGATGCTTCGATGGATCTACTAGATATCGACCAGCGATAAATTGCTAAGTCCCTTAAGTTTAGTGAAAACTATTTGGCTACTTATACATATATGCGGTTTGTAAAGTGATTACTTGTAAATGCTTACCAAGAAAAATTTTTTATTCATATCATACATGTAATACCCAAGTTAATTATGCTATTCTTAAACCTTTTCAGACCTATGGGAAAACATATATGTGCCGTGTACGCAGATGGAACTTACTGACGGTAACAGAGGACTACTCATCTGATTGTCTGTACACTTGAAATCCAATTTTTGTTTCATAAACAATTTTTCAATGAATCTGTGTTCCTTCTGCTGTAATGCGATTGTGTTCCAGTAACATAAGTAACATGTGCTAAGTTAGGAGTTGAGGGAAAACTGTTAGGGCGTCTGGAAAACTTCTGTTTACGTGATTATATGAACAGATTGCAACGCCTCGTGTCCTTTCGCTGATTTTAATTATCACGATAACCGAATTTGCACTGAGTTATACATCTTACAGTATATGTATAATCTACATTGCGACATGTGGCAGTCACAAGCACATTATCTCAGGTAGATTTATTTTCACTTTGTGAATATAAAGTGCGAATCAGTTTACGTATTCTGCTAGGGCGACAGATAACTCGAAAAGCTTCATAATCGCAATACCTCCTACAAGATTTGGATATATCTACTTTATTTGACTGTAAGATAAGCATTCTACCAATAGGCTTGCCAGTGTGGTTGAAGATTGAACGATCAATTCATGGTTGTTTGCTCAAACCCAACTTCCCCATAATTTTCGCGGCCCATCAATCCATCAGTCATCGTCTCATAGGTCGCTGTTCAGAAAAAAGTTAGAAAAACTGTCAGAAGTAATATCGTGATTTATTGTTGTATTATTTGTTCATAGACCTTAGTCTGTAAAGCCAGTTATGCTGGTTATATGTTGGTGTTAGAATAAAGAATTCTTGAGTCGCCAATCGGTGTTCTGGTTTTTGTGTCCGGTAATACTAAGCGTTTCTTAAAATCTTCGAGAGACAGCGTGAGGCTCAGCGTAGCAAGAGCTGGGCATTAATGGTTTGCGAGACGTGACTGAGAAGGCTTCTCTGAATATCTGCTCCTACTTTGTATTTCAAAGATAGCCTCAAATACTCTATAACTCACGAATTGCTCAAGGGCTAATAATCGGTTTTATCCAGTAGAATATACAAACGAATATCAGTGGCACAGTGGTTAGGACTCTCGTCAACCGTGCACATGGTCCGGTGTTCGAGCCTATGCCGACGCACACCTGATATCTATGGTCAGCTTGCAAAATTCGGGCTACCGATATTTGCGCTGAAAATTCCATACTTGTGCCATAAATACGGTATGGAATCAACCTGCAAACAAAAATAAAAAAGTACAATTAAAAAATTAATGAATTAACATGCAATACAAAATCAATGACACTGTGTAAATCTTCTTTAGCACCCAACTCCATGAAATCCCCAAATGCAGCAATCACCTGAAAAAGAAATCAAGCATTCAAAAGATGCTGACATTGTTACCATTACAAATACAAAATTTAAGTGACAGAAAATACTGAATAAAGCTTTAAGTTGTGTATACTTACGTCATTCAATATTATTAAGCAGAAAATATGGACATTGCATCTGACTGAAGAAACGAAAACTTACTTAAACCTGAGGTTTTTTTATTAAATATAGCCAGTATCTATCAGTTGATCAAATGACCTATGCCAGTATACTGGCAGCTCAACCCAGAACAAATTAAATATCCAATTGACCACCAACTTTCTAGCCAATAAAAGACGAGAAACCCTGGGGTGAAGAAATATAAGAGGTTATAGCGTATATCCGCACACAATTCCGTTGTACCCGTTTGGTTCGCACTTGTTTTGTTTTTTTTATTTTCTTTGATCACAGCTTGATTCCACACTGTATTTTGGTACAGGTATGGAACTTTCAGCATGGATATCGGTAGCCCGAATTTCGCAGGCCGACCATAGATATCAGGTGTGCGCCGGCAAGGGATCGAACCTCAGACCATGTGCATGGTCAGAGAGAGTCCTAAACACTGTGCATTCATTCAGTGCACCCTTCGAGCCTACCACCAATCAAGGCACCAGATAGGTTGGATGAACTCTCTATTTATCAAGTTTCATATCTCATTTGTATAAAGTACAACTCTGTCCATAAACAATAACCATACCAGGTCTTTTCACTCTGATTTCGTTCGTCAATACTTACACGTTAGGTAGAGTACTGCCAAGGGCATAAAACGGTGAAGTTTTTGTAAGAGCGTTTATTTCCGAGATATACCTTAAGTCGGTACGATCCTTACAAGTAGTGAGCCTGTGTTTTCATCGTTTGCCTCCATAGTAGCTTAACGTGTTAATAGTTCTTTTTCATATTGACGGTTTTGTTTATTTTTTCATTAAGAGTTATAAAATTTTACTACCATTGTTTTCACTTTATTTGTTGTTATCTCTCCGTGAGTACGTCGTCTTGTCAGCATGATGGCCGACAACAGTCCTTCACAGATGGCTATAACCTCGCAACTCCCAACCTTCTGGACACATCGTCCTGTTGCATGGTTCGGCCACGTATAAGCTTTGTTCGCCCTCAGATATATACACTCACAAGAGACGAAGGTAAACCTGGTAACTGTGAGTCTTCCTGAGAATGTCATGGGAGAGGTGTCTGACGTTCTCGAGGACCCGTCCCCCGACCTATACGAGCGTCTCAAGCAGGCACTACTTAAACGCGTTGCACTCAGTGACCAACAGAAAATGCAAGAACTTTTTCGAGATGTTCAGCTCGGTGACCGAAAGCCCGCTCAAATGTTTCAACAAATGAAACAGTTAGTCACTGATTTCAAAATAGATGATGCCTTCTTAAAACAGATTTGGTTACAAAGATTATCTCAGACGATTCGGGGCATTTTAGTCCCGATCTACAAGTCCCCCTTAACGGAACTAGCCGAGGCGGTCGATGGAGCAGTGGAGGCTACTATATCCAGCATGAGCATTTCGGCTGCGGTAACCGATAATCCCGCTCAGACCAAGAATTCTTCTGCCGGCGAGTAATCGAGCTTCGATGCGGTGGCCTATATAACCAAGCTTTACTAGGACATATGTTGTCAATGGAGTTGAAGATTGAACGATCAATTCTTGGTTGTTTGCTCAAAATCAACTTCCCCAATTTTCGCGGAGGCATCAATACGACAGTCATCGTCTCATCGGTCGCTGTTCAGAAAGAAGTCAGTAGCAAACCATCAGAAGTAATCTTATGATTTATTATTGTAATATTTGTTCACAGACCTTAATTCAATTATTATTTTTATATGTTGGTGTAACAATAAAGAAATCTCAAGCGGCCAATCGGTGTTTTGGAATTTCGTCCGTTATAACTAAGCGTTTCTGAAAACTTCAAGGAACAGCGTGGGCCCGAGCGTAGCGAGAGCTGGGCATTAACGGTTTATGAGACGTGGCTGACATATGTAGTATTAGACAGGAGATGAGAGCCAGAGGTCGCTCGGGTAGTCACAACAACTTTACTCGTAATAGATCCTTTTCACGTGCTAGCAGCAGGCGTCTTAAGCTTCTAACCGATTCCCCATGACCAATGCAGACTGCGCTGCTTACACTTCAAGAAATGAGTCAGCTGCCTTCGCTGATAGAATCGTGGAAATATCGCGGCGCCCACTTTCTTAAGTTTACTGCACCGGCAAATGATCTTCTACTATTGATTGTGAGGCGGCATAGTGATGTAACTGTGAAATGACTTCATGGGTCATGCTGAATCCACATTTTCCCGCAACCACCGACCAATATTATCTCAACACAGCAAACTGCGTGATTGCTCGAAATCTAAACCATGCATAGACAAGAACCCACAAATGGTGCAACAACAAACACTAAAGCCAAATGAACTTGAATGTACCAATCATATTCCTCCAAGTGATAAGTGGTATTTACTGTTTAAAAAGTGTATATATAAGGTATATATTTAACAAAACTGAATTATACCGGGTATATATCTCTAAGATGCTGTGAAAACGGGTCCCATTATGTCACGGGAGTATCTGTCGACATATAAAACCAATGTCGATACAAATATTCATCTAAGTGTCTGTATGTCATATCCTGTCTATTATAATACATTTTTTAGATGGACCCAAAACGCTTCAATAGAATTTGTATGAGTTGGAATTATAGGATCTACTAATTCAAAAGTGTGGTTGAATTTGTGATGAATATAGACTAACGATGACAGTCGCAAATAACCCTTTCACTCGAGTTTATAAATGTAAGTGCCCAAGAGGACTAGTTGTATTATTGGTATTAAAACATCTGAGTGAAACTCGCAACGAAGATTATAAACACCGTCCATGTATAATGCCCAGTCATCTTATAGACTGATTCAAAGTCATCTGATTTTGGTGTCGGTTCTTTGCTGTCGCCCACAATGATGCTGGTATCATAATACCTATGGTTAGAAGACCAAGTATTGGCGAAAACCTTGCAGTTTCAGAACTGGTGCAAAGACGACGGGAAGCTCTCCAGCTGAGTGCGTTGGCGGTAAAGGTGACCGATGCCTGTAACTGCTTACCCTATATTCTAGATATAATTAGTACCGTTTATACTGAAGCGATTATATGACATATCCCTTTTTTGAAGTGGCTCCACCTACTTTGTCCGGGGGCTGTTAGAACATTTCAGTTAACAGGCAAAAGTATACCAGGATGATTTCATGGAAATTCAACAATATGCATTTAACCTTTGAAGCAGGTGCTTCTATTAATGTATTACATTACTTAGATATCGGTTCCAAGCGAAATTTTCTCATGAAAATTCAGTAAACTGTAACGCGGTTCCAGGATATAATGCCTTCGATAATATTTATGTCAGAAACAAATTTCGACTCAAAATTTCATCCAGAAACAAAAAACACAACTCGTCATTGAATCACCATAGTGATGGACTGCAACTCAACAATTAGCGGTGATATTCTGTAGGAGCTAAAAGAAGTTCATCGACTCGACTGAACCTCAGCAGTTTCACCGTCAACCATCAGTTTGTCTGTCCATGAGGACTGAAACAAATGGCAGTCAGTAAAATCTTCAAAGGATATCAGCTCGACAGTGTCGTTCTGGTGTGATAATCCACTTTACATATCCTTCAAATGATTGTCAATAAACGCACCTTACAGCAGTTATGAATGTCATATTCTCATGTCGCTAGTTTGGGGAGGTATTAAGAGCAGCTTGGCCACCACCAGGTTAGGTGGGCTAGGCTAAGGATTCAAAAGATAGTATTACTAGCACTCAGCTCTAGCATGGCTGATACCTACACACCAATCGTGAGCGTTGTACCTAGTCAAAACCAATTGAGATTGAGTTCAAATTATTCAAGTAGCCTAACTAATCGGTTTTCTGGGATGCAAAATGGTCACTCTGTGAATTGTCAAGAAACGGTTTCATGGTGAGTTCTTAGTATGATACAGTCGCCAAATGTCTCGAAAGTTAATGAAGCAGAGCTGAATTCCGCAGACTGTATATATTTTGTCATGAGTGATCATAGTCCTAAATTCATTCGTATTCGCTCAGCTGCCAAACCATTCAGCTCTTACCATATTGGCCAGATAATGCTGAATCATTGTTTCAGATAGCTGAGTGTGATTTTAGTGAGCATGGGATAACCGATCAACGTTCACCGTTCTTTGCAGTTATACACGCCATGTCGCTGGAATTCAGCAAGTGCGTAATTGTGCAGATGTCGGGTCCAGAGGTAAGTAACTCATACGAGTTGCTTAGAGCAACCCACCTCAGGAGAAACTTTCTCACGGATCGATAAAGTCTGGGCAAATTATTTCGTAACGTCAAGTTAGGGGATCAATCAACCGTGAGCATGCTATCAAGAATGAGAGAATTTATTCGACAACTTCAGTTTGATGAAGGACTTTTCAGAGAACTCTTCTTATCCAAACTGCAACAGCCTGTACAGACTGTAATTGTGACACTTCAGGGTATTATTTAAGACAAATTAGCTGTTTATATAGATAAAATTGTAGAAATAATTAAATGGCCAGTTACTGAAATGTGCTCAGTTACCGAGCAGACAACGAATAGGGACATTGCAGCGGTCTATCTAAATCCAGGTCATTTTCACTGATAAACTCTGACTAGTGTAGGTATCACACACCTATGGCCAGGAAGCGAAATGTCACCGAAAACCTTGTAATTTCGACGTCACAATGCCCATCATTGGCACGGACCTACTTAATCATCATGATTTACCCGTAGACGTCCGCCGAAAACGACCAATTGACAAAACTACTAGTCTGTCTATTAAAGGCATCACCTACATAGGCCCCAGCTTGTCATCCGTTAAGATAAAGGCGATTCTTGACCCAACTTTCCAAATGATTGTTGATAAATACCCGGAACTTAACTGAGCGCCTAACGATCTACCGTGCATAGCCAGCAATGTTATGCACCACATCATAACCTCAGGACAGCCCGTGACATCTAAAGCACGACGATTTGTTTCTGACAAACTGCGAATCGCTAGAAATGAGTTCGACCATATGCCCACCCTTGGCATCATTCGACCATCGAATAGCCCATGGGCATCCTCGCTGCATATGGTACCGAAAAAGCATAGCACCTATTGGTAATTACCGGTGAGTAAAAGCCGAAACAACCCCTGATTGCCACCCGTCGCCTCATATACACGACTTGACGGCAACATTAGATGGCGCAGCTATATTCTCTAAAATCGACTTGATTAAAGCGTTTAACCCAATCCAAATGACACCTGAAGATATTTCGAAAGCGGCTATCATTACGCCTTTCGGACTTTTTGAATTTCTACCTATGCCATTCGGTCTCCGGAATGCAGCCCAAACATTCCAACGCTTCATTGATGAAGTATTTCGCGGTCTCGACTTTGTATACGCATACTTAGACGACTGCCTCATTGCCAGTCCAGACAAGGAAACTCACCTTAGACACTAGGACTTGGCATTTGAACGGTTACGCCAACATGATGTTACCATTAATATTCAAAAGTATCAGATGGGCGTTGACTCACTCAAGTTTCTGGGCCACAACATTGACTGAGAGGGTATCCGCCCACTGGCTAGTAAAGTTGAGGCGATAGTGAACTTTCCAAAGCCATAGACAGTAAAACGTCTCCGTACTTTCAACGGCTTGGTAAGTTATTGCCGACGGCTTACTCCCAACTGTGCCATTAACAGACATTCTTCGAGGGAACAACAATTCCATCGAACTCGGCGCGTCTGCACGAAATGCCTTCACTCACGTTAAAAAAGCTATTGCGGATGCCACACTTCTGAAGTATCAGGATCCAACGGCACCGTTAAGTATCTCGGTTGATGCATCAGACATGGCAATCGGCGCAGTTTTGTAACAACTAGTTAACAAAGAATGGAAACCATTCGCATTTTTCTTCAGGCGCCTTCAACTAGCGGAAACGAAGTACAGCACATTTGGCAGAGAACTTCTGGATATGTACTATGCTATACGTCATTTTCAATATTCAGTAGAGGGTCGTGTATTCATAATTTTCACTGACTACAAACCTCTAAATTACTCTCTGAACTCAACTTCAGATAAGTATTCACCTAGGGAATCACGGCAACTGGACTACGTTTCACAGTTTACGTCGGACATTCACCATTCTTTCCTAGGTTTATGGCGTCTAAAGCAGATTGTTTGATGGGTGCTAACTCAGATGGTGGCCACTTACTAGCAGTGCTGGAAAAGTGCCCTACACCAGTATCAGCACAGAGAGATGTGCTATCGTTTGTTACCCCGGCGGGTGTGAGGTGTTCATAATACCGTGCCTCCAATGCATCGCCATCCCATCCGGTGATAAGTGGCTTGACAGTATGTGTGCTATTTGCGTCAATACTGAGGCTGAAATTTCGTGTTGGCTGAGAAAATTTAGATTGGATGGGTGGGAGGTAGGTATTCCTTGTGGATAATATGCTGGGGTAGAGTTACGTGTATCACAGTTATGACTAATATTTTGTGTGTTTAAGTTATTTTCGTAAATATTAGTCCATTGACGGTCTTGAGTGGTCTGTATGCGATGGTTTTCGGGGATGTGGTGAGTCAAAAGGCCACCTTTAGGAAACATGCCAAGCCCACTTGTTCCTTGTTGTAGAGGTCCCTGGATCAAACTTTTGTCTATAGTAGCCATAGATTGGAAAGTTGTGTCGGGGTAGGTGTATGCCTACCCGTCGGGCTTCGACTTATTTTTAGGGTGCCCAGACATATAGCGTCTGTTGTGTATCCAGAGTGAACAACACTGTGGCAGATGCCTTGTCACGCGTTTGTTCCCTCACCTGAATTGAAGACATTACTTACTTACTTTACTTTACTTCGGCTATCTCCTACGGGAGGATGAGCCGGCTTCATGAACGTCTCGAATCATCGCTGCCTAGGCGCGGCAATTTGTAAGAGAGTTCATGAAGTTTCATGGGAATTTGGTACGAGTGATGTCCCAGCATCGCTCGGCCTTTTGTTTGAGAGTGCAGCTCTAGCCTTTACACAACCAAGTGTGACCTACAAGGCAGTAGGAGTGGAGTAAGGAGTCCAGTATCCATTGGCAGCCGGTGACCGGAGTTCGGTTCATACGCCTTTTTGAATGGGGCCAGACATCCAGGACATCCAACAAGCCCTTTGTCCATACGTCTGCCGGTGAGCTCCAGTGAGCTTCATACGCCAGTCGTTGGAGGTTTGGAATCAGGGTTTAGCCATCTCCCCTAGACCGTCATCCAATGGACAGTCAACCCGGTGGAGAGCGCCGGGCATCCGCTTTCGCCCTCTTACTTTGGAGGCATAGACCTTGTGAAACTGGCTCGTCTTCAAAAAGAAGATACCGAGCTTCAAAATGAGTTGTCAAACACAACGCTTCAATTAGCCGACAGACCCTTGGGTATGGGAAGAGACACTATTCTATGTGAAATTTCTGTGAGTAGCCCTCGCCCCATCGTGCCTAAAAGTTATCGCCGTAACGTCTTCAGTACGTTGCATGGTTTATCCCACCCAAGTATTCGAGCTACCATCAAGCTCTAACTAGTCAGTTTTGTTGGTCTGGTATTAATAAAGACGCAAGGGAATGGACACACACGTGCTCAGCTTGCAAAATGTACAAGGTAGTAAGATACACTACCTCTTGGCACCTTTCTTATCCCTGACGCTCGTTTTGAACACGTTTCGAATACGTTCTGTTAGATTTGGTTAGACCCCTCCAGAATCTCATGGATATGCCTATATTCTAACCTGGATTGACAATTTCACACGATGGCCTGAAGCAGTGCACCTCAAGGATGTATCTGCCAAAACAGTCACATGCGTCTCCGTCGAAAGATGGATCGCAAATTTGGATGCCCATCCTCAATAAGAACTGATCGTGGGCGGCAATTCGAAAGCGGCTTATTCTTCGCCCAGACCAAAATCATAGGTCGTACGGGTTTTAGAACAACAGCCTACCATCCTCAAGCTAATGGTATGGTAGAGCGTCTATACAGACACTTGAAACCTGGTTTATCAGCTGCAAACAATACCCATCGGACTGAATCACTACCGTTAGTTCTCCTAGGGATATGAAACGCCTTGAAAACTGATGCTGGTTGTACTACCGCCGAGCTAGTATATGGCACAACACTACGACTGCCAAGTGAGTTGGTTTCTTCGTCGAGCTTCTCACCAGTGGTAGATCTCGCCTCATACGCCAGCAGGCTTACAAACGCAATGCGTTCAGCTCAACCCTCTCGCCTTCGACAACAGTCCATAGACGTTTTCGTTCACCCGTGTTTGAAAACTTCCTCACATTTATTTGTTCGTGGTGACTCAGTGTGTCGACCTCTGGAACCCCCGTACGACAGACTATGTAAAGTCATTAAAAGTACGGACAAATTCTTTGTCATAGACAAAAAGGCCGTGGACACGCCGTCAGCATCGACCACTTGTAATCGGCCTAGAAGGCGATCCTATTGGCCTAGAGCTGAGCATTCCTAAAAATTCCCAAGTAACCAAGTATCTTTCAGTCCTCGAAGAAATCACTGTCACAGCAAAAGTCACCGAACCTCCTATCGAATGTTCAAAGAAAACGCGTTCTGGATGAAACAACAGATTCCCGGAATATCTTCGCACTTATAACACATAACTCAGTGATGTGATCCACCCAACTCTTATTCGTTTATGGTATTTATTTATTTTTCTTTTCAGACACCAATTTTTTATATTGCATTCCGCAACACAAGTAAAAAAAGTTTCCTGTAACCGTAGATGTTGCATCCATTAGAAAAATTAGTTGTATACTTTTTCGATGTTCCATTTTTCGCATTACTCTGTTGCATGGTTTAAGCATATCACTTTTCAAATTTTATTTTTGATAAATCATACCTAAAAAGGTTCTTAGCAGTGGACAAGAAGCGAATGAAGCGCGAGATCTAACGGAAAAACATCAACGAAGCGATGTACAGACACCCCATTAGTATCAGTAGACGATCAGTAGGCACTTTACCAAGCCGCTCGGAAGAGCTCTGTAACTATGGGGGACCGTCGAGATCTTTTACTTCCGGCTGGTTCTCTCTTAGGATCCTCACAACTCCACTGGTGGGGTGCTACATCGGTAAATAATTCCCCAAAATTATTGACCACGGCAATCATCACTGGACGTCGAATGCTGATCCTCACCGTTTAAGTCAACTTGTTTAACTGAAGGCTTCCGGTGAAGCATCCATACCATTTAGTACTCCGTCGTGTCACCTTCGTCCACGACCATTAGCAAGTTAAGTGATCATCTCGCACTGCGGTTTGGTCCCGAAATATATCTCGCAATTTGGATGATCAAATAGTGTCATTTGTTCTGCCTTTGGTCTACGTGGAACGAATAATATAGGAGTTGCTGGTACCAGATCTTGCGTAGGTATGCTCCATATAATCAGCGATCGTCAATACCGTCAGCCTCTAAAGTATCTTAAGCCCAGTGTCGTCCGGGTCTTTCTTTGCAGCTGGTTTGTTTTTATCTTGATCGGGGAGTTATCATCTCTGATTAGAAAGTAATCAGAGAGAGTAATCATTTTGATATGGATGAAATTCTTGAAGAACTTGATCAAGCATCTATGTGAACTGAGACTGATTTTGAGTTTGATGCAGATTCAAACAAAGTTGAGGCTGAATGGCACAGAAGATTATCTCGAAGCTTCTTAGGAATCCACATAATAACTTGTCGTCGAGATTACTTCCTTTAATCCATTTTTCAGATATGGCTCGGACCCTAGAACTCTAGATTCTGTCATGAGTTAGGATAAAGGTGACACCGGAGAAACGTATACTCGAAGTACATTTGCATAACAAATTGCAAATTCGTTTGATTCGAATAATCATGTATCACTTGGTCATGATCCTTAGAGAACTGGTATACCAGTTCACCATTCCTTAGTCTATTCTCTTGATTGTTTAATCTTTCGGGATGTCTTCACCACTATACTTGTGGTTAGTACATTTGAATTGATTGCCGAGAATGGAAAATACATGAAACATACGGAATCACCGTATGTTCATTGTCATGGAGTATCTGTCCTACATTTTATTAATGGCACTATCTAGTGAATGATGGAAACGATAGGAATACATCCGCATTGAGTCTAGGATTATATATTGTGGGTAAAGAGTTATCCCATGGTGAAACAAATTAGCGCCTTTGAAGGCACTGACCTCGGTTGTACTACTGTTGCTGACTCATCACCTGTGATTAAAGTACTGCATTTATCAGCGCTATCAACACTACCCTGAGAAATTTATAACGTCTTCTCCTGCTTCCTTTTTTATATTGTGTGCGTCATAATTGGGACTGAGCTCAAAGGATTCACAAGTGTGTTGTGTCCGCTTTTCGTACATCCTACTTTGATATTTTAGGATGGTGTGCGATATACTTGTGTGTTTGTGTGCACAACCTTTTGTCAGTCCATTAACTTTCATATTAATAGGTATGTCTATACGTATATGTACATGAATATCTGCTTGCATTTAAAGGATCATCGGTCATCATATATCTAAGTGTAAAATCTATTACTGGGTTGACTCTGGTTTGCAAGTCAGCTTCCTTCCTACCACAGGAGTAGATGTACAGAAAGAACCTACCTGCAAGCTGTCAAAGGAAAACTCGCTGCAGCCTTCAGTAGGAAGTATATCAATCTGCTAATGGGTCTAGGTGAACCCATTTAGTGGATTTTCCTTCTTGCCTTCGTTAAAATGGTTATCATACGTATGAATCACCTCTAAAATTACGATCTGCCTGTAGATATCCGATCATGACAATCGGAAGATTGCACCACTTGACTATCCACTGAGGTAACTGTCTACGCAGGTCAATTGTTGTCGATGATTAGTAAAACCATGGTGTATCCAACATTCATTGTAGATGAAACTGTCACGAAGACGGAGATAGTATCTGCCGTCCAAAGATGACATACACATAGAAAATTACAATGATCCTCAACCACATGGTCACGCGTGACACCGCACCAGAAGAATACCCTTTGTAGTAATTGGGGAAGTAACCACAACCGCGAAAACAAGAGAAGTTTCTTACGAAATCCAGAGAAAAAGACATTCTGGACGAACCTTGAGGTTTCCAGAACACCTTCGTACCTAGCTTGAAAGATAAAATGAAATACGACCACGTTTTCTACAAGTAATACGTTTTTGTACACATTGATTATTTTTCCGTGTCATAAGCTAGGCGCATTTCTTTATAACTTCCCATTCAGCATGTCAGATACCTTAAAAAAATGATTTCTGTCGACGCTTCTCTCTTTCTTCTTTTTGCGTTTGTCCTAATTCAATAATTATTTTTCTCAAGTTACTCGAAAAAGTTCTCAACATTCCCATTCTAAAGTGCAACAGGTACTGGACGAAATGCGAACGAAGCACGAGAAAAACGGGAGAATGTCAATGAGTTTATGCACATACATCATATTAGCATAGGCACTTCATCAGTACGCTACTGATTGCCATAACAAACACTGGAAAAGTTTTACTAATGATTCCAACACAAGCATTTTGCTACCGGCTGGTTTGTCTTCGAGTCCTCGAAACCTCTTGGGAGGGATAGTGGGCTGTAGTGGTAGATTACTACTCAGAGTTATCCGACTATATCATTCTTCACTCAACACTGGATTCCAGCCTTCAGTTTTTAATTCTGCTTGCTGAGCTGAAGGTATACAGTCAAGCATCCTTACTAAGTAGTACGCTGTTGTGTTACCTCTGGGCATCCATATACGATCACCAGCTACTTAGGCAATAGTCATTGTGGCAGGTTGCATTCGACAGCGACATGCTTAAGTGTATTTAAAAGGATTCCATAATTATTTTGTCTACTTAAGACTTGCAGCAGACACAAGGGGACATACCACTGTTAATCTACGTTTGCGTCTTCTCCAGCCTCCCTAAAGAGGGCAAACTTCTTGGGAAAGCATGAGAAAATAATCCGTCACAACTTTGGTATCTGTCCAGATTTGACGTTACACTTCCTCTTCTATCACAGGAAAAGATAAACATCTAATTAACTGACAACTTTGAAGTAAGTTAACTAGCTAAAGGCTGGAATCTTCCTTCAACGAACGAGAAAGTGACTGTCAAAGTAGTTGAAGATTGAACGATCAATTCATGGTTGTTTGCTCAAACCCAACTCCTCCATATTTTTCGCGGAAGTCAATACATCAGTTATCGTCTCATCGTTCGCTGTTCAGTGGAAGACAGAAAACTATCAGAAGTATTATCGGGATTTGTTGTTATAACATTTATTCTTAGACCTTGTGTATAATGACCTTATTGTTGGTTACATACTGGCGTAAGAATAAAGGATTCTTGAGTCGCCAATCTGTGTTCTGGTGTTTCGCGTTGGTTATTACACATTGTTTCCGAAAGTCTTCGAGGGACAGCATGAGGTCCAGCGCAGTGAGACCTGGACAATGGCAACGTTGGTGAATTTCTATATTAAATGTCGTTTATTTACCATGATGACAATCCATTGCGATACTGAAGGGCCTTTTTATCACATGTCATGGAAGGACACACTATGTTAGAGCCAATGCACGAGTATCTCTCTGAAAACCGGACTCGCAATCTTCAACCAAATTAAAGACAAGGCAAAATTGTTCCAAACGGAATTATATTGACAATAAACTGTTGAAGAACTGCAAGACCATTACTCTATTTGACGGAACCTACCAGATAAACATGCTGCAGAACTTCAGATATAAGTTTATTTGGCATCGAAATACCAAAGGCACAATGACCGAACCTAAAATTTTCTCGTAGGTAACAAGGCTGAGCATTCAAACAAAAAATGGACTAGGGTCCTACAAATAGCAAGCGATCTAATTAGCAAAAGATACAAAATTGTATATAAAGCGAAACTTCGCTATTTGAAGGCCCAACATCAGCCATGCCAAACTACGTGGCGATTTCATGCCTTTTTGTTCGCAATTTTCATAAATATACTTGTTTCTCTTCAAATCACGGAATATACACATTAGGCCATAAGAATTATTAAAAAGACAGTTGCGGTGAAGAAAATTTTCTTTTTGACGAAGTCATCAGCTAGGCTATACATTCGTGTATTTATATTCATGTGTGAGAAACTCCCAGAATTTCCAGCCAGAGGTCAGATTAATAAAATTACCAAGAGTAATAAACAGAAGATGGGTAGTGACGCTATTCTATAAATATTTTAGGCCAAAGTTTTGATTAAAAATTGGTGTGTAGTGTTCACGAAGGTTGGGTAGACAAGACAAAATCGGATTATAATTACTAGAAAACTAGTCAGTTGATATAATTGCGGGTTAAGGATGTAGTATTAACGAAATAGGTAAGAGGTTCGGACATATAAAAGTAAAATCAGTAACCAAATCTAAAAATGCAGATAGGGATATGAAAAATAAATATCAAAAATAAACGGGAAGGTTGGACAAAAAATGTAATAGGATAATCATTACTGGTGAGACTGACTTTTCATGATGGCCATGGTAAGGACAACGGTTGGACGTATTTCATTTGGACACATAGAGTAGACCTGAGCTTTTTGGTCGCCAGTGCCTCAACTATTCCTAGATGTCTTGATTTCAATCCCTTAGGTAGGTTGGATTGGATCTCATATGTGGCTTTGAGGAAATTTTCATACAGGTCTGGATGTCCAGAATTCACCAGATTTTCTGTTATCGAACTGTATGCCCTTTGTCTCGTATCCACTTGTTTTATAAGTAAAGCCGCTTTTCTCAGGCAAATAGTGGGCCCCTCGCCATTAATGTGTCCCTACTTCCAGGTGATTTGGGTGTTAAATCCGTCTCAGAGCTGGGCGCGTAACTCGTTGCTTTCCTGAAGCTTTCGCTCATAAGCGCGTCATACACAGGACACTGAAGTCAAACTCACTGTCACTCAGAATTTAGATCTACTTCCGTTGTCCTAAACTTTTTGATAAAAAAGGGCGTGGAGAAAAGACATAACAAAGTGGCTTCAATTCATTGGGCTCATTCTTTTATCACGCACTCTCGAGAGCTTGCGAGTTCTCAGAATTTTATGAACAAACAGTCTGTAATTACCAACGTAAAGTGTCTACAAAAAGATAAGGGCAAACTCCGCGTTGTGAACTTCCTATGTTGTGAAGTTATAAAAGTACACTTCACTCTCTGATGACAGAAGCCAAGATTCATTGTAGTAATTATATGACGTCGAACTGACAATTAATAATGAGGAAGACTTATGAAAGACTTTCCTGTCGAGAAAAACAAGACATAACTAGCGAAGGCTTATTATCACTGTCAGCCAACTCTCACAAAGCGTAAATATTCGGCTCTTACTACGCTGAATCTCACTCTGTCCCTCGAAGACTTTCGGAAACAATGTGTAATAACCAACGCGAAACACCAGAACACAGATTGGCGACTCAAGAATCCTTTATTCTTACGCCAGTATGTAACCAACAATAAGGTCATTATACACAAGGTCTAAGAATAAATGTTATAACAACAAATCCCGATAATACTTCTGATAGTTTTCTGTCTTCCACTGAACAGCGAACGATGAGACGATAACTGATGTATTGACTTCCGCGAAAAATATGGAGGAGTTGGGTTTGAGCAAACAACCATGAATTGATCGTTCAATCTTCAACTACATTTGCACTTTGTCATTACCGGCACCAAGAGAATACAAACGTCTGAGGGATAAGAATTTGATTCTTGCAAAAGTCCTATCTTCAAGAATGCTATTCCTTATACTCTGCGGATCATCGTACATAATTCCCTTTCTAAATCGTAATGCAATATATTGAATGGCTGTTAATACTGGCTTTACTTTAATAACTCTAATTTATGTATTTGGATAAGGTACATCACGCATTACTGCTCATAGATAATACTTATCCTTCAGAGGTTTCCGAATGCTTTCTGTTTCTTTCACTCTCAAATTACACACAGTAGATACTGCAAATTTCGCTCGTCACAACATATCAGGTGTTCATTGTCTAATATGTGGCACATTTTTAATGCACTCACCTGGAAAGGATTGTGCGAGGATATAGGCTATGACCTGCTGTTATCGCGCAATTTCATCGGTTACCGCGTTCACGGCTACAGGCGTTATAATCGCCTTTTTTGGAAATAGATTATATTTGACTAGTTTTAAACTTATGTAGCCAGACGGCAGTATTTTGCTGTATTTTGTTCTTAGTAGAGTGTAAAATTTTATATTATAGCTCGGACGGATTATCAATGAAGAAGTCATCCTTTTTAGAAAATTTCGCATTGAAAGACTATTATTTGAGCTTTTGAGCTTTGAGGCTTTGTTTCTTGAGGGTTTTTTTTAGATCTTGAGGTTGTAAATCGACTACAGGCAATGGCTTTTGACATCCCAGTTATTCTATGAGAATCGGGCATTTGAAAGAGAAATAGCCTACAGACATAAGTTAGATGTGTGTTTTGAGGATGTTAAACACTTCAGTTATCATCCGTGATGACTGAAATATTCCATAACACATCGAAGAGATCATGCGATGAATGAGACAGGTTGGTGAATTTCCTGGTGATTATATCTATTTTGATGAAGTTCCTAGTTAAAACTGCCTAGGCGAAGATGTGATACTAGTTTAATTTACATTTGCACATGGAATTTCAGAAAACCGTAACTGCTTAGTGCATAAAATAGCATCAGATTATGTTGATATCAGTGTTCATCGGGTCCCGAAGAATAGTATAAATGGTCCTTCTAAAATGTCAGACTACTTAAAATTAGTATCAGCTTTCTGTCGATTAGTAGCTAGCAGCTGTGTCCTACAACTACTACACCTGTTACATAAGTTATACCAGCCTTAATAATTATTCGTTTTCAGATCAATAAGATATTCTGAGATCCTTAATGAATTACTTGTGGCTATGAAAGATATGGAAGATACACTTATGGCTCATATCTTTAAAGCAGTTGTCATTAAACAAGTTATCTGTAGGGTTTTGTGATGTTCAGGTTACAATGCTTGAGTGTATGTAGTAACTGTATTCTTCTGTGCGTGAAGGGAAAGTTGGTAAAAATGAAGATATAATGAAGTTTCCTATACAATGTTCATTGTAAAGGGTTTACAAGTTAACACATATCATAACCTATTCTAATTACTCGTAGAATAATTAAACGACATAAACTTTTGAAAATGTATTAATTTATGATACTTCACGACTGCAATTCATAACATAGCTTATTGTGCCTGTAGAAATGACATGCATTCCTTGTAAACATTCGTTTATACGGCATATGAAATTATTATTTGCTTGCTGCTATCCTTTAGAAGATGAACAATATGTATGACAGTAAAAACCACAGAAGAATGCTGTCATGAACGAAGAATGAGAACGGAGAATGAACCATTTTCAGCAAAGGTAGGCAAATATAAAGCGTTTAACTTTAATATTACTTCCTTCTTACTTCAGCGATTTAAAAAGAACACTTTGTTTACTCATTTGCAGATATCCGGTAACGTCAGTCAACCCGGTCACAGCGATTCGACATTGCCCCAATTATTACGACAAACAACTGCGTAAAGACATTTGCTTGTTATTATTTTTCATTAAATATATTTGACATCATGCTTACCAGACCTTTCTTATTCTATCTGAGTGTAGCTTTATTTGTCATGATGACTAGATGCAGGCATGACTTATCAATGAGACCTGACGAAGTAATTGTTGGCATATTTTAGTGTAATGTAAATGTGACTACGATTGCTACTGGTCAATATATTCAATTATTCGTCTCGTGTACACTTCACCTTACACTCTATGTTAACACCTATGATCATATGGATTGACATCCCGCTTTAAGTGAAATATTGGTAATGAACTACATTTGAATACACTTTACCTTATAAGAAATCGACTCAATTGCAGGGCCTCAGTTTATCTCTTTTTTTCCAAGTACTAAAGTTTAGTATTTTTGTCCTTGGTCCTTACCTATGACTAGGAGACGTAATCGCGTAACTTTAGGCAGATGTTTGGGCTTGACTGAAGTACTTATAATTCACTGCTTATATCGATCGAAAATTTCGCTACCGAATTACACTTGTGTATAGTAACGAGTTCATATCCTAGGGAGTACCGGTCTAGCATGCCGTACTCCCACCGCATGCAGAACAAATACAACACAAGAATATTAAATAGAAAATTTTATTTAACTGCAACGCAAACAAGTTTATTTACATGTATTAGCTGAGCCCAGTCCAAGATGAAAGCCTTCGTTTGGAAAGTATCTCCCATTATTTTACGGAAACTGCTCAGTGTCCGAATTGTGTCACGTTTGAATTCTTCCAAAATTCAAGTAAACGGAACTCTATGCCCACATCCAAGTCTATCCGGTATCACAAACTGTAAAAAAAGAATATCTGCATGGTTATACATGAATGAGTGAACTTACCTCCACTTGTTGTTGTATGCAGAATCAATTTCTGAAACTGATTATGCAAATATATCCGATTATAAGTCGTAAAACGCTCATCACTGTTTTTCGAATGCCTTTGTCCGAATGCAGCTACATCTGCTTCCACTGAATTTAATTAACTGACAGACTTCATTGTGACCCATCATTCCTAAAAGTGATACAGATTAAATTCACCTACATAAATTAAGCATTTACATAATTAACATGCACGATCATATATGACTTAAGTATAAGTTAAGTTCAGTCTTCCTAATTTACACTCCTTTTGAAATATGGAGCACGTTAATGGTGCAGAAAATATCAAGAATATTACGCATACATAACTGCCAGTAATTTTGCCATCGAATCATACTACAAGAATAAATTTGACAATACCTTGTTAGTGGTCTGAGAAACAAAAACACTAGAGCAAAACATGCAGGCTAGATGAAAGTCCCACAAAGCTGTCTCACTAAAATAAAAGGCTCACTCGTGGATTTTCTCCTCGCATGTGAACGTATCCACATACTGGTATGCGGAAAAGTTCGTCACTGTTAACAAAGTCCACGCCTTTTGAAAGTTTTCTAATGCGTTTGAAGCTTCTTACATATGTGCTCCTTGCGCTCGCACTGATTACCTGTGATGAAATTCTAGAAAAAGGGCTCGTTAACGAAGCACATTATTGCCACAGCTTGTCACAGTTAAGTCGCAAGAAACACGGGATACCAGACTACGTGAGTGAGAAATATCGAAGTAGGAGATACTGTGCCTATAACCACAACTCAAGAAATGCATTGGGACCCACGAGATGGTAGTCACTGATAGCCACCATAATGCCCGACCAGTTTCAAGGGAGTTTAACAAATAGAGCACTGTCTCTGCATGAAAAACAGTGAAACAATGTTAGAATAGTCAAATATTACATCTACAATCGTCAAAGTTGCTTGCAAACGACGCATAACACAACCACACAAAACAGCAGACGATAGCACCTACCGAGGGGCAGTCTGTCGACGGGAAAATAGATATAGGCAGATTTTGATTGGCTGTTGGCTAGCTGGCTCCCTATTGATCTAAAATATAAGTTAAAGCGGTAATCTTTTTATTTTGAAACGGAAATTTACAGTCAGTATGACTTAGGGATTACCTTACTATATTACCTTACTATTACTATATAATGGCGTGTTTATTTTTTTGGTGTGAGTATAGTGTGACAGTTACACGCTATTTAGATGCATTGTTGATGTTTAAAGTATATTGCGATGTATGAGAATGTCTAGTAAGTGAATATAAATCAACAATAATTGTGATGCATTTATTTTAAGTCCAAAATAGGATGTATGCATTTTTGATTACTAGGAGAATATAATTTAACTACAATTTCGACGGCCGTAATTTCGAGTGACCGCGAAGCAGATAAACAAGTGATTAACTCGCTTGTGATTGGCCAGTTGATCATTCTAGTTGAGGTAGTTTCAAAAATAACTCAGCTGCTTGGCTAAGTTCTGAATTTCCAGGAGCATTTTATCAAGCCGGATAGATAGCTGACAACACAAACTATTACGGTTCAGAAAAGAAGTGGGTAACTCTAAACAGTAGCAGCCCAAACCGAAACGACCTTTGAACGCATAAGCGACCTTGAGCAAGGAATCAGGTGACTGGATGCTCTACGCCTTTTGCGTTGCAAATTCGCTCCGGATCTTGTTTTGAGTACTGTTTGGAGAACAGACTGTTCGAGAACCTATGTCGTTCGTTTATAATTTACAGATTCCTTAGGTACTTTTGACAAGAAAATACAACAGATGGAGATTGAGTGTGAATCAGCAATAGGTATTGGGGATATATGACAGAGAAGATATATTGAGGCGATCCCTAATCGCAGTGCAGGTGTACTATTGCCTATAATCCAGAGCTTAGTGCTGCCTGGGACGACTATTTATACAGATGAATGGAGTAGTTACAGTAAGTTATACAATCTGGGCTGTAATCATCTAGTGGTCAACCATACAAACGGTTTTCTCAATCTTTTAGATGGAACTCACGATAATTTCATTGAAAGTTTCTGGAGTCCTCTAAAAAACCGTATCAGATTTTTGAATGGATCAAGAAACGCAATAATATGCAGTTATCTTGATGAGTTTATCTACAGGACTTCGTTTAACATGAGAATCAAGACTCCTATGAGAAATTGGGAGTTTTTTTTCGCAACATATACGAGAACGTTGTCTTTATATCTATTTTTTAACGTCGCATTCCTTATATATAACGACTTAGTACAATTATGCGCTGATATCGGTCGAAGTTGTCCTTGTTAAGGTCATTTGTCCGTTCGCTAGGCTGTTTTGGTTTGGGCTGCTATTCTTTAGAGTTGCCGAGAAGTGATATACCAGTGGATTTATTTGTTGCATTCAACGAATTCATCCCATATCATGGTGTAAGGACTTCTTAGGAGTGTCGAGAATGTAAACAATGTTCTGAAGAGGTAATAACTTTAAACAAGTTGAATTATTGCTTGACCGTTATTTTCAGAGATCCTTAAATAAGTATGATGTCAATCACGTCTCATAAACCGTTAATGCTACGCTCGGGCCCACGCTGTTCCTTGAAGTTTTCAGAAACGCTTAATTATAACGGACGAAATTCCAAAACACCGATTGGCCGCCTGACATTTCTTTATTGTTACACCAACATATATAAAGAATAAGCGAACTAAGGTCTGAAAACAAATATTACAATAATAAATCATAAGATTACTTCTGATGGTTTGCTACTGACTTCTTTCTGAACAGCGACCGATGAGACGATGACTGTCGTATTGATGCCTCCGCGAAAATTGGGGAAGTTGATTTTAAGCAAACAACCAAGAATCGATCGTTCAATCTTCAACTCCATTGACACTCCTCGGCAAAAAAGGGATCCAACCCTTTTTTCCTTCTCGACCAATACACGTTGACTTGGATGCCATTGCGAGAACCTGGGTCACACGGACAGAGCTGAAATGGAAAGCAAACAGAAAAGCCAACACACCACAAGCATTCCCACAGCACAATCTCACACATCGCTGACGACCTGCGCCTCCAGACAGAGACCTCCTCTTGACATCTTGCAACACAATCGCCACTTACTACAATGACTCTTGCAGAATGCAACGTGACCATAGCACCGACTCATGATACTCTACGCACATCCTCTTATCTACTGACTACCAATTACCACTGCAATCGCTTGTCACTCATTCTGCCATAGTTCTAGTAGCGGTGACGCATGCGAGCCTCAGTCGTTTACACTCTTTCTCCCCGGCGTGTCGGACCGCAGCTAACAATTATCTCCGTGTGCATTTCATTCTCAGCAATAGCCTAGCCTCCCCGGCGTATACGACCCATCTGCTGTCCTTAACATCAATCAATTCATTCATGGATGTAGAAGAGTGGACACAACTTCAGAAGAAATCACGACGAAAATTTTAACAAAATTATGCAACAAAAGCAAGGTACGAAAACAAAGAGTAAACACAATGAATTCAAATAACACCAACTGATATGACACACCACACATATATGCAGACAGTACACACAAACTCGCGGATCATGTCTTGATGGAATTCCTTCGAAGAATTCAAGGACTTACACCAGTACGCCTACAAACCTTCACAGGCTGACAATTGTAAGTTGTGGATTGTCCGGACACAAACAAGATTAACCAAAAATTACATTAATTGGAACTCACACAACTATTTAACACAACCATATGTACAATCACTACATCAAATGTTATAGATTCTGACACGACAAACTACCCTTGAAGAACCGTAGGACTTACAGCAGTACGCCTACATTCCTTCTCAGGTTGATGATCCAAGTGGAAGTCGTCTGGACACAAAAGGAATTACCAACAGCTAGATGACAGATGATATCAATTCAGTATATACAATATGAACATATGTACAAGATCATACACCAAGCACATTGGACTGCTCATTGATGCGCTACCCTTTGAAGAACTGTAGGACTTACACCAGTACGCCTACAACCCTTCTCAGGTTGACGCCCTAGGTTGGAAAATCGTCGCAGAGTTCATTTGCTGACTTCCTTCTATCAGCTATATCCTCAAATCTGAACGGCAACACGCTCATGTCATTGTATCGTAGAATATAGATGACGAACAAACATACGACATATCTCATCAACCAAGTATAGAAACAGAGTAATTTACACCAAAGATAATAACATTCAAATAGTAACTTGAAACTAGAAATGCCTTTATTCGTGCAAGTCAATTTAACAATTACTCTCTCGTTTACACTTGGCTTATTCTCACTAAACTGACCATTGATATTCGTCCTTTCAAACGAACTGATACTAGCATAGTCATTGGACAAGATACTTGAGTTGATGGGCGTCTGTTTCATTGTGGATGACAGCACCAACGACGACTGATTGATATCAGTTGATGAAGTTAGCGGTGGATCAAAAGCTGTTGTTGCTCGGCTTTCAGAAGTTTGTCTACCTGCAAGACCACCACCACTGGTGCCTTTTACTATCAGCTCAGGTTTAGCACTAGCATCTGATGATAACTGGGCTACACGCTGATCAATCACACTGACGGTCTCACAAGTACGCATGCCTTCTGCAACTGCATCTGCATTTAATTCTACTTCACGTTGTAGTTGTACAGAACCTTTATTCAACTTAGCAGTAGTAGGCATTCCCCTCATTTCATCATGATCAACCAAAGACAACTGTGAAGTATCATGATCATTATCACGAATATTCGCTTTACCGTCAAGTTCATCATTTTCAAACTCTTTAATAACAGAAGTAGACAATTTTGGTTCCTCCTCGCAAATCCTAAAAGGTTTTATATCTTCACTCTGACTAGTTATACTTTGTAAACTTGTAGGGTCAGAACTGCACTCTGAAGCAGTAACTCTATTCTGTGACACTCTATTCAACAATGGCTTACCAGCTGCAACTACAGACTTCCTGACCACACCGTTATCGTCACACAATTTGGAGTCAGGCCTGGAGTTTACATTTAGCTTATCACTGAACTTGCTCACTGGTTCACAGTTCACCTTTGTATGCACCTCTTGAAAACGTGTAAAACACAACCGTGCTTGTTTTGCATCTTGTAACTTATCTGTTGAGGATGTACTACGAAACCGGTTACACTCACTAGGTCTATATGCATTACCAGGCATCATGGAGCCTTCTCGATATACACCTCTCTGAGGCCTATTCGTCATCAATGTTTGCGTTTTACCCTCAGACTGCTCTATTCTAGGGGTGAGATTCAATAGACTGGCAAACTTGCTCATCGATTGATTGACACTTTCCTTCACCAGTCTCAGGATATCATCAAACTTTGGCTCGATACCCTCCTCCTATATACGAGAGCTTATTTTCACCCACTTCCTTTGCAGCCGAGTAGGTAGGCATCTCGCAATTACCTCTAAGATGGAGCTCGAGCTGAGGTCACTCATGCAATTCATAGAAATCAAGGTATTCTTATAAGCCATAAGATTATCTAAAAACTCAGAAAGTGCCTTGGAGTCATCTTGAAGTTGACTGCCGTTACCTTTGACAGCTTCGTATACGTTCCTTACAATCAGTGAAGGTCTTCCAAACCTTTGACGTAATATGCTCATAGCCTCAGCGTATCCCTCATTAGGGGGCATGAGCTTACAGCACTGTATAGCTCTTGAAGCATCTCCAGTGCAATACCTCATCAAATACATTAACTTCAATTCATCACTTGATAGAAAACTACTCAACATGATCTCAAACTCGTTTACAAATTGTAAATAATCAGCCGCGTTCCCATCGAAACACCGTGGTTCAAATTTAGGGAGTTTGATGTTCCTATTATCCCTGAACGGCGAAACAGTAACATCAACCATGTCATACTTAACATCAGACACATCGTTACAATTAACAGACAAGTCACCATGACTTACTTTCCTGTTTGCATCCAAGACACTCTGTCCCTTCTTTGACCCAGGCATTGTTGAACTTGACCCAATTCCAAAATCGTTCCAGATATTGCTTGTTCAAAGAGGACTTGGCCGACACCAGGAAAGATGAACGGTGACTATGCAGACTGTTACCAACTGTTTGAATCCGTCAGAAACTGTCAGTCACGTCTCGTAAACCGTCAATGCCCAGCTCTTGCTACGCTGGGACTCACGCTGTTCCTTGAAGTTTCTCAGAAACGCTTAGTACGAATGGACACAAAAACCAAAACACCGATTGGAGACTCGAGAATACTTTATTGTTACACCAACATATAAATTATATTATAACTAAGGTTTCTGACGGTTTGCTACTGACTTCTTTCTGAACAGCGACCGATGAGACGATGACTGTCGTATTGATGCCTCCGCGAAAATTGGGGAAGTTGGTTTTGAGCAAACAACCATGAATTGATCGTTCTATCTTCGACAACATTGACATCTTGTTTCATCCCGGCTCATCTCTCTGTAACCAATTACTTTCGATAGCGTTACCTCTAAGCCCGAAAAATCCATCCACATCTTCTGCATGCAGAATTTTGGTTTCTGCATGGAATATTATTATTATTGCGCCCTTGGGTTCCTAGTGGAACATAGGTCTTCAACTGCACGTCTCCACTTTGCTTCTGTCTTCTGCTGTACTTTTCGCGTGCATCCATGTTAGTCCATATTCTTTCAACTCCTCTTCACACGATCTCCTACATATCACCCTTGCACTGATGTCCCACATGCCGCTTCCTTTTCGGGTTCCACTCGAGGGCTAGACGCACGATGTCACCCAGTGGCCTCCTCAGCGAGTGTCCAATCCATCTCCACTTTCTCCTGCATATGTGTTGGGCGATTGGTTCTTGCTTTGTTTGTTCCCAGACATAGTTTCTTGTTAGTGATTCTTTCCGGCCATCTGGTCTTCAGTAAAGAGCGATAGTTGGTAGTTGTTGATAAATGTCTGCAACAGGCTGTTGGAAATATTCTTTGTGACCAGCCCGCCAAGTTTCTGATCCGTATCGAACAGCTGACTGACTTGACGTTTTTATTGAAAATCCGAATTTTGTTGGTGGTGCTGAGTGACGAAGATTTCCAGATTGGTTTCAGGTTGATGAATGTGTTTCTCGCCTTCCTGATTCTCGATTTGACATCCTCGTCCGTTCCGACTGCCTGTAGTTGAGACAATGCTCCCTAGATAAGTAAGTGAATGAAGTAACCTCTTTCAAATCCCTCCCGTTGATGGTGATTGACGTTGGATGTTGTTGCTGTTGTTGGTTGGTTATTTTCATAACCTCCGTCTTGTCTATGTTCACTTGGAGTCCTGTTTTCCCCGGCTGCTTCTTCGACCAGTTTGTCGTCGGTTTTCGCTTGTAAGTCTTCGATTTTGTGTGACATCAAACATAAATCATCGCCGCGCGAAATCCAGGTCTTCTAGGTTCTTCACGTCGGTCCAGGATATCCCTGTCTGCTCGTTTCCCACTGTCTGACGCATAATCCAGTCCACCACAATTAGGAATATCATTGGTGATAGTAAGCACCCTTGTCTGACTCCTGTGTTTACTCCAAACGCCTTGCTGAGTGAGTTTTCCGTTGTGGATCACTTGACATGTGCCGTTGTCGTCCAGCTGTTGAATAAGGTTGATGAATATTTGGGGTACGCCATAGTACTCGAGTAATTTCCAAATTACTTCACGGTCAACGCTGTCGAAGGCCTTCTCAAAGTCTATAAAGTTGAGGTAGAGGTTTGATTGCCATTCCATGCTTTGTTCTGTGATGATGATGCGTAGAGTTGCAATTTGGTCAGTACATGATTTGCCTTTCCTGAATCCAGCTTGTTCTGGTCGGAGTTCTGTCTCCAGTGCGTCCTTTATTCTCTCCAGGATGATGCGACTCAGGATTTTACTTGGCGTCAACAGGAGCATGATTCCTCGCCAGTTCTTGCAGAGTCCTAAGTCGCCCTTCTTTGGTAGTTTCACGAGGTAACCTTTCCTCCAGTCAGTAGGCACCTTTCCCTCCTTCCAGACCTTTTGCAATAATGGAGTCAGCATGTATGCTGTAGTCTCTGGGTGTGCTTTCAGTGCTTCAGGGGGTATTCCATCTGGTCCGGCTGCTTTTCCAGCTTTCAGAAGCTTGATTGCATTCAAGACTTCAGCTCTCGTTGGAGGATTGGTGTCAACTTGCAGTTGTGTACGCGCTGTTGTTGGTATTTCTGGACGGGTTGCAGGTGATGGTCGGTTCAAGAGTCCTTTGAAGTGATCCGCCCATTGTTTAATCTGTTTTTCTTCCTTGGTAATTGGGTTCCCTTGGCTGTCTTTTATAGGTTTCGCTTGTGTTGATCTCTTCCCGGATAGAGATTTGGTTATCTGATATAATGTCCTCAGGTCCCTTTTGCCTGCTGCCTTCTCAGCTTCAGTGGCGAGGTTGTCGTAGAATCGTCTTTTGTCCTTCCTAGCACTCTTCTTCACTTCTTTGTCCAGTGATGTGTAAGTTGAGCTCAGCGTCTCCTTCTCCTGTCCGTCCTTGCATTGAATCATTTTCTCTTTCACCATTCTCCTCTCCTCTATTAGTTTCCAAGTGTCCGTTGAGAGCCATTCCTTGTCTTGTTTCTTCTTTCTTCCTAGAACCGTTGAACACGTTTCGTTGAGAATCGCCTTCAGAGACTTCCAATGTTCTTCCACGCATGATTCTTCAGTGATGTCGCGTAGTGTTTCCTGCTTTGCTCTGACAGTTGCAGTGAAAGTGTCCTTTGTGGTTGTGTCCTTCAGTTTTTGAGTGTTGAACTTGCATTGTGGCCTATCTCCAGCTATCCTCGAGGCTTTTAGTTTCACCTTGAAAGTCCCTAGTACTAGATAGTGGTCTGAACCCACATCTGCTCCTCTCCTTGACCTTGTGTCCAGTAGGCTCCGTCTCCACTTTCTTGAAATTGAGATGAAGTCTATTTGATTCTTGGTGTTTCCATCTGGTGAAATCCATGTCGTCTTGTGTATATCCTTGTGTTTGAACACACTACCACCAATCACCAAATCATTGAAGGCGCAGAAGTCTGAGAAGAGTTCACCATTGTCGTTCATTTCTCCGAGGGCCTCACGACCCATGGTGAGTTCTCTTCCTGTGTTGTCTCCTCCCAGCTTCGCATTCATGTCGCCCATCAGGATTTTGATATCGCCATTTGGGACGTTGTCCATTATTGCTTGTAGTTGTCTGTAGAACGCCTCCTTCTTCTCTTGTTCTGAGACGTTTGTAGGCACATAGCATTGAATGACTGTAACTTTCCTTCCTTTTAAGTTATTCTTGTTTTATTTTTTTTATTTTTGATTACAGCTTGATCACACACTGTATTTTTGGTACAGGTATGGAATTTTCAGCATGGATATCGGTAGCCCAAATTTTGCAGGCCGACCATAGATATCAGGTGTGCGTAGGCGCGGGCTCGAACCTCGGACCACGTGCATGGTCAGCGAGAGTCCTAACCACTGTGCCACCTGACTGTCATTATCCTGGAGGAGATTGGTTCCCACTGCATGACAGCTTTGGATGCTGTAGGTGACATCATGATGGCCACTCCCTCGGTGTGCTCGTAGTTGCCCTCTGGGTGGCCGGAAAAGATTACTATCTCTCCAGTAGGTAGTTGGCACCTTCCAGTTCCGTCCCATCTGCTTTCGCAGATTCTCAACACTCCTATTCTGTACCTTCTCATTTCAGTGGCTATCTGGTTAGCCTTTCCAGTTTCGTACATT
Organism: Trichobilharzia regenti; assembly: GCA_944472135.2. Taxonomy (NCBI): domain Eukaryota; kingdom Metazoa; phylum Platyhelminthes; class Trematoda; order Strigeidida; family Schistosomatidae; genus Trichobilharzia; species Trichobilharzia regenti. Next base: position 51,011,579 of record OX235270.1, read on the forward strand.
GTACGAACATTCCAGGTACCCATCCTTACTTTTGCTTTCATCGAAAGAAGGCACATCGGCCGACTGGCTTCCCGAAGGCTTTGACCAGCCTGCGTGATTTCACTCCCCCGATACCAGCGAAAAATAAGGCTATTGTTTATGTTTGTAGAATTTCTAACATATTTATTCGTTGAAGTTTCTGTAGGGATTTGGTTGTTTTACAGGGGTGGAGTTGCTAGCACCACGCCCCAACCCTCCCTCTTTACCCGGGCTTGGGACCGGCGAGAAAACTACTAAGCTAGTAGCCTAGCAAGCTAGTATCTGGCGAGGTTCATGGAATATTAGACCAGTGGAATTATCTGACGGAATAATTAGTTTCTGCATTTTCTGTTGACTCATCCGAAACAAAACTGAATCGTAAGTCTCCCAGACATTAGAAAGAAAAGTTACAGACCTAAAATCCGCACTAGCCAGTAATCCGTCAAGTGTAAATTTAAACATCTTACTAAATTTAAATGATCGTAAAACTGTTCATCAAGCTCAATGAACTTACTGCAGACCAAAGAGTCTGATGAAGCTCTAGTAAGCATGTAGAGAGAGTGACTGCTTAAAAATTAATTAAGGACTGAAAATTTTTGAATACTGGTGAGTGGACATAGGTGTTCAGTCTGGTCTGGTTTACATCAGCTCCCGAAGTGAAATTGAACATTGGAGAGGGCTATATAACTTTGTTGAAGGCCGTCATTTAAGTGGCCTGGGTCGTGGATGAGAAGGCACTAGTTCGAGAAACAGTCTATCCCATTTCTCCGTGTAGCTTTTGGTGTCCTTCTTGTACAGTGAATACTTTTATTGGTAAAATGATATGACCGCTATCAGTGTACTGCTTCTCATATAGAGTTTGCAAACGTGTACCTGATCTCAGTTGTCTGTATTGTCGATTACAATTATGTCTGATGTAAGATTAAAGTCTGCCTCCGATAATTTTGCTGATGCACATGCCCTGCACGTTGTTGATACCAGTAGAGCTAAAGATGGAGTTTGGTTAGTCAAAGTTCCTAAATATCTAGCCGAACTTTGGCATAATGCCGGCCCTGATGGTGTAGTTGGGAAAGTTGTTATTGCAAGTTCAAGTACTGCATCTCAGAATGTTAACAAAGGTCCTGGATCTCAGGTTACTCTTGTTACTGATTCAGAACTGTTGAAGCAAGTCGGTGAATCAGGAAATCTAATACCGAAGGCAAGTTTGTACAAAAAATGATATTAATTCGAATTTTTGACTGAAGGTAAAAGACTTCCAAACTACGCTTATCCTTCTGCGTTGGTGTTCTCTGGCTGTATGTTGCATTCTTTGCCAGAAATATCTGCAGCGAAAATATACCATGAACAATTAGAAGCATTTCAGGAGTACTGGTTCGTACAAAAAATTATCAACTCTTGTGGCAGATTGCCAGAAATATCTGCAGCGAAAATATACTTGCTAATCTGCCACAAGAGTTGATAATTTTTTGTACGAACCAGTACTCCTGAAATGCTTCTAATTGTTCATGGTTGGTCCTAAGAGGTGTGATTAACTACTGTTCAGATAAAGGCAAAATAGTTTCTGCTCGTAGACATGGTTTATAATTGCAAAACGTCATGATTATATGCGTAAAGTATGATAGTGAGATTCAGTAGCTCTATGTATGGTAACTCAGTCATAGCAGAAAACCTATGTGTTACCGTCCTTTGAACTCTTCCCCTTTTTTGGTAAAGGACTGGCTTATCAGATGCAGTTTTATTGTTACCGCTCCATGAGAAATGTGTAATATAGGCATATCAGTCGTTCCAGCAAGTCCCTATGTAGTGCCTCGTAGATTATAAGGATGCAGTGTAATGCATATTGTATGGCTGGGAACTTATAGCCTCCTTGTATGTATGAGTAGTAAGTTATAAGTGAACTAAGATTTCTCATCTGTGTTCCTTAACATAATTCGGGCTCTTTAAAGGAGTTGGTTTTTCTGTGAATTTACTTACTTATCTGCACGCTCGCAGTTATATACAACTATTTTCATGTTTGCGTTAAGTCTGTCAAACAATGTAATAACAATCAGTTTAGGGTAATGTTCCTATTATGGAAATATTTCAAATCAATTATGAATAATCAAATCGCAACTTTGGTGGGGGGAGATGAAGATTGGTAACTTTAAACCAAGGTTGAGTAATACGAAAAACTCAGAAAAAGTGGATTTTGACAAAGCAGCATAAAGACAAAAATGAAAATTAGTAAGTGAAGTGATTGAACAAAAGGTTAGTTAAGGAAATGATGGTAATAAATGTTATGTAAAAAGTGTAAAAGATATTGGTTATAGAATTGAGAATATTTCCCGATACGAATTTAAAACAAGCAATAAAGATTAATAAAGCGGGCTTTAATGAACTCATCAAATTTCGGTAGAACTCGTCAGCTGAATACTCTACATACACGGATATATATATACTTTTGAAATGACATCGGGAGATATAAGACCGATAAGTAAACAAACTACATTGAATTAGTCATACAGAAAGACAGGTGCGAATGTTTTCCAGGTCATGTTCAAATAGATAAGAGGAGAGAGAGTATGAGAGATCAAATTAAGATAAATTGCATTACGCTTCAACTACATCACTTAGATAAACAATTAGTCATCAGAGAATATAACAAGAGTTGCGAACAGTAATATCAAAAGTGATAGTTATAATAACAATAATAGTGTTGAAGTGAGTTAAGATAATCCTACTGATTAGTTTAAATGAATCAATAATAATAATAATAATAATAGGTAGAATAATAAGTAAAACGTATTACCATGGTAGATTCAGTGTCACCACCATCTCCTTTTGTACACAGAGACCTGGTGTATAAATTCGAATTGCACAAGCCTCTGCAATTGCAAGCATCTAAATGTTTCTTTGTCTGCTAACAATAGTGAGTGACTTGTCCGCGTCGACATCATGTCCATAATCCACAAGATGTTTTATTATTGAGGATTTTGGCACTTTGCTCTCAGCTGTTTTCAACCATTTTGGCAAATGCTCCATCATACGAGTAGACAATCGCCTTTCCTTACGACCTATGTATTTGTTTCCACAAACACACTCAAATTGATATACGCAGTTTGAAGTGTCAAGGATTGGCGACTGTTCTTTCCCAAATTGTTGAAGCACTCTCTTAGTGGTATTGGTTATAGCAAAATAATAATTACAGGTGGTCTTGGAATCATATGCAAAGTAGGAGGTCGGAAAGGAGAATTTTTTGTTCCAAAGGAACGGTTACTGATCAAGGAATACTCTTTTCGATAACTTCATTATCAGGTTCTACGGTTATATATACATAACAGTGGAAGAATTAGTGCTATTAACAACAATAATGTTAAAATAACACAAGTCAATAATACCAATAGATTACATTTGAATAGCATCAATGTAACAATTAACTGAATATCAGAAAAACTAGCAAAGATAATAAAAATTCATGAATTTATAGTCTCCACTGAAGGCCAGGGCAATTGTAATTGCTGAACTTGTTTTGCACAACCAGTGCTTTGTGTGCAATAGGAGCCGGGCCGGTGTTATTGATTCGATGTTATTTAAACATTAGTGTTAATAACACTAATTCATTCACAATTATGTGTATATAACTGTAGAACCTGATAATGAAGTTATCGAAAAGAGTATTCTTTACTCAGTAACCATTCTTCTGAACATTTTTCTTTTTCCTGTATGTGGATGGGTATTTTACGTGAACTAGTTGTCTTTGTATATACTCAGTTATATTCCATGAACACCAGATAACATTTTGTAGGGTGGAGGATTAATAGGTAGAATTTTAAATTTGCATACCAGTCTTCTCTATCCTTGAGTTACTGCCATGTGATTGCTTTTATGGAAAAATTATCACCAGTGTTTAAATGAGATTTCCGCATATTCATGACCAATATTTTGCTGGTATTTGCGAGACATTATTCTGAGTTACAATCTACAGCCTTGTAGGTTTGTCTCAAGAAATCATTCAAATATATACACCCGTCTTTTTTTCTTATTAACTGATACTCTGAATTACCATTCTGAATGGTCTAACCAGTACTTAACATTGCTAACCGATGCTCGTATAAGAGAATTATTGTATTATACCTGCCATTCAAAATAGATACCATTCCTACTCCTGTGCTTCAAGTGACCATAGTCAGTCTCTTCGGTAAGTTGTACTTTCAGCAAATAAAACCTTTAGACACCGGTCGTATCTCGGGACTTGGCTCATTAAATTCTGTCGAGGTGTTTATCCGCAGTCCCACTAATTAATAAACGTACATTTACTTTTTCCCCTTCAGGAACACCAGTTTCTTATTCAAACTTCGTCATCTGGTGCTTCATCTGGCGCCACTCGTCCTGGTCAAAGCACTTCAAGTTGTGTTAACCAAAAGCGTCCAGGAGCTATATCTGGGCAGGAACTTATAATTTTATGCGAAGATGATCTTACGTGTTCACAAACTAGCTCATCTACTGGAAGCACATATATAGACCCTATCTTCAGTAAGCTTGTGTCTTCTCCTTTCTCAAATAAACCGAATGCTCGTTACTCTCGAAGATTATCTTTGTTTGGACGTGTGAATAGTCGAGCTGAGTGTCGACCACCGCCTAATACAAGGTATATGATGCTCAAGGCCCAGCAGGTTAGCAAAAGTTTTGTTTAGTTTCCGCTCATAAAATACTATTTATACCTTAATGACTTATTTTTCATTTAGCATAACTTTTTATTTTAAATCACTTTTTTCATCTAGCTTAAAGCCAAAAATCGACCACGACATGAAATCCACTTACTATATGAACCAGTACGAAACTACAAACCAGTTTCAAATCACGTTAATAATGTAAGTATGTTTTGTTTTTGTAACTGAGTTCCTATATGCCTTTTCGAATCACTGAATATTCCTATTAATGCAATTAAAACAAGACGTATGAGCGGACAACAGTGTTTTCAATTAGATCCTCCTCAGGAGTTACTCTAATGTACCTAGCTTGATGTATAAAAAGCTTTAAACAATGACGGTGAATTTGTAGATAAAAAATGTGTTAAGTGTAAATATGTCAGTAATAGCGATTTTAATGACAGCAATCATGAGGTAAAATAAAGGGGCAAATAAGACTGAAAAAATACTCTGTCTCAATTGAGTGACTGGTGACCAAGTGGACATAAGAAGCTCACTCAACGTTATTTACTGCATTCCATGAGACGGAATTTGAACTCGTCTTTCACATAACTGAGTTTAGGAGAACAATTCTAGTCTTTGTGTATGAAAGAAGTTTATTCTACCCTTGGTTTAGTTAAATCTAATGAACTAATTGAAACTTCTCATTTTTTCTTATTCTTTACTTGCGTTTGTTTATGATATTTAATTTAATCCTGATCATCTATTCTTTACGTCCTTGGTATTACGCAATTTCTGATTTTATGTAATCTTGACCTAATTTAATTATTGAAGTGCTAACAGTAGCATATTGTCTTCATTGTTCATACCGCCACTTGCGTCAACCGTTTTTATTGCCGTTGATATTGTTGCTGTTATTATTATCGTTGCTACTGACATTTACAGCCTTTGACTTGTACTGGAAGCAAGGTCTATTTGTTCCCGCTCTTTGCGATTTGTTCTTAAACAGATCACATTTGCATGTCATTGAACTTAGAGACTGTAAACATCATTTTCTACCTCTATTCACAAAGGAATCATTTGCTCTGTTGAATTGTGGACATTGTTTCTTGTGCATATTTTTGAACAAATCTTAATTGTAGGTTACTCGTACATTATTTTCCACATTTATGTTCCTATACTTCTCGAAACGAATAAAAATTGATGGATATAATTCGCAAATCTGTTTAAAAACTTAAGTTCACTACTACTTATTGAGAATCTCTACCACTTAAATAAAATTCTACTTCACTAACCTAATTGTTTCTTTATCACAACACTATTGGAACATCCAACTAGCCAATAAGCGTGCACGAAGATTAGTGACCAACCTACATTTTGTGTTATCAGTGGTAATATTTATACGACTATTATAAGAATTGTATTCACGAAATATGTTTTTCAATAAATAAATAAAAAGTGGTATATGATTGTTTTCAGATCGAATATGAGCTGAAGAAAAAGGCAGAGGGTAAGAATCTTCGTCGAGATAAGGAAGATGTTCTACAAGACTTGTTCAAAGCCTTCGAAAGACATCAATACTATTCAATTAAAGATTTGGTTGTGCTTACTAAGCAACCTTTGGTAAGTGTTTCTTCAATTTATTTCATATACATTCATATTTCTTTAGTTATGGGCCACTAATTTAAAAGTTTTCTCTTTTATGAGCACATAATGTGCAGTTGAACAACCCAACTTATTCAGAAATACTAATCCTAAGTAATAGCGATTCTAACATTCATATTACACTGCTAAAAATTAGGACCCAAAATGTTACCGAGTGGTAGTGAATGTTGTAGTCATGTCTGTACATGAATAAAAATCTCATGCAGATTACTAATAGAAATATTTTCAAGAAACATGCTTAAAGGTGAACCTTTGACTGCTACTGCCTGACTGATGAATTAATACTAAAACTCCTCACAGAAGTATGTTTTGGAAGCACACAAAATAAAGGAACAGTAGTACATTAAAAACTTAGTGTTGTTTATTTGAAGTCAGACCACCATAATCAAAGGAGTATCATAACTATCTCGGTGGTCTTTCTTTTCTTACACGTGTCACATTCGCAGCAAAGATGACGCGTTTGGAAGCACTGAATAAGTTTCCTGCATCCTTCCTGAAAGTTCCTAATCAACATATCCATTTAAACTCAACAACTTAAATAAGTGAATTTGTCAATATATTTTATTTAACGATTTCATCCCTCTCCTAACTGGTGGTTACTGTAGTCGTCTCCATCACCAGTGTCAATGTATTCGCGTCGGTAATTTAACAATACTCACATGAAAAACTTAATTTTCTTGTAACTTTGTTAGAGTACATAACTTTAAGATATGTTATTAAGCTGAATATTGATTCGCTATTTCTGGAACATGGAAAAAGCTTCATCGTCCTATCAATGTCACAGGATTAAAAGTGTTTTTGTCAATGAAATAAGAGTCGATTTTTTCCAGAAATTCGTCCACAGTGAACCTGACAACTTTTGTTCTTTTTTCACTAAAATGGCAGCCACAAAAGCACTTCATTTACTATGAGAAGACAATCACCTACATGATATCATCAGTTTAGTTTCAGAAGGATGTTTAACTGTGTTTGATCCACATGGAAAACTACTCAGAATTTTGTATGAAGTGGTGAAGTTTTCGTCAACCGTATTTCTTCATCTTACGTGATTGTCTGGATGCCTACTTCTACGAACCCATACCTCGTACGTGGACTCAGTTACCAGGTTTTCACTTCACAGTAGTCCAGTGAGCTGTATAAGCTGTAATGATTTCTCCTGAACGTTTTACCACAATGCAAAGCAAAACCACCAAACGTAGTCATTATCATAGTAACAACTGCTTGCATTATGTTGGTCGGTAAGTTAAGTTGTGTTGTTAGCTTGCAACGGTATAATCGGAAACAAATTGTTTCTGTTAAACAACCGATTAGTCACGTCTTCCACTTCCTTATAGTGAACAGAAACATCTTAAAATAGGATGACCTCAATAATGCACATCTTGTCTTCCTCCACCTGACAGATAGCTCCTACTCTAGCGTTGTTTATATAAATGAACCAACGAGCTACACTCACTGAAACTTATTTCCCTGCAGCTCCTACCACGCCACTGAAGTTGTTTGGATAGAAATCATACTAGAACCTGTTACCATCTTAGTGTAACTTCATCACACTATCTTATTGGTGTGAGGGCGACGTGGTACTACCGTCAAATATGGGTATAAGGTCTTTCCCTCGGACCACAAGCAAGCCGGCCGTGTTACCCCCTCCCCCTGGGGAGGCGAATCCAGTCAGGATATCCTCAAAATTGTACATCTCGGCTAATCCTACGACTTTTCGCAGTCAGCGATAAAACTGTCATACAGATACAAATCAGAAAACGAATTCAAAGAGGCCGTGTCTGGTCGTCTTCAGGCAGTTGTCCCTGGGTTATACAGACATACCAGATTAATACACTTTCTGTCTCAGGCATTTAAGAAAAGACCAACTTCCGTGGTGTGAGCAGTTGAAAAGTTATGGCCGCCCATACATTCCATAAGTACACAAAGCTCTCCTAGTCATCATTCACCCCTCATTGTGACTCCTATTCTGGCAGGTGACTTCAGTGCCCAAGTACGAAAGCTGTGACAGTCGGAAAATTGTATCAGTGACACTAATGGAGTCCCATGACAAAAAACCCACCACACCGATCGTCTATCAGAGTTGTATACAAACAATCAATTGTTGCTGGCCAGCACCAATTTCACATAACTACATTGACATTTCCTTGCCTGGTTCCATCCATCATCGAAACAACTGACTCAAATAGACTATGTAGCTAAAAGTTATCGATGCACTGAATCGATAGAAGACTACCGCTCCTTCTGAGACGTGTGTAAACTCCAATGAGGCATATATATGCCCATGATAAAACAGATATGTTAAACAAGTAACCACGAAGCCTTTTATAACCCGATTTAGCAAAAACATAACTAAACGCGTATCTGACATGGGCCATAATACCCATCCAGAGAAAGCCTGACATAATATCCAGTCAGCTGTAGAAATAGTGGCAAAACGCGTTGATAATCTAGAACCATAGGTTATTTATAGACTGGATTTCTTATGCTTCATCCAAATTGATAGATGCAAGAAAATTTGTCCCACAGGGCCTCGAATTTGAGAAGGAGCGAAAGCTGCTGAGATGCAATCTGCAAAAGCAGGACAAGGTGGATGGCGACAAGAGCCACAGTGATACGAAAGGCGTCGGCTATAGGCAACTATTCAGGCTTAACAACCAAACGGGTTGTAAACCAGGCGAGTGATAAGTGAGACAATTTCTGATGAATGCGGCTTCTCAGTTAGGTCTTAGGATGGAAAACTGGCCCGCAGCCATGCCCAATTTGCCAATATCTAACATCTACCTGAATGGAATGTGGACACCAGTCCGGCTGTCTGTAGTCTTAAACAAGGCAAAACACTGGGCCCCAATGGAGTTGCTCTGAAGGCCTTCAAGGACACTGGTCACAAGCTGTTTTCTGGGTTATCTAAGTTTCTGGGAAATGTCGGAGAATCAGACATATATATATATTCCATATTCTAGGTTCAATAATCTTGTATCAACTAAGTAGTGCTGGGGAGAAACGAGGTAGACGTTAGACGAAGAAGACGGTGGCCACATCTGCTAACTTCGACAGATTTAGTAAAACTGGCATGCTTACCGATATCTCGCACTTCCCAGATTTCTAGACCTGAAGGCATCACTGAGTTTGTGAGCTGAGAGGTTATGTGACACTGTCTGACAGTGGAGAGGGTGCGGGAAGTATATGATACCAATGGTAACAGTCATGCACTTGAAGAATTGTCCATACATTATCCTAAAGAAGCCAGATATGTTCACCTGTTTTTATGAACAACGGTAAAAACGTGGTTGACTGTGGCTGTAGGAGGTGAGTAGTAAATAGGAATTGGCGATTCTTTGATATGTATGATTTTTTTCTGATCCGAATTGACTCAACTGAAGTACATATTTCTTCCTTGATTCCCTTTCATTGCAGGCATACCTCACAGAGATTTTGAGAGAAATCGCTGTATTCAACAATCACATTCCGCATAAGAATATGTGGGAGTTGAAACCAGAATACAGGCACTATACACAAGCAGAAACCAAAAGGCAACCCAACACAGAACGGACGACATAAACGCACTGTATTTTTCTATTATTAAAATACTGAGTTTCATAACCTTTTTGTTCTCACTCATTATTTAAACTCCATGACTTCTACGGTAAAATTTGGAACCATACATTTATATAAGCGAACAGTTGCTTCCAATAAATTCAGGCTGTACAATTATAAATCCATTAATTTAGGCAAACAATAGCGGGTAAAGGCAAGTCAGATATGTATCATGGAACAAGTATAAGATGAGATTAAACAAAATGATTCTAATTGTTTGACTGAAGTGTTGTATTTAAAATTGTGAAGCTTGAAGAGAACTATTGCTCGTTCTTCATTTAGATCTGCTCCGCCTTTACTGCAATATACGTATTTTTATAAATGAAATGGTTCTCTAACCAATTTCAGAGATGATGATGATGAAATCCTGTAACCAATCGAATCTCTACAGACCAACTCTTAAAACAATTGTCATTATAACGCTAGTTGAATATCAAGTAGCAAAACAATCAATGTCATATATAAAATAATACATAAGATGCATAGATTTCCGAAAGGGGTACATAATTATACGATAAGTAGGAGAACCAAAGATGTTACATAACACGGTTGGAAATTGGATAAGATTCAATATTGTAAAAATAAAAAATTTTGGGTTTAGAATGACAAGTGGAAACAATTCAGAGTGACAATAGTAGTAATGATAATGATTATAATAATAATAATAACAATGATGATAATCGTAGTAATAAGGGAAAATTACATGGAATAACTAAATAAACAAAATAAATAAATGTCTATCCCTCTACGTCCAAGGCAGAAGTAGGGATTGTACATACTTCTTTTGCACACAAAGGTCTGGATAAAAGTCATGAATTACCAAGGCCTCAGCTGTCTTTACAAGTCTGTAACGAAGAAAACGCGGGGAGTTAGCATGGATTCTGTATATGATCTTAAAATTATGGTCAGGGTTGACCAAGTAACTGAAGTCCATCAGGTGACCAGTTTAGCCACGCTCGCAGAAAACGGTTACCATAACCGATTTATTGACAGCAATATGAAAGATAAGCAGTCTAAACTGGTCACGGACTCATCTCTAAAGAAAACCTTATTCATGAACTTGAAATTCAAAGGTGGTCAAGCTTCAGATATGCTCAAAAATTGTCTCTCTAAGGCAGTCAGTGAGACGTTCTTTGCAGCAAAATTACATATGACGTTCACCAGCCGCAAGTTGTTCTCTATCTCTGTAAAAGATTAGCTCCTCCGTCTAACCGCCTCCATATGCATGCATCTATCAGTTCACCTGCTCTTGTGGAGCAAGGTACATTGGCCGTAGTCAGAGGACGCTTTCCACACGGATACGAGTACATATTTCAGCATGGTTTTACAAGGGAGAAAGGAAGTGTGTGAGGAGCTCTATTTTTGGAACACCTGATCGACTTCTGTCACTCTGTTAACCCTGACCATAATTTTAAGATCATATACAGAATCCATGCTAACTCCCCGCGTTTTCTTCGTTACAGACTTGTAAAGACAGCTGAGGCCTTGGTAATTCATGACTTTTATCCAGACCTTTGTGTGCAAAAGAAGTATGTACAATCCCTACTTCTGCCTTGGACGTAGAGGGATAGACATTTATTTATTTTGTATATTTAGTTATTCCATGTAATTTTCCCTTATTACTACGATTATCATCATTGTTATTATTATTATTATAATCATTATCATTACTACTATTGTCACTCTGAATTGTTTCCACTTGTCATTCTAAACCCAAAATTTTTTATTTTTACAATATTGAATCTTATCTAATTTCACGCCATGTTATGTAACAATGGGTATTATTTAATTCTGTACATCAAAATTTCTTTATATATATTATCGAGAAGTTGAAATAACAACTTTAGGATTCATAATAATGTGAGTTATAAATATCGAACCCTTGACAAAGATGAAATCTTATATGTTGCATTGTTGTTAATGTTGGTTTTGTCGATTAATACATGACTGACGGTGTAATTCGTTTCTGGTTCGATTTTCCGAGAGTCTTTCAAACATTCCTCAATTCCGAAGCTGAGCCTTGAGGAACCGCCAAGAGATCGGAATCAAGTCCAATAATTCAAAATAGATTGCATTTCCTACAAGTAATCGCTTTTGTCTAATAACACTATATCGTCACCTGCATGAGACTAGCTTATAGATTTATATTCATGTCTTTTAAGTTCTCTTACAGCTCCCTTGTATTGTTGCGATAACGGACTGTTTACCGAACGTCTTCGTTGTGCTGTTTGCAGCTGACGGCTAAGGTATTTCCTTATTAGCTTGTTTATTAGATGTATCACACAATGAAACAGTATTATTTGCTGGATGACGTTTCGAACAAAATTCCCAAGTCGTGTGATTAGAATTGATATGATTATAAACAATAAATTTTCTTCGAAAGGTCATCCAGTAAATAATACTGTTTCACTGTGTGATACATCTAATTAACAAACTAATATGGAATTACTTACAACCGCAGTGTCCAAGTTTTACACATATAAGACGGCTAAGGTAGTTTTTATTTGAGGATTTACGAGAGCCTGATAAGATCTAATTGAAGAAAACATATTTTGTATACATGTTTTGTCCCAAGTTTCATAATTAGTGAATTAATTTTTGATTATTCAATTAATGTGTACGGAGTTACACTTCTTGTTATGTTATCAAAATGAAATTTACAATAAAACCAAATTATATTTCCGATATCAACATGCCACAACACACCACTAAAATAAACAAAGTTTGTATCACACGATTGACATACACAGTCACGCAGAATATTTGCACTGATTGTTAAAAATCTGTAAGAATGGCTTGCACCTTCCTCAGAGAGTATAAAAGAAGTTCGACTCATTCAATTACCTAGGAAATGGCGTACATGAATACATAAGGATAAAAACAATTTTCTTCCGCACACAGCAATACGAAGAAAATCATTTAGCCAAATACCTACAGTCAGTGGCTCTTTGTGATCTACAGTAAGGGAAAGCATATATCTAAAGTGTGAGCAGGATGCCAAGATTAGCGTTTACCAAGACGGACTGATGCTCCAAAAGAGCTGCGTGAACTCCCTGCATTGACTGGATTTCCGTGACTGTCCTGAAGACCAGTTGCAGTGGCCGGTCTTGCAGGGGGGATTGCAGCGCTTACGATACTTCCTACCGTAGTGGAGGACTGATCTACATCTTGTTCTTCTGTTTCATGTTGAGAGCCGCTGGCTGTACCAGAAGCGGAGGAGTAACTAAGCAATGCACCACTAGCTGTCCCCGAACCGCAGTTTGCTTTTCGCATCGCGATTTCCAGAAGTTCTGCATCACTTAGATTTCGACTGGCAACGGACAGCAACGAAAGCATTTCTTCATGAATGCGTGATTCTGGGAATTCCACCTGAAAATCAAAGGATACAGGAATATTTAGCCATAGGCACATTCAAGATTTAGGATCAAATGTAAGGAGGTAATGTCGCTTAATAAAAAGGCACTCATCAGGAATCAACTGAGAGTCACCTTGGATCATTGAGTCGGTAATAATTGTAATTAGCTACACGTTTATTGAGATACGGCAGTTCTGCATATTTGAACAAAGCAAGAACTACAGTTTTAGCAGAATAAAGTGGTACCATCTTTTATTTCGTTGCCTTTTCGTCAGCTTACATGGTAAAGACATTATTAAATATTACCTACAACAACAATTTTAACATAGTCGCACAGAGTTCAGTTTAAACAAAAATCAATCGACCAATATACTCATACACTAAAAATTTATACATATATAAATATGCAATATTAACCACTATTCCGAACAATAATAATCAAACACAATGGAAACTTTTGGAGGAGGAAAGAGAGGTGAAATTATCCAGTTACCAGGGCAAAGAAAGACTGATAACCGCTTCTTTCTCGACGCATAAATCAGGTTTCAGGCGCTTGATGGAAATGGCTTCAGCAAACTTAAGGAGAATTGAGCTATTTTGCTTATTGATAATTTTGAACGACTTTTCGACGTCCACCTCATGACCCGTGGTCGAGGAGATGCCTGGTGATGGCACTGTTTAAAGCATTTGTTCCCTTTAGACGTAAGCTTTTTGGTACATGTTCAGAAAATCGTAGATATGCCCTTCTTTCTGTCCTTCCAATGTAACTGCCCCCGCAGATACATGTAAATTTGTATACACAGTTGGAGGTAACATGAGAAGGATATCTATCGATTTTTGATTGCACAAAAGGTCAAGTTGTTCGATAGACGGGAACGAGCTTAGCTGCAAGATACGCTATGGCTAGTGATGTACTCAGCCTGCTGTTGATCATCGCTGCAATATTTTCACCTTTATAATCAAGCTGAACGTAGACTGGCTTTTTTCCACTGTGATTTGTTTTACATTTTTGACTTCAAATCTTCCATACTTGTTGATGAACCTTTGAGGATACCCATTTCTCTTCAATAGATTTTCAAGGAACTCAAACTCCTCCTCTAGTTTCTCTATAGAGCATATTCTCCTCGCTCTATAGTACAAAGTCTTGACTAGACCACGTTTAAAGCTATTAAAATGCAAGTATTGTCCTTTCCATGTGGGCTTTCGATAAATTGACTTTTGACGACTACCATCTTCTAGGCGTTCCATGGCTATGCCGAGGAAGTGAAACTTTCCGTCACTTTCATGTTCCATAGTGAAGTCAATATTGGCGTGTGCACCACTGAATAATCTTAGTAGGTGTGAAGCATGACTTTCATTTTTGCACACTACAAATGTGTCATCAACATAACGACAGTAGGAAGATGTTTCGTCGATTGCGTGCTTCAGCTTTGTTCTTTCAAGGTTGGACATGAATATATCTGCTCTGTGCAAGTATGTTAATATTGTTGTTGTAGATATATTTAATAATGTCTTTGCCATGTAAGCAGCTGACGAAAAGGCAACGAAATAAAAGATGGTACCATTTTATTCTGCTAAAACTGTAGTTCTTGCGTTGTTTAAATTCATCAAGGGGAAGAAATGTATGAAAGTCCAACATATACTATTGAAAAACAAAGAATTGACAATACCAGGAACCTTAAATACTCTCAATGTAATTACATTTGTTCAGTGAGTAACCTATTTGTATGGGGCTGACTCGTACATCGTTGGTTCAACTGTAGAGTGCTCGTTTGTGGTCTGAAGTTCAATCTCGAGCCACCAACGCAGTCTTAAACCTCACTAAGCTGGTAGTAGGCCCGGCAAAGAGGGGAAGTTTGGGCGCGAGGCTAACAACCTCACCCAGCAAAAACAACCACTACTAACCTCAACTTCAAAACCGCAGTCCTATATACCAATCGGGACGCAAAGTAATTAAAAATTAAAAAAACTACGGTGACTCACAACTCACTAGCAAATTCGACTACTATTTTATGTTTCCTTCATAATTCACTAGGTTTTAAAATACAAGAGATATACCAATGTCTTACACTTCAAGACTATGCGATAAATCCGCGTCAAATTAGTTACGTTTTAATTCACAAATTTAACATAACATCCAGTATCACGGGCTGCAAATTCAAGCAAAAATTACCGTCACTTGTCATGCCTCATTTTTTGTGGGACCCTGAACCGCCTTTGACATTGTATTCTCTGGATTGGCTTTCGAGAATTAAAATCTTTATATTTATACATGACTGAATTTTACTATCACCGCTTCATTTTCTAAAGTCCCGTCTACGCTTAGGTCTCTTTGGTGATTCGAAACAACAGTTTGCGGTCTCAAGGTAATTATGCGAAACTTAACTCTCGCATGGCAACAGCAATATCCACCTGACAGCCCGATATCATCCAAGAATGATGTTGTTAACAGTACATAAATTTCACTCTTTAAGAAAAATGATGATGCTGTAAAACAGTATACCGATTTGATTTGGTTAATCAAATAGTAATTCAAGAAATCATATGAACTACTCACTACTGTAATACGTTTAATCCCTGAAAGAGATCAGTTTTCCCACCCGCGTGCTACTGCGGAGTGCTCAAAGTAGTTTAATCCAAACGGACTAACAAAGTTACGTCTCAATATCCATATATTAATTTGCCACACAATGTTAGAATATTTATGTTACGTTTTTCTTCACTATGCTCATGAGATATGTACCAGATTGACATACTATACGTTTCTGGTCCATTTGGTCATGATCTTATGGAAAGTATCTGGTTCAGGAAGTAAGATACTACACGGTAACGTATGTTTGGTATCGCATTTTTTATTCAAAATTAACATTGTTTGAAGTGTAAGTTAGTAGCCGAACTTACTTTGATAAGACGCTTTTCTGAGGAGTAGTGAATAGCTATACAATCTATGCTTCTTAAACGATGACCGCGACAGTAGTAGCTCCATTCACAAATCTCATTTTGTTCGCTTTTGTCTCGAACGTCTTTCACAAATAATACAGTGGCAGGAAACATTAGGGCATATTTCTCTAGGCATTCAATATTTCGCAAAAGATTGTCGTGCGAATTACTACACAAAACAATAAAAACAGAGATTTGATTTGTGTATGCATTAATAAACTGCGATAGGTTCACACGAAGGCATTGTTTTTGCCAACTTCAGTTGGTCAATAAAAGGCCGATATAAACAGTTTGTAACAGAATCTGGGCGAAACACTTTAAGAAAAGAAAATAATGCACAGATTGCTGGGTTTTTCAAAAGGCCAAGACACCTCTGAACCTTTTTATTTAATTCTACTCACCATTCAACAGTTATGAGCATTTACTGTAACACTGCTATACACTTTAACAAACTCGTTTCGTTTTGTATTTAAAGCACCTTGTATAACGTAACCTTGTTGAGTTTATGAGCTTTACCTTCAGATGATGCAGCTACCAACAATACCACTGAATTCAACTATCATGCAGATCCAAATGTTACCTTCGCTACATGGTTCAGGCACTATGGAAATCACTTTAAAGTGGGGTTGTCTGGCCAAGATGATTCGGCTCCTTCGAAAGCTTGGTCCACTTGAACTCGCCAGATGTTGCAATATGATACTGCTCTAAGCCCTGGTGATGATAAGTACCAATGGCTGACCTGACCGATAGCTGCTACCTTGACGTGGGGATCAGGCTTGCACATCGCAATGACCCAACAAGCTACACTGGCTGAAACTATTGTTCATGCAGGTCCTACCTTGCTAGGAAGGTTGTTAGGATAGCGATTAGACTAGAAACAGTCGCCGGTATAGTAAGATTTTTTTACACTATGCTGGGGGTCTTTAGGCGAAGACGTATTGCTGGGGAACAGGGATGTAACAGCAGTGAGGTGTTTCCTTCAGATGACCAGCATGCCAGCTATGCAGTCTCTCCACTCTGGAGGGAGGGGGTTGAAAAAGTTCGACCCCAGAAATTGCACATCCCGACTTGCCCTACGGTATTCTGTAACCGCAGGCCGTGTATGGCTGGCCTCAAGCAGTTGTTCCCTGGGCTCTGCAGTCACGCAACACTAACCCTCTTTCTGTTTCATGTATACTAAGAATCAACCAACTTCCACGGCGTGGGCAGCCAGGAAGTAACAACCGCCCACACACTTCCAAGAGCACACGGAACCTTCCTGAGCATTATTCTTCTTTACTCACATCACCCTCATCATCTTACTTCCCTACTACAGTTAGTACTATTCTTCAGGCTAGTAAGGCATCTTCATTTCACTATGTGACCACAAACAGCGGTGAGAGCCATAAAAACACTCCCCAACAGCCTCTTAAAGCCACGTCGTCAACTTCATACCGGGGCATTTAATGTCAGGACCCTCCGCCAAATCGGACAACAAGCATCACTAGCAAGAACTCTGGTATCTCGAGCCATGGATGTATGCTGTGTTTCAAAGACATACATACAAGACCCGAGTGTGTTCAATCACTTAGCCCCACACGGCCAACAAGGTGAATCAGCGAAATTCACCTTAGGGGGTCAGAAGACCCCTTAGCTAATTAGCGAGGATTCGCAGATGTAGGGATAGCACTGAGTATTAGGGCAGAAAAATTACTTCGTGACTGGATCCCAGTGTAACAACAGAAGACAAGGGCCAGGCAACAGATCGTTTTATTATGAAAATCAACACGTATTTATACATATTTCAGACAACATTATTATAGACAAGCGCAGTCATCTGATTGGTTGTTTAGGTAGACAAACGCAGGCTTCTGATTGGTTGCTTCGGGATTCCTTGACAAACAGAGTTCTCTATCTGCGAATCATATTTTGCCACGTTAACTTCGCTGTGATTGGTTGTTGACTCAGCCTTGTTCACGGCCCATATTAGTGACCTAGACCCTAACGTAGATTAGTGCCAACCAATCGGCTAGCAGCCTGCTCTCACCACACTCGTCCCCCCGTCAAATACGTGCGACTGAAGTCGGCTTGATCTACTTGGTGCAGGCGTCATCGTTGGCTTGTCTCGCTGTATCCATTTCTGGAGCTCGCTGACGTTCACGCGCCTCTCATTGTTCGCCATTGCGACTGTGTCTGCGTAACCCCATCTCGAAGTGACCATATATGGTCCTTCCCACTTTGGAAACTGTTTGCCTGACCCTGTCGAACATTCGTCCATACTTCGGCTCACACTTTCATATGCTGCTTTCACCCGACCTCCCAGCAGCGTCCCAAGTAGCAGCTCCATCGCTGACAGATCTTGAACGCCACTCAACTGCGCAGAAGCCTTGAAGTCCTGCCCGAAGATGCATATGTCTCCATCAAAAACTGCAGGGTATAGGCTTTTCATTTGTCGGTAGGCAGCGACACCAGTACATAGTCGTATGTGTGTGGTCCGTCTGAACGATTCCGCTAGAAAAAGGAAGGACGGTGTAAACCGTCGTTGTCTTCACGCAGTCTTCGCTTACGCCCCAACAGAATGCAGTTCGGATGAACTATAGAATGACTTCTACCACAAACTGTTTAATTTGCTGCGGAAAGCACAACGTTCAAACAGAGTCGTTTCAGTAAGCGACTTCAATGCCCAAGTAGGGAAGTTGTGCCAGACTGAGAAGTATACAGGTGGTACGTACGGAGTCCCCTGCCGAAGAACCGACAACAGTGACGGTTTTCTACAGTTTTGTTCAGACAACCATCTGTTCATAATCAGCAGTAACTTTAGGCACAAAGAGAGACATCACCTAACCTGTCGACCACCATCATCAAAACCAACGCTGGACTCAGACCACATAGCGATAGGGTATCGTTGGAGACGGTAAGTAGAAGACTGTCGCTCCTTCTGGAACACGTGTGTAGACTCTGACTACGCTCTACTTTGCGAACGTTTATGCTCATGTCTTAACGCACATAGGAAATTGACAGCAGCAAAACAGTCACGTCCCCAATTAGATCGAGACTCTCAGTCCCTATAAAAGGAAGAAATAGCGAAATGAGTGTCTCAGGTCGAAATCCAGTAGCCTGGAACAACATACAGTTAGCTGTAGACACAGCTGTAAAAGCTGTTAATAAGCTAAAACCAAAAGTTAGTAAGAGCTATTGGATCTCCTCCGCCTCATCCGAACTTATTGACGCAAGAAGACTGATTCCGACGAGCTCCGATTATGATGAGGAGCGAAAGCTACTCAAACGAAAACTAACAGGAAGTCTTCGCAACGACTGTGAACAGTGGTGGGCGAAAAAAGCGAAAGAGATGGAAAATGCATCGGCGATTGGTAACAACAGACAACTATTTAGGCTTATCAGGGAAACAGGTGATAAAAGCGAATGTTAAGTGAAATAATCTCTAAGAAGAATGGCATCATAATTAGCCCGAAAAATAAACGACTGGAACGCTTGAGAGAGCACTTTGAGGAGCAGTTTAGTTGGCCTACAGTCACACTTAACTTACCGAGCATCCAACACCTTCGTGAATGGGATATGGACACATGTCCTCCTTCCCTAACTGAGGTTACTAAGGCTGTCACTAGTCTGAAACGAGGCAAAGCAGCAAGATCCGATGGAATGATTCCAGAGGTATTTAAGTGCGGTGCAGACAGTTTACTGTCCGCGTTAACTAAGGTATTAGGCAGCATCTGAGAATCAGAGGAAGTCCCATCGGGTTGTAGTAAGTCATTGATTATCCCGATATACAAGAAGGGAGACAAGTCTTCCTGTGATAATCAGATGGCGATTAGCTAGACTAATATGATATCTAAGGTTCTACGCTCAATAACTATGAGTATGAGTAGACTCTGAACGAACACGAGAGAATTAGACAGGCTTTAGACCAGGAAGAGGGTGTATTGATCATATCTTCACCCTTCGACAGATTCTGGAACACGGACATTCTTACCGGCGTCCAACAATCAGCAGTCCGCTCCGTCCTCCTTTATGGCTGTGAGACCTGGCCATTCAGAGTGGAAGACATGAAAAGCGTGGCTAGCTCTCTTTGATCATAGGTATCTGCGTTCTATCTCCCGTGTGAAGTGGTGTAATAAGGTGAGCAATATTGAGGTGAGGCATCGGTCGAGTTCTAGGTAAGGAGGGGGATATCAATCGACGAGGCTGTAAAGCTAGCTACATCGACTGAGATGGTTAGGATATGTGTTACGTGTGCCTAGTCATCGCCCTCTAGACGGGCAATGTTAGCTGACATAGGGTCAAGGCTGGAAAAGATCTAGCGGCGGTCAAACCAATAGATGGCACTAGTCAATGAAACCCACAACAGTTAGTCTAAGCCATGTAGGAAGGTGTAGACTTCGTGGTCACGGTCCTCGGGACGATAAAAACTAATGGCTGGAGACAATTGGTGATATGGCTCAAAATCGTTCTAAATGGCGCAGATTCATCCACTCCTTGTGCTTTCCAATGAAACTGTTTTGTTCTTCGTTACTGCTATTCTTTTGTCTCACACCTCTGTTTACTGTCTCTATTATGCATTTCTTCTACTTTCTTCTCTTGATTTGTGTGCTACATGGAGTGTGGCGACTTGAACCGCTGCACATCGGTGCAAAGATCTATGTCGAAAACAGACAGACCAATGGCTGAAGACTACTGGTGAGATGGTTTAAAATACTCTTTGTAAGCAATATCCTTCGAGTACTCGTGTTTATATATTATACAGTTTTACCCGCCTAATCCTACTTATTATAGTTCATTTTAGTATTTTTGTGATATATAATGTGATAACTTGAATCATTGCAATTTTCTTGCCAAGTTCTATGTTGAGGCTCATTCTTCCAAAGAAATTCGACAAAATCCTATTATTTACTGTGACACTCATTTGAGTTCTATGCCCTTTCTATTATTACGACAGTTATAAATTATCGGTCTTGCACGGTTAAGAAATCCTGAATGAAAATGATGTTCATTAGTTAGGTATAAATTCCACGATCAACTAAAGGTGCAATGTTGTACTGCACTTTTTCGATTGTAACAGAAGTTAATAAATTTATAGACCATCCAAAGGATGAGATCACATTCATTACACTCGGATTTCATATCAACAGCCCAGTGAAACTCACGTAAAAGATGCGAAGGGAGTGCCAAGAAAATACATTGCACTAATCAAGGCACTCTATTCAAACTCACGTAGTCGTGTAAGGGCTTATGGGGAATTGTCATCTGAATTGATAACAACCAGTGGTGTCCGACAGAGAAGTCCACTTCACCCATTTCTGTTTAACTTCATCACACATATGCTAGTGGAAGTATCCTTAACTGAACGTAACGATTTAGGAATCTACTTGTTAGCAGGGAATAGTCTTATGGACTTAGAATATGCAGATGACATAGTCCTGTTAGGGTAGGATGCTGACAAAATGCAGAGTCTTCTGAACACCTTGAGCAGCAATCTTCGTATGTTTGGCATGCGATTCGCCCCTACAAAATGTAAGATGCTGCTACAGGACTGGACTACGTCAACTCCTAGCTTAGTGATAGGAAGTGAAGTGATAGAACGTGCTGACCACTTCACCTATTTGGGAAGTTGTAACAGCACCAACGGATTGATTGGCGAGAAAATCTCAGCACGGATCCAAAAAGCTCGAGCTGCTTTCGCTAACTTACACCATCTCTGGCGTAGGCGTGACATCCGGCTATCAACCATGAGACGTGTGTACTGCTCACCAGTTCTCTCCGTCCTTCTCTATGGCTCTGAAACATGGCCAATACGCGTTGAAGACATGAAAAGGTTGAGTGTTTTCGATCATAGATGTCTGCGATCTCTTTCTCACGTCAGGTGGTTTAATAAGGTAAATAATGTTGACGTTAGGCGGAGTGTTGGGCAAAGAGGGAAAATCAATCGACGAGGCTATAAAGTTACATAGATCGAGATGGCTAGGTCACGTTCTGCGCATGCCTAACCATCGCCTCCCCCGACAGGCATAATTAGCTGATATAGGTGCAGATTGGAAAAGAGTGAGTGGTGGCCAAACAAAAACGTGGCATCAATCCATGAAATCCTTGACAGTTAAACTGAGTCAGGTAGGGAGATGCAGACTTCCGGGTTGGGGCTCTCGGGACTATAGGAATCCATGGCTGGAGACAATAGGTGACATGGCTCAAAATCGTTGTCAATGGCGCAGATGTATTCAGTCTCTGTAATCTTTCATATTTCATTCTATTATTACCCATTCTGTTTCGCTCTTATACTTATCAAACCCTATTGATTCTCTTCACTTATCTTCTTGTCTACCTTTGTGTGCTATTTGGAACGTGGCAACTTGAACTGCTGCACTTCGGTGCCAAGTTCTATGTTGAATCCAGACAGAGACGGACGTAAAAGATGTATACCAAATTTCAAATAGTGTTATAATTTTATTGACTGATCATATCAGGTTAATTAATCGATGCTGTTATTGAGACTTTAGATGTGTACTCGGCAATCAACACAAAAGAAAGTGAAAGCTTTAAACAACTTTGAAAATTCCTTATACCGCTGAGTATACGAAATATCAAAAACAAGCAGCATATATATATATATATATATATATATATATATATATATATATCGAGAAACTTACCTAGTATACGAGAATACATTATTGTATCGGTTCATGGTGAGTTTGACAACAGGCTATAACAAGGTAATAAATAAAACAAGCACTGAAGTCAGAATAGAGGTTACAAACATTCAACGGTATTATTAGTATTCATAATTTCACCTATGGATGTTTCAGGTTTTGATTAACAAGTGAAACGTGTTGTCACGTGTGGTACGACAGACACAGCATTTTAGGAAAACGCTCTGATCCTTATCACTACTATTCCTCATACTATATCAGTAATTTACTCTTGCATTACTACTATACGCTCTTAAGTGTTGTTCCATGTTTCAAAATAGTAGCACACTTGTTAAAAAAGGCTTTATAGTTGGTTTTCTAATATGCCAGCTCATGAAAGAGATGTAACTCAGTAACCAACCACACTGTATAGTATTGCTGTGAGCTGCATACTCAACATATGTGACCGGCCGATAACTGCTACCTTGTCGTGGTGGTTGGGCTAGAATAACACAATGACCGAACATGCTAAACTGACTGGGACTCTGTCCCTGCAGGCCCTACCGTGTCAGGAAGGTTGTTTGGATAACGGTTGAACTAAAAGCAGTTACCATGGGGTGCATGGGCTCCAGTATCCAATCGGATCAAATGGCGTATGAACCCATTTGGGTCACCGGCAACCATGGGAATGCAGCTCCTGACGCTGCTCCGCTGCCTTGCGGATTAGACTCCAAGTCAAAGGCTCGCGGGGGTGGTCCCTTAATAAAACAACCTGCTTCGGTCTGGGCGCTCGGACAGTATCTCAGCCCTCACACAATGAATTGAATGAAGCAACAAACAATCAATGAAACTTATCGCGTGATATTACACGCGTTGCGATTTCCTTCTATCTTCCCTTCCCGATGATAGTTAACGAATACTGTTTGAACTTGTTAAGCATGACTGTTTTCCTTCCAGATGAAGTTCTTTATCCGTTCTCTACTTATATATATATATATTTCTCTTCTTCCTTTCTTTTTTTGATCTATGTTGTTTTATTATTATTGTGGTGCATCCTTTTTGGTGCCATATTTTACCAAGTTATTATGCGTTTATATAAGTAAATAAATAAACATGTTTACTCATAACAAGTCTAAGCCGAAGAAAAAGGTCTCTACAAATGCACTAATTGTTGGCAGTCCTAACAAAAGTGTGTACGTTTATCCTGAAAGGCGACAAAAATACTTGAGTATTCACACAAAGTAAAAAACCTGTTCGACATTTATCTTAACTGACCGATTCATTATTAAGTTATTCATTAACAAGTGTGCTCTAGTTTGTATCAGCTAATACGGAAATTCAGCTCATGAAAACACGTGAAATTTTTAGTATATGTATACATAAGGAAATGTGTTCAAATTACTTCTTACTTTACGAGTAGAGGAAAGTAAAGACTTCGCAGCATTAGGACATTTAACAATAACTATTGTTGCACGGTTTTGTAAATCTTCGTAACTAGTTAGTCGTCCAAGGGCCTCATCACAGGCTGAACATAAACCTTCAACACAAAAATATTTGGCTTCCATAGCCAGTTCTTCCAACTCTTTTCTGGTTTCTGGGAGGGGAACTGAACCATCTCGAATGTAGTTCAAAATTGTCCCGAAATGTTTTCCACTGCGATCTATTAGTACCCAGCCTGAAATGAAAATGAACAAATTTATTCTTATTATATAATAAGAATACTTCTGTTGGGAAATAAGTGGAAATTAATTCTCTGTCGTATGTAGCATTTTATGAACCTTTTGTAGCCACCTTATCTCAACCAATATTTTGCTTTATATATATATATATAAAAACGATCTACGGATAATAGGCTGTTATACTGAGACTGGACGAATCGATAACGTGTTCATCTTCTCCCAGTTGGTTAAGCACATTCAAAATTACTGACGGTAGGAAACCAGGAGTCTGTCTGTCTGTTTTCGACACAGAACTTTGCACAAATGTGCGGAAACCAGGAATGGCTTTGATTCACTGAACAGAATTGTAACTTAGTGTCATCTGTTAGAGAAAGGCGTTGCTGAGAGTTTTATCGATATCTTCGTAGTCCCATACAAAAGCACTTCCAAGAGAGTGAGGGAATTGAAGCAACGTCGTCAACGACCATCAGTAGTGATGTTTGACACAGTTGCTTCATGTCTTTGTCTTATCGATCGATAAATCTCTGAAAACACCTCCGAAAGATCTACATGGTGTTGGTGCTGATGACTGCTCTATTTTGGGTACGCAGAAGATATGGTCCTGCAAAACCATTGTATACAGGCCATCCAAATACCATTCAACTAGTCGGTGATTACAAGATGTGATTTGTACAATCCAAATGAAACTACTGGTGCAATATAGGTTCAAATCAGCATCCGCGCCCAACATCACAGGTGAAACGTTAGTAATACAGAATTATATGTATCTAGATGCTTGTAAGAGTGTTGGTGGTGAGACAGGCAAGATTTAGAACCGTATAGTAAGAGTTAAGACGTAATGCCGGATGGCGCCGCTACGTTAATTTGGCCGTCATAGATTATTGACAAATCCTGGTCAAGCAACCTTCCCCCGCACAAGTCAAACTTTAACTGATGATCGTCTATGTCCTCTTGGAATTTAGAGCACTTAGCGGAGTTAACATGTATACGGATTTCCACTATTTTTATAGCTTGAAACAATACCGTATTTTTGATACAGGTATGGAATTTTCAGCATGTGATATCGGTAGCCCAAGTTTCGCAGGCCGACCACAGATATCAGTGCGCGTCGGCAGAGGATCGAACCCCAGACCATGTGCATGGTCGACGAGAGT
This sequence comes from Trichobilharzia regenti, assembly GCA_944472135.2. Taxonomy (NCBI): domain Eukaryota; kingdom Metazoa; phylum Platyhelminthes; class Trematoda; order Strigeidida; family Schistosomatidae; genus Trichobilharzia; species Trichobilharzia regenti. Next base: position 51,037,232 of record OX235270.1, read on the forward strand.
CCTAACCGCTGTGCTAGCGACGAAGTTTGATGGCAAGTGCTTGGCAGATTGTGAATTGTCCTTCAGTTGTTGACGTTATCTTGACACGACGGTTCAGGATGCGTGACGACTTCACCCATTTATTTATGTTGCGCAGCTGATACACTAATGGCATGGCACCGTCAGAAGCTGAAAAGACCGCTTAGGTTGCAAAAGAAATGAGAAGATACTGCATAAAAGTGCTAGGGATCTGCGACAGCGGGTGGAATGGAAGTGGGCTTTCCAAATGGTCAACTTGACAGTCAGTAATTTACTACATCCACGTAAACGACAACCACAAGAACGCTGAGTGAGTGATGTCATTAACATTCTCATAAGCTCCAATGGAATGGCAACCGACCTCCTCCAAGATTCAACTCAAAAAGTAGGAAAGTTACAATTGCACTATCCTACGCTCCTACAAACAACGGAGACCAAGAGAAGAATTCTACTAACAACCGTGGACAGTAATGAACGAACACCAAATGCTGACATCAAAATCCGAATGTGATATGAATGTAAAGCTGGGAAGAGAAACACAGGAAAAGGACTCATAACATATTAGAAGGCTCTTCGTGATATAAATGATAATGACACAATCCTCTCAGACTTCTGTACGTTCAATGATTTGGTGAATGGAGACAGCATGTGCAAAGGCGAAGCGGGTTTCAGACAGATAGACTTTATCTCAATTACAAGAAAGTAGGAACAGCTTATTGGACATAAAATAGAGGAGAGGAGCAGACAAGGGCTCAGACTATTATCTAACGGAAGAATCCATCAATGTCAAGTTGAAAGCCTTTAATGGAGCTGGATTACAATCCACTTTTAACATTCACACACCAAAAGACAAATCTTTAGAGGACATCACTACTGCAACCATCATAGAAAAGTTGGAAAAGCTACGTAGCATCAGAGGAAATAAGTGTGGAAAAGCAATGGAATTCTTTGAAAGGAACAATGAAAGAAACCTGTAGAACCAACTTAATGCAGAAAAGACAAGACTAGGAATGGTTCCCTATGGACAACTGGAACTTGGAGGAACGGATGTGAAAATATGGATGAACTAGTGTGAATATCGACAGTGAAAAGGGAAACTGAGTTCAATCTACAGTTAACTGAATAAATAATTGAAGAGTTCTGGGAAGGACACAAGACAATTCCATGGCATTGTCAACAGAAGCCCAACAGGCTGTAAGACGGACCAAAGACCTCCATACAGCATAACCATATCGCTATCTGGGAAGAGATCGATACTAATGAAACTAGTGGTTAGGACTCTCGCCGACCATGCACATGGCCCGGGGTTCGAGCCCACGCCGGCGCACACCTGATATCTATGATCGGCCTGCAAAATTTGGGCTACCGATATCCATGCTGAAAATTCCATACTTGTACTAAAAATACAGTGTGGAATCAAGCTGTAAATCAAAGATAATAAAAAATGAATGGAACCTAATTATCAAGGAGGAGAAGCAAAGGAAACGATGCCCTCATCGCTTCAAAAAAAAAGCTCGAGCAGACAACCTCTTAAAACTCCTCCAAGGAATGCACTAAATTATTTAAACCCCTTTCAGCAGCTACATTCTGATGCCAAATGTCAAGTGATACACAAGGTAAAACTCAGCTGCCTAATATCACCAGAATATACTACTGACTCCAGTGGATCATGCAGCAGAATGTGGGGAAGGAGAATGGAAAACAAGAAGCCGATGGAAGATTCAGACCTTATGTCAAATGTCTTACAAACTCGAAGATCTGCATGCAAAAAACACTTAGGTTGAAAAAGCAGTGAAAACAGGGCTACTAATGACCATGGAGAAGGCATAGGTGATACAGATTTGTAACCAACAACAAGATGTTTTATTCACCAAAAACAGGAGTAATCTGAAGTCGTTTTCACCCAATTATCTAGGCGACATCAAATGAGGATCTTAAAAGCAAGGCATATTTTGCCTATTCGAAACTCAGGGTAGGAATCTGCTGCACACCACAAACAAGATTCAGATTTTTAAGAATAATGCCAGGTCAGTTCGTCAGAAACTTGGCGAGTCACAAAGAGCATTTTCAACAACCTGCCGCATACTGGAGACCACATCACCTGTAAGGATTGAACACACGAAACTCTAGCAATAAACTAGGGAAGGAGTTTTTGCTTAAAATTTGTGCGGAAGGAAGTTGAGATGGAAACAAATTGAGGTAACGGTTGGATGACATCACGTGCCACGCCATTTGGTAGAGCCTCGATGTGAAACGACGAGTTGGGCGTCCGACAGGAAGTGTCAGAGATCGTGTGATGACCGGGAGAAAGCTTATAGGCAGTCACAGAGCCCGCTAAATTAGTCCGCAGATGATATAATATGGAGAGGTCCTTTCCTCTAGAAAGCCATGGAAGCAATAATAATGCAATCATTCTCAGGAAAGTACGACTAATAGGGGCAAATAGTGAGTCATGATATAATTACCGTCATCATCTGTTTTGACTTCCAAGCGACCACTAAACATCGCAGCCAACATTGTATTGCCTCTCAAAAGTGTTCCGATAGTTGTGAAAAACAAAGAACCACCGACATTAAGCTTCACATAATTATTTAGGCGCTCCAATGCTTCCTCTTCGCCTGCCATGAAACCAAAACCTAGCGCTAGACTTGACCTTGGAGCTTTGAAAGCGCTTCGACTAACAGCCCACAAATTTAAACCTCAGTATTTCGGATTCAGATTTATTTGTTGAGTATAGAATGCTTGGAGCCTATGTTAATCCTTTTCTAGTAGATTTCTGTGGTTTTCCAAACCCTTCTTGAACGAATCGTTTGAGGTTGCAGACACCACATTCCATGTACTTTTCTTTTTTTTTCTTTTTTCGATTACAGCTTGATTCCACACCGCATTTTTGGTACAAGTAAGGAATTTTCAGCGTGGATATCGGTAGCCCAAATTTCGCAGGCCGACCATAGATATCAGGTGTGCGCCGGCGTGGGCTCGAACCCCGGACCATATGCATGGTCGGCGAGAGTCCTAACCACTGTGCCACCCTACTCGTATTTTATTGGTATTTACATATCACATTATGCATTCTAATCGTATTATCCACTCCGGGATTTTATAAATCGTTTTAAACCCAATAACTTCCATATTTGCAATAAACTCAAGAAAAAGCACCATGGAGGTTGGCAGCGTGCCTTAAAATCTACACCCATACATCACACCACTGTTCCAGTTATCATTAGCACCAACTGCCGGTCCCTGCCTAATAAAATTCTTGATTTTCAGTTTCTGTTGTCTTCTAGCACCTACCACAATACTTGTATTGTCACTCTACAAGAAACCTGGCTCCATGACTCATACGATGACAATATTGTGTCTCTAAACAATTTCAATGTTTTTCGACAAGACCGTGTTTGTTCCAAGAAAAAATTTGGTGGAGGTGTTGCAGCTTTTATTCACTCAAAATGGTCCATTTCTAACAAAGTTTGTTTCAAATTCTCGAATGACTTCATTGATTGCATCACTGTGAGATGTCGCCCGAAACACCTGTCAAAATACAAATTCATTTATATTTCTAATGTTTATGTCTCTCCTGGCTGTACAATATTGGATTTATCTATGTTCGCCGATGAATTCACCGCTTTTGCTGCAGCTTGTTTCGAGAACTCTTTATCAATAGTAACTGGCGACTTCAATGGAATCGATTGCTCCTTCCCTATATCACTTGGTCATGACAATATTGTTAACTTTGCCACCCGTCTTGGTAAAAAACTGGATCTAGTATTCATTAATGATGCTGGCATATATGAAACTCGCAAACGTGCTCCTCCACTGAATTCTGACCACTGCATCATACGTGTACTGCCTAAAATATATTCCAAATCACACAAAGGTGTCCTTTCTCACCTCTACAGTAAAGTTCAACGGAGATGCTACTCAAAAGACAACCTAGACAAGCTCAGATGCATGTTGAAAGACACTAACTGGGACTTATTTACAGAACAAACATTAGATGAAACAATCACAAACACTACCGATTATCTTAAATTCTGTTTCGAAATATGTTGTCCTAAAGAAACATTATTCATTCGATTTGATCGCTTATTGTCAATGGAGTTGAAGATTGAACGATCAATTCTTGGTTGTTTGCTCAAAATCAACTTCCTCGATTTTCGCGGAGGCATCAATACGACAGTCATCGTCTCATCGGTCGCTGTTCAGAAAGAAGAGTTAAATATCGTCAGAAGTAACATAACGATTTATTATTGTAATATTTGTTTACAGACCTTAGTTTTCTTAGTTTGCTTAGTGATACTTGATTTATATGCTGGTGTAACAATACATAATACTCAAGTCAACAATTGGTGTTCTGGTTTTTTCGTCCGTTGTTACTAAGCGTTTCTCAGAAATCTTCTAAGAACAGCGTAGGCCCGAGCGTAGCGAGAGCTGGGCATTAACGGTTTATGAGACTTTGATGACAGTTTCTGACGATAGAAACAGATCTGGCGGATTCAAACAGTTGGTGAAAGTTTGGATAGTCACCGTTCATCTTTCCTGGTGCCGGTCAAGTCCTCTTTGAACAAGCAATATCTGGAACTGTTTTGGAATTGGGTCAAGTTCAACAATGCCTGGGTCAAAGAAGGGACAGAGTGTCTTGGATGCAAACAGGAAAGTAAGTCATGGTGACTTGTCTGTTAATTGTAACGATGTGTCTGATGTTAAACGCGATATGGTTGATGTTACTGTTTCGCCGTTCAGGGATAATAGGAACATCAAACTCCCTAAATTAGAACCACGGTGTTTTGATGGAAACCCGGCTGATTATTTACAATTTGTAAAGGAGTTTGAGATCATGTTGAGTGGTTTTTTATTAAATGATGAATTGAAATTGATGTATTTGATGAGATATTGCACTGGAGATGCTGCAAGAGCTATACAGTGTTGTAAGTTTATGAAGCCAAAGGAGGGCTACGATGAGGCTATGAGCATATTACGCCAAAGGTTTGGAAGACCTTCGATGATTGCAGGGAAATTATTCGAGGCTGTTAAGGGTAATGGTGGTCAATTACAGGATGACTCCCAGGCACTCACTGAGTTTTTAGATAATTTGCTAATTTACAAGAATGGAATGATTTCGATGAATCGAATGAGTGACCTCAACTCGAGTTTTATCCTAGAAGTAATAGCAAGACGTCTACCTACCCGACTGCAAAGGAAGTGGGTGAAGATAAGCTCCCGTATGGAGGATGAGGGTATCGAGCCAAAGTTTGATGATATCCTGAAACTGGTAAATACTAGTGTTAATCAATCTATGAGCAAGTTTTCCAGTCTATTGAATCTCACCCCTAGAATAGAGCAGTCTGAGGGTAAAACGCAATCATTGATGACGAATAGGCCTCAGAGAGGTGGATATCGAGAAGGCTCCATGATGTCTAGTAATGCATATAGACCTAGTGAGTGTAACAGGTTTCGTAGTACATCCTCAACAGATAAGTTACAAGATGCAAGGCAAACACGGCTTTGTTTTACACGTGTGCAAGAGGTGCATACAGAAGTGAACTGTGAACCAGTGAGCAAGTTCAGTGATAAGCTAAATGTAAACTCCAGGTCTGACTCCGAATTGTGTGACGATAACGTTGTTGTGAAGAAGTCTGTAGTTGCAACTGGTAAGCCGTTGCTGAATAGAGTGTCACAGAATAGAGTTACTGCTTCAGAGTGGAGTTCTGACTCCACAAGTTTACAAAGTATAACTAGTCAGAGTGAAGATATAAAACCTTTAATGATTTGTGAGGAGGAACCAAAATTGTCTACTTCTGTTATTAAAGAGTTTGAAAATGATGAACTTGACGGTAAAGTGAATATTCGTGATAATGATCATGATGCTTCACATTTGTCTTTGGTTGATCATTATGAGATGAGGGATATGCCTACTACTGCTAAGTTAAATAAAGGTTCTGTACAACTACAACGTGAAGTAGAATTGAACGCAGATGCAGTTACAGAAGGTGTGCATACTTGTGAGACAGTCAGTGTAATTGATCAGCGTGTAGCCCACCTATCATCAGATGCTAGTGTTAAACCTGAGCTGATAGTAAAAGACAGCAGTGGTGGTGGTCTTATAGGTAGACAAATTTCTGAAAGCCGAGCAACAACAGCTTTTGATCCACCGCTAACTTCATCAACTGATATCAATCAGTCGTCGTTGGTGCTGTCATCCACAATGAAAAAGACACCCATCAACTCAAGTATCTTGTGCAATGACTATGATAGTATTGGTGCGTTTGAAAAGACGAAAGATATTGCTCAGTTTAGTGAGAATAAGCCAAATGTAAACGAGAGAGTAATTGTTAAATTGACTTGCACGAATAAAGGCATTTCTAGTTTCAAGTTACTATTTGAATGTTATTATCTTTGGTGTAAATTACTCTGTTTCTATACTTGGTTGATGAGATATGTCGTGTGTTTGTTGGTCATCTACATTCTGCGATACAATGACATGGGCGTGTTGCCGTTCAGATTTGAGGATATAGCTGATAGAAGGAAGTTAGCAAATGAACTATGCGACGATTTTCCAACCTAGGGCGTCAACCTGAGAAGGGTTGTAGGCGTACTGCTGTAAGTCCTACAGTTCTTCAAAGGGTAGCGCATCAATGAGCAGTCCAATGTGCTTGGTGTATGATCTTGTACATATGTTCATATTGTATATACTGAATTGATATCATTTATCATCTAGCTGTTGGTAATTCTGTTTGTGTCCGGACGACTTTCACTTGGATCATCAACCTGAGAAGGAATGTAGGCGTACTGCTGTAAGTCCTACAGTTCTTCAAGGGTAGTTTGTCGTGTCAGGATCCACAACATTTGATGTGTTGATTGTACATATGTTTGTGTTAAATAGTTGTGTGAGTTCCAATTGATGTAATTGTTGGTTAATCTTGTTTGTGTCTGGACATTCCACAACTTACAATCGTCAACCTGTGAAGGGTTGTAGGCGTACTGGTGTAAGTCCTGCAATTCTTCAAGGGTATTCCATCAAGACATGAAATGCGAGTTTGTGTGTACTGTTTGTATATACGTTTGGTGTGTCATATCAATTGGTGTTATTTGAATTCATTGTGTTTACTCGTTGTTTTCGTACCTTGTTGTTATTGCATAATTTTGTTAAAATTTTCGTCGTGATTACTTCTGAAGTTGTGGCCACTCTTCTACATCCGTGAATGAATTGATTGATGTTAAGGACAGCAGATGGGTCGTATACGCCGGGGAGGCTAGGCTATTGCTGAGAATGAAATGCACACGGAGATAATTGTTAGCTGCGGTCCGACACGCCGGGGAGAAAGAGTGTAAACGACTGAGGCTCGCATGCGTCACCGCTACTAGAACTGAGGCAGAATGAGTGAAAAGCGATTTCAGTGATAATTGATAGTGAATAGAAAAGAGGATGCTTGAAGAGTATCATGAGGTGCTGCTATGGTCACGTTGCATTCTGCAAGAGTCATTCTAGTAAGTGGCGATTGTGTTGCAAGATGTCAAGAGGAGGTCTCTGTCTGGAGGCGCAGGTCGTCAGCGATGTGTGAGATTGTGCTGTGGGTATGCTTGTGGTGTGTTGGCTTTCCTGTTTGTTTTCCATTTCAGCTCTGTCCGTGTGACCCAGGTTCTCGCAATGGTATCCAAGTCGACGTGCATTGGTCGTGAAGGAAAAAAGGGTTGGATCCCTTTTTTGCCGGGGAGTGTCAATGGAGTTGAAGATTGAACGATCAATTCTTGGTTGTTTGCTCAAAATCAACTTCCTCGATTTTCGCGGAGGCATCAATACGACAGTCATCGTCTCATCGGTCGCTGTTCAGAAAGAAGAGTTAAATATCGTCAGAAGTAACATAACGATTTATTATTGTAATATTTGTTTACAGACCTTAGTTTTCTTAGTTTGCTTAGTGATACTTGATTTATATGCTGGTGTAACAATACATAATACTCAAGTCAACAATTGGTGTTCTGGTTTTTTCGTCCGTTGTTACTAAGCGTTTCTCAGAAATCTTCTAAGAACAGCGTGGGCCCGAGCGTAGCGAGAGCTGGGCATTAACGGTTTATGAGACTTTGATGACACTTATCTTCCCCATATCTCAAAAAGCTACGTAGAAATAAAGAACTGTTGTTCAAAACTAATGATAAGCCTGGTGTAAAAAAGTTAAACATGCTGATAAAACTGGAAATAAAAAGACTAAGTGTTTCATATAATCAAAGATTTTTGTCATGTAAAACCCCTTCTAATTTATGGAAACTTTTCAAAGAAATTACTAACGGTAAGCGATGTATTTCTGTTCCATCTCTTAATGTTGACACTCTTAATAAATCTTTCATACGCTCTTCTGTTGATACCCTTCCAATTGATACAAATCATATTGACAATAACTTTAGTGGTTTTAATACCCTTGATGTGCTTAAATGTCTCCGGTCTTTTAAGCCTTCTCAAAGCCTTGGTCCTGATGGCATACCCGCCATTGTCCTCAGAAATTGTGCTGATATTTTGTGTTATCCTCTTACTAACATTTTAATGCTTCTTTTTCCGGTAACGTTCTACCTTTTGCATGGAAAAACATTAAAATTATCCCTATACCAAAACCATCTTCTGGTTCTGATATTAAATTTCGGCCTATTGCAATTACTTCTCCTTTTTTAAAATTGATGGAAAAATTACTTTTACTTCGTCTTGAACCCGCTTTGAAACCTTTTAATGATCCTAAACAATTTGCATACAAACATGGTAGAAGTACCTTGGATGCTGCGGTCGTCTTATATCACAATGTTGTCTCTTGTTTAGACAAAGGTGCTAAATATGTTCGTAGTGCTTTCTAAGACTACACATCTGCTTTTGACTATGTACCTAGGGGCCTTTTGTTAAATAAGCTATCGTTGACACAAACAGGATCCTGGGCTAAGAGTTGGTTGCATTCCTATTTTTCTGATAGAATGCAGTATACTGTATATAACGGCAAATCTTCTTCTACCTCGCTTACAAACGCCGGCGTTCCACAAGGTGCTGTACTCTCTCCTTTTCTTTTTTCTTTCTTCCTACATGACCTACCTCATTCAAACGAAACTAACTTTGTCAAATATGCAGATGATCTGACTGTATCACTGCCTATCACTTCCGAGTCTGACAGCTCCAAACTTAATAGCTTTCTGTTGGACATCAACAACTGGTCCAAGTCAAATGGTCTTATATTAAATCCTTCCAAATGTCAGGCGCTTGACTTTACTTTCAAGCATCGCCGTGACTTACTTGAACTAGTTAACTCGCATGATCCCTGTAGCATAGATGGCACGGAAATTGAAACCAAATCAAGCATTAAATACCTTGGATTAGTTCTTTCCTCTGACCTTTCATGGTCATCCCATATCTTATCTGTCTCTAAGAAAATGTTTCGTCTTACCTTCTACATTAAAAAGTTAAGACAATCAGGTATCAACCAACCTTTAGTTTTGCAATTTTTAAACTCCTGTATTTTACCTATTGTACTCTATTGCTCTCCATTAATCTTTCCTGGGCTTCTCAAAAAAGATTATATCATATTACGAAGAGTATTAAATTCTGTGAGTAGAGCTTGTGGTCTGCCACTGCATGAGCTCGCTAATACTATAGTCGAGAGGCATATAAATTCCTGTACGAAATGGGCAAAGGCTATAATGTCAGACCCTCTGCACCCCCTTTATTCACACCTGTCCCCTTGTATCTCATCAGGTAGGACGAGAAATCAATATAAAAAGATATATGCTCGTACTACTAAGTATAGAAATTCTACAATACCCTATTTAGCGTGTACTTTATGTGACGAAGACTCTGTTAGACGTGAAACTTACAAGTTACTATGTAATTAGCACAGTGAATCGACCCTTTTATCGTTCATCTTTCTGTATTTTATAGTGTTACACTTTCTATCGTTTAAATCGTTACTCTGCTATTTTATTTTTAGTTGGTATTACTATTATTACTACAATTTTGTACTTTATACACATATGGCGCGATTCTGATCGGACGTTACAATCTCTCCCCATAACGTGGATATATTTTTGTCAATTTCTGGAATATTGTAGTGGATATTATACCACTGGTCAACTATAACTTATATTGGCTGCTACTATAGCTTCCATTTCTGCAAATATATCACCGCCAGTTATCAAGTTTGGATCCACTCTTTTGCAGGGCTCATCCTCCTTATTGTAACTTTAGAACAACGTCACAGAAAAGAAAACTGTAGAGAAGTTCATCATTTTTTGGTTTACATACCAGGATCAATTTACAGGATAATTGGTTTCTATATACTCTGTATCTTACTTTTTAGTACTTTGTAAATTTATTGTTTATTTATAAGCAATAAAATTCCATACGGTATCCATAGTAGTACTTAATCTGTATATCCACTCGATATACTATTTTTCCATATACCCGTTTTCTATTTAGCTCGGCTTTAACTTTAAACCATATTGATTAGTTTTCAGCAATGGCACAACGTAATAAACGAGTACTTTCCATACGTAAGAATAGTTTGGGTCACTCAGCTAAGAAGATACGTACATCACTGTGCGTTCCGCGTAGCCTCAACAATGTCCCCGAAGTCATTGTTCCCGACTTGTTGTCAGAGGTATATGCAACTGCTGAACAAAATAAGTTGGACCTTATATCTCTAGGAAACTCTGTGAAGGAATTAAATGAGAATATAAACACCATTAAGCCACTACTGCTTCTTTGTAACCCAACTCATGATGCTAATCCGGAAAGTCTGCTGAAATCTGAGCGTATGTTAGACTTTATAGCCAGTGAAGTTACTAAACGAATCATGTCCTCGTACAACGTTCTCGCTTACAATCTGCCTGATCGAACGCCTCTGGACAAAATCAAAGTGACATGTCTCCAAGCGTGTGGCATGCCATCAGCGAATTGCCACCTAATCAGACTCAGGAAACAATCAGGAAAGTATACTTGCCCTGTGCTGTTTAAATTCAGTAGTCCTAATGATGCTAGGAAATTTCAGTCGTCAAATAAGTTAATTAGTTCATCCACACCTTATGGTAATATTAAACTTGCCCATGACCTAACGCCATGTCAAAGACGTAGCCGCGCAAGTGTACCAAGTGTCGCAAAAACTTACGTAACAGCAGAATGTCCTATAGAAGACTCTGTCGCCTTAAACTTGAGTAAACCTAATGGTACAGACATACATGAAATACTCTTAAATAATAAAAATTTACCTAGTAAACTCAACGATGAAGCAACTACGGTCATAGACTTAGATGCATCTTCAGAGTTATGCTCGCTAGCCACATCACCATCAGCCACTAATACCACTACCAACGTTAAGCAAAAGACTAAGCTCGAGCATGTAGCATTAAGCATATCCTCCCCGAGCAGCACTCAGATTAGTGAGCATACAAAACAAAGTAAAATAACCCTGCCATCCAGAATACCTGTACTCAAACACATCACTGATAGGTTTCTCAGCAGCGAACCAGATAACATTAACTTAAGCGACCCCAATCATACCACTAAACCAGGGAAGCAGAATAAGCCCTCATACCGCCATAAATCTAACGTCAATGAAAAGAGAGGTAACCCGCCGATTCATCCAACATCGAACAAGTCTTCGTCCGATAGACACAACAGACGCTATATGTCTGGGCACCCTAAAAATAAGTCGAAGCCCGACGGGTAGGCATACACCTACCCCGACACAACTTTCCAATCTATGGCTACTATAGACAAAAGTTTGATCCAGGGACCTCTACAACAAGGAACAAGTGCGCTAGGCATGTTTCCTAAAGGTGGCCTTTTGACTCACCACATCCCTGAAAACCATCGCATACAGACCACCCAAGACCGTCAATGGACTAATATTTACGAAAATAACTTAAACACACAAAATATTAGTCATAACTGCGATACACGTAACTCTACCCCAGCATACTATCCACAAGGAATACCTACCTCCCACCCATCCAATCTAAATTTTCTCAGCCAACACGAAATTTCAGCCTCAATATTGACGCAAATAGCACACATACTGTCAAGCCACTTATCACCGGATGGGAGGGCGATGCATTGGAGGCACGGTATTATGAACACCTCACACCCGCCGGGGTAACAAACGATGGCACATCTCTCTGTGCTGATACTGGTGTAGGGCACTTTTCCAGCACTGCTAGTAAGTGGCCACCATCTGAGTTAGCACCCATCAAACAATCTGTTCTAGACGCCATAAACCTTGGAGAGAATATTTTTAAAGATATATGCGATTTCACCGTCACCCCTAACTCTCTCTCATTCTGTCTTATCAATGCTCGCTCCTTACTCAACAAAATGTTCGACTTCACGACATTATCCCTAATTTGCAATCCGTCTCTCATAATGATTACTGAGACATGGTGCACTCCTCAGATTTGCGATAAAGATATTTCTATTGATAACTATTATGTATTCAGAGGCGACAGAAACTATGGTAGAGGAGGAGGATGTGCTATGTATATCAGGTCTGATATTAAGGCCATACAGTGCTTCTACCCAGAGCTCATCACAGATAACGATTCAGTGTGGGCTATTCTAAGACTGTCTCACTCCAGTTCCTATCTTATAGGTTGCATCTATCACCCCCCGTGCTCAACCGTTGAAGGTAATATGAAGCTTGCTAGCACGTTCGCTTACGCCACTTCACTACCTCACACGGCTAAGATTATATGTGGGGACTTTAATATGCCCGATGTAGTCTGGCAACCACTTTCCTCACCAAAACGGTACAATGAATTTATCAACATAATAGAAACAAAAGAATGGCAACAACACGTACAGTATCCTACCAGGCTATCTAAGATTTTAGATCTAGTTTTCACTAATGGTATCATCCCCACTACCCTTCGAGTAGGTAAAGAGTTTCCTGGCAGCGACCACAGAGTAGTATTCGGTACATTTAATATTTGCACTAGCATGAGTTCGACAATAAACGCCAACAAAGTATTACTCAGGGGTTACAGACATGCTCAGTGGGATGAACTGAAACCATACATACGCACCCTAGACTGGGAGCCATACTTTACGTGCAGCTCGGCTATAGAGACAAACAAATTACTCTATGAGAACCTAGGATTTGCACATGACTTCACCGCTCCAGTAAGACTTGTGAAAACGAGGCCTAAACAGCCCGACTTCATCCCCGTAAAGATTCGAAACCGACTGCATAAGCATGCTAGGCAATTCTACAGATATAATGACTTTTCATCACTCATTACACTCAAGCAAACTTATGATTCATACAAATCTAATCAGTTATCCGAGTCCATCAAACTAGAACGCATCCTCCACTCACGACCTGATAATACAGAGGCATTAGTTAAACTAATTAAGTCACGAATCAACAACAACAGAATAAGTATCCCTAACTTATTATGGTTAGGGATATCATTTTAGTTAAATGTACTGAACTATATTACATGTTGTCTTATTGTATAGTTGTCGTCGCTTTTTGCCCTTTTTTCTGTGAACTGTTTCCTTTGTTGATGTTGTTCTCATTGTTTGTCCGTTATTTTCTGATTTTGAGGGGAGCAACCCAAAAAGTTGCTTCTCTCTAAACTTTTACTTAATGTAATCATTCTTTTCTCAGGCGTGAGGCTAGCAACCCCACCCTGTAAACAAAAATTGCTACAGAAACTTCAGTATGTTGAACCTCCTTGCACCAAAAGAAAAAGTCTGTGTAGGAACATGGAACGTCCGAACTATGTACGAGACTGGAAAAGCTGCCCAGATCGCCAACGAGATGAAAAGATACGGAATACAAGTGCTGGGAATATGTGAGAGCAGATGGAATGGGAGTGGACTCACCAAATTGTCAACAGGTGAGTCAGTGATCTACTCCGGTCACCCAGAAGATAACCACACGCACACTGAGGGCGTGGCTATCATGATGTCACCAACGGCAACGAAAGCCCTGATACAATGGGAGGCGATTTCGTCCAGGATAATGACCGCCAGGTTCAACTCCAAAGGAAGGAAAGTGTCAATCATACAATGTTATGCACCCACAAACAACGCAGACCTCGAGAAGAAAGAAGAATTCTACAGGCAACTACAGGCAACAATGGACAATACTCCAGCTGGCGACATGAAAATACTAATGGGAGACATGAACGCCAAACTGGGACCAGACAATACGGGAAGGGAACTCATCATGGGTAGAGAAGCTCTAGGAGAAATGAATGAAAACGGAGAACTCTTCGCCGACTTCTGCGCCTTCAACGAACTGGTGATTGGTGGCAGTGTATACAAGCACAAAGATATCCACAAGGCTACATGGGTGTCACCAGACGGGCAAACCAAAAACCAAATCGACTTCATCTCAATCTCAAGGAAGTGGAGGCGCAGCCTACTGGACACAAAAGCAAGAAGAGGAGCAGACGTTGGCTCAGACCACTATCTCGTACAAGGGACAATCCAAATCAAATTAAAAGCTTTCAAAGAAGGAGGAGCTGCAGATAGACCACAAGCCAAGTTCAACACTCAAAAGCTGAAGGACCAGGCTACAAAGGACATCTTCATTGCAAGCATAAAGGACAAAGCCGAGACACAAATCAACACTAGCGAAGAGGTCGGCGTTGAAAAGCACTGGAACAACTTGAAAACGGTGTGGAGCCAAACCTGCATAGAAATTCTAGGCAGAAAAAAGAGACAGGACAAACAGTGGCTCACTACGGACACTTGGAAACTAATAGAAGAGAGAAGGACAGTGAAGCAAAAGATTATCCAGTGCACGGACGAGCAACAAAAACAGGAGCTGAATGCAAGCTACAATACACTGAACAAAAGAGTGAAGAAGAGTGCCAGGGAAGACAAAAGAAAATATTATGAAACCATGGCAAACGAAGCAGAACAAGCTGCAGGCAAAGGAGACCTCGCCACACTCTACCAAACAACTAGGCACCTTTCGGGCAAACGTTCGACACAGATTAAGCCAATAAAGGACGACAATGGAAAGTCAATCACCAAAGAGGTGGAACAGAGAAAGCACTGGGTTGAACACTTCAAAAGACTTCTAAATCGTCCGCCACCTACAACGCGCCCAACAATACCAACAACGGAAGCAGAACTACCAGTGAACACTGACCCCCCGACGAAATCAGAAGTCCTGAATGCAATCAAGATGCTTAAAACTGGGAAAACACCGGGACCAGATGGAATCCCAGCAGAGGCTTTGAAAATAGACCCAGAGACAACAGCGGACTTGATGACACCACTACTGGAGAAGGTGTGGAAAGAGGGCAAAGTACCCGAGGATTGGAAGAACAGTTACTTATTCAAACTTCCAAAGAAAGGAGACTTAAGTCAATGTAAAAACTGGCGTGGAATTATGCTTCTGTCCATTCCAAGCAAGATACTAAGTCGCATCATCCTGGAGAGAATCAAACAAGCCCTAGATGAAAAACTTCGTCCGGAACAGGCTGGATTCAGGAGAAACAAATCATGTATTGATCAAATCGCCACTCTACGGATCATCATTGAACAAAGCTTGGAATGGCAGTCACCTCTCTATCTCAACTTCATCGACTTTGAAAAGGCCTTCGACAGCGTCGATCGAGAGGTCATTTGGAAACTACTTCGCTACTACGGGGTCCCATCGACAATTATACACCTCATCCAACAGTTATACGACAATGCTGCATGCCAAGTAATCCACAACGGGAAACTTACGGAAGCCTTCGAAGTGAGGACGGGAGTGAGGCAAGGCTGTCTACTATCACCAATGATCTTCCTGATTGCAATTGATTGGATAATGCGACAGACAACGGCAACCAACGAGGGAACAGGCATAAAATGGACTGACACAAAAGACTTGGAGGATCTGGATTTCGCCGATGATATATGTCTGATTTCCCATAAACTGGAAGATATGCAAATGAAAAGTAACAAGTTGGCAGAAGAAGCATCAAAGATAGGACTTCACGTGAACATAGATAAAACAGAGATGATGAAGATTCCTTGCCAACATCAACAGCAACAACAGACCACAATAAGCATAAATGGGAAGAACCTGAAAGAAACAACCTCCTTCACCTACCTGGGAAGCATCGTCTCAACTACAGGCGGAACTGACGAGGACATCAAAGCCAGAATCGGAAAAGCAAGACAAGCTTTCATTACTCTCAAATCTGTGTGGAGGTCAACAGCAATCAGCATCAAAAATAAGATCCGGATTTTCAACTCCAATGTGAAGTCAGTGCTACTATACGGATCAGAGACTTGGCGAGTCATAAAGAGCATCTCAAACAAACTTCAAACCTTCATTAACAACTGTCTCCGCTCAATACTCAAGATCAGATGGCCAGAAAAGATCAGCAACAGGGATCTCTGGGAGCGAACCAATCAGGAACCGATTGTGAAACAAATAGGCAGAAAGAAATGGAGATGGATTGGCCATACGCTGAGGAAACCATCAAGTGACATCACTAGACAAGCCCTCGAGTGGAACCCGAAAGGGAGGCGGCGAGTTGGTCGTCCAAGGGTGACTTGGAGGAGGTCATGTGAAGAGGAGATGAAAGCATGTGGGCAGACCTGGAGCAGGGTGAAAAAGTTGTCAGAAAACCGAAGTCAATGGAGGTGCGCAGCTGAAGCCCTATGTTCCTCTAGGAACTAAAGGATACAATAATAATAATAATAACTTATTACTAGATGGAGAAAAACTACACGAAGACCCGCAGGAGATATGTGAGTTATTCAGCTCCCACTTTTCTAGCTACTATACTATCGAAGAAACAGTAGATAGTCTTGAAGTTCCGACAATACCAAATCACTTTTTGGGTAATATAACATTCACCCAACAAAAGATTTCCTCCGCTATAGCATCCCTCCGGACATCATATAACGCTGGGCCCGATGGAATTCCATCTATCTTGTTGAAAAGAGGTGGTGAGGATATACCCATTATCCTACTAAAGTTTTTCATTCTGTCCTTAAATAATGGCAGTTACCCAGAATGCTGGAAACTGTCGTTTATAACCCCTAGGCACAAACAAGGACCAACTTCTAACATCGAAAACTACCGACCGATTAATATCACGTCAGTAGTTTCCAGGGTTATGGAAAAGGTTATAGGGCAAGATATTGCTTCATACCTCCACCTTCACAAAGTGTTTACTCCAGCACAACACGGCTTCTTGAAAAATCGATCATGCTCCACCTGCCTACTTGACTACTTTGATGATGTTACCGCTAAGCGTGATCATGGTTTGTATGTCACAACTCTCTTCTTTGACTTCAAAAAAGCCTTTGATAAAGTCCCACACAAGAGACTAATCCTTAAGCTAAAGTCGTACGGGTTCCAAGACCCCTTGTTATCCTGGCTCATTTCTTTCTTGGAAGATCGTTCCCAAGTTGTGAAATTTGCAAATAATTACTCGTCACCCAGACCTATAAGAAGTGGAGTGATTCAGGGTAGTGTACTAGGTCCACTGCTTTTCGTAATCTACATTAACGACATCTGCAGCGTAATCAAGCATGGTACCCCATACCTCTTTGCTGACGACTTAAAGATTGTATACAGCTTCCCCCATTCTACACTAAACGAAGGATTCACACATATTCAAGATGATCTGGATAGGTTACATAACTGGAGCAATGACTGGCAACTGCCATTCAATTCTGATAAATGTGGTGTCCTATATTTCAATAACTCCCATCCGAATTTCAGGTTACACCTAGGTAACTCTTTTCTCCAAACCCTCAGTTCCATAAAAGACCTGGGAGTTACCTACTCACAAAACTTAACATTCAGTCAGTACGCAAAAGCACTTGTTTCTAAATGCCGAAGACTCACAGGCTTGTTACATCGAAAAATGTACACAAATGAGGCTAAAGTCCTTTTATACAAAGTCATGGTTCGTCCAGTACTTGAATACTGCACAATTGTCTTCGGTTTCATGCATGGGTATGACAGGGTTCGTATTGAAAATATTCAGCGAAGTTTTACTCGACGCCTATTATACAAACATGAAGGACTGACTTACGCTGATAGGTGCAAAATGTATGGACTTCAGCCACTTTGGTTAAGGCGCCTGAAACTCAACCTTACATTCCTCTTTCGCCTTTTACACGGCTACACCAAAAGCAGTAATCCAATAGCTTTCAACAATTTACCCATATATACTCTTAGGAATCATGAAAATACTCTATCCATAAGCCGGTTCCGGACAAAACTGCGATCACGTTTCTTTAAAATACAGTACAGTGCATTATGGAACGAACTTCCACTTACTGTACGTAGTTGCCGATCTCCTACTGAATTCCAGCGTCTACTTAACGAGTTCCTATCAACAAAAGAGCTTCGGTCTACTTATCCATACTTTATCCATATGGGCCGCTCAACTAGCTTTAGTACTACAGACCCCAGTGCAATACCCCCAATTTGAGGAAACTCATTTGCCCCGGCAACCGTACCTCATCTATAACGTGATAAAACCAACCTAATCTCTCCCACATGCCTTTACCTAAGGTCCGGTTATTCAGCTTACTAGAGATCCTATCGATATTTCTTCAATCGGGTTTATAAACTCATTAGACTCTCCTGGATGTATAATCCCAAATTAGTTGTGATAGTTCTCCCATAATATAAGCAAACTGGTACTTTGTAATGTCTAAAGCATGCCATATGAAAAGTGGCCAGGAATACCTAGCAATAACAAACTCAACCAACCAACCATTTTCCCCAAGTTCATTCAACCTACCCTTATCCCTAATCGTACCACTACTCACTACACTCTACTCAGTAGAATATGACTTAATTTGCTCCGGTGCTCAAAACTCTTCTACCCTTTACTTTTTAAAAAAGACGTTTTAACTACTAACTGCACAGTAGCCATTTAACTAACTCACTGGTTTCCTCTTCACTGTAATCTTCAATAAGTTCGTCAGTATAATTATTTCCGAAAACCATTACATTAGCAACCATATCTTTTAATATTTTACGAATATACTTATATTATTAGCATAATACACTGCACTATTTTTGAGTTGAATTGATTATCTTCAGTCAACAGTTACCCATTCTCATATAATTTTCTAAAATTCATAATGTTAAAGCTATGTAGTATTTCTGTTAATATCTTTTATAATATGTTTAGACACGTTACTTTGCAATGTCAGATGTCTACTATATACAAGACTGTCATGATAATTTAGTACACTAAGTCCTGCCAACCGACCTTACCTTCAGTTCATACTACCTACATTGATCCCTAACTATATTGTTCTGCTGAATCTTGCTTCACTATTCACAAAACCTATTCTTTTTATTCTTTAAGGTTTTAACTTCTTGTAAAGTAATCTGTTCATTAGGACGCATGCATACATATATAATGTTCATAAAGATGTATGTGGAGACCTATTGGAAGCACTCATTAAGAAAGCTAGGGAGATGGAATATGGGGTACGAACATGTCTGGTACCAAGCAGTATATTTGCGGTAGCCATAATAATCATAGTCTCAGAGCTTAACATCAAAAAAGGAGGGAGGGTGGCGTTAGCTGATCAGTAGATATGGTGGGGGTCACTAAGGTGAATCGCCCCATTCTGCAGGAACAGCAATATACAAATTAAAGGCTCGAGATATTTCTGATTTTTATGAGGGCTTAGATCTTTATCTTGAAAAAGATAATAATGAACGCCTTGACAGATCATGCTTCTACCTTTAAATATATACCATTCGCTCAGCCTATTGTTGAGATGCGACCATGTGGGATCTGCACAGATTTATGGGGCATCTTATAAATCAACTTGCTGTCCATTGTCGGATCTTTAAATACCACTTCACAATGTCTTATCTCATTCATTTTCTAATAACGTCTTTACTTAATCCTCATTGTATCCCATTAAACCTAACATTTTATAGCTCTTTATGAATTTGATTCGACTTATTCTATTCCTATTCTCTGTGAGGTACGGTTGTGCACCAAATGCACAAAAAAGCATAAAATAAAAAAACAGACATAAGGAAAAAATGTATTAAAACCAAAAGTGGACATCATGATAGTACGAGATATACGCGTAGCATTATACATTGCAAATGAACGTTGTCAGCCTAGGGAGTTTTCTATATTAATGCATTTATTAGTGATACTTGCACTTACCCATTTCATTACACTTTATTGATTCACCTTAGCACTTTTACTTTTCTAAAAACAGCTTTCAATCCGTTGTAAACGTTGTACTTACCTCAATATTGGTTGGTTATCGTATGCCGACAACCACGGGATGAAAACGAAACGAAGTCGATTTTCCCGCTCAACCTGGAGGACAATTGTACAATTCAATAACTATACAGCCTAGTTCAGACAATGTGTATATATATATATATCAAATATTTAACTGTTGAAACATTATTAACTTGTAGACAATCTACGATTTGATATTATATCATACTTGATCGTGCCTGTAAAAATGGCATGCATTTTCATGTAAATTTATATGTTTATATGAGAATATATATTATTATTAAGACTCCTCGGCTATTTTAAAAGCTTTTAAGTCTTCTACAGAACGACCCGTCTCAGGGACATTGCAGTCACAAAACTCCTTGTCATACATATTTTTAATCATAGTTTCTAGTTTGTTCCCATCGTTTGCAAGTAATAATGATATGTGGACTATGGGTATAGGTCCTCTCACTGTCCATCCCAGCGGTGTTTTCGTCGCGAACAGATCATCTCTACCTACGAATCTCTCTTCTAATACCTTATGAGCTTCTGGCACACTACATCTAATGAGTACTCTCACTCTTCCATCTTGCAGTGTTGGAAGAGGTATGTCACACAGGTATGGCTTACCGACAACCGTTTCACGACTAGGTACTATAGCTTCGCCGAGTTCCATACTGGAGCTAGTGTAAGCAGTACCTACTTCAACGGTTTCCCCAGTAGCCAAGGATTCAAACTGAAGTGACACTCGTTCACATACTACTGTTTTCGAAGAATTGAAAGTATTTACAACCAAGGGCTGCTTTGGGCCTTTAATACCCAAGCAACCAGACAGTTTAGCATCTATCAATACAACGTCTGAACCATTATCCAACAATGCATAAGTCTCTACTGAAGATTTCGGTCCTTTCACTTTAACTGGTAATACCCCTAGGAAAACTTGTGGGATGTCAAGGGGCCTAGAGATACTATTACAGTTAACCGAATTCCCAGGTTCGTTTGCTGTCCTCAGAAGTGGGCGCATATCCGTAAAACCACTACTTCCTTTGTTTGTCGCCTTGCAATTCCACTTTGTATGCCCAATCTTTAAACAACTGAAAGACAGCCGCTTATGTTTTGCCATGTTTAACCTTTCTACGGGTGACATAGCGATAAAGCGATTACAATCACTCAATCGATGCATGTTATGGCAAACAATGCACTCATCCTTCCTCGTTGTGTCCTGAGACTTCACCACAAATGCTTTCCTTATATTCACCGGTTCCTTAGCTTCTACCTTAGAATGCAAATGATGGCGAATTTGTCCATCGCTTGGTTGACACTTTCCTTCACCAGTCTCAGAATATCATCAAAGCTTGGCTCGATACCCTCCTCCTATATACGAGAGCTTATTTTCACCCACTTCCTTTGCAGCCGAGTAGGTAGGCATCTCGCAATTACCTCTAAGATGGAGCTCGAGCTGAGGTCACTCATGCAATTCATAGAAATCAAGGTATTCTTATAAGCCATAAGATTATCTAAAAACTCAGAAAGTGCCTTGGAGTCATCTTGAAGTTGACTGCCGTTACCTTTGACAGCTTCGTATACGTTCCTTACAATCAGTGAAGGTCTTCCAAACCTTTGACGTAATATGCTCATAGCCTCAGCGTATCCCTCATTAGGGGGCATGAGCTTACAGCACTGTATAGCTCTTGAAGCATCTCCAGTGCAATACCTCATCAAATACATTAACTTCAATTCATCACTTGATAGAAAACTACTCAACATGATCTCAAACTCGTTTACAAATTGTAAATAATCAGCCGCGTTCCCATCGAAACACCGTGGTTCAAATTTAGGGAGTTTGATGTTCCTATTATCCCTGAACGGCGAAACAGTAACATCAACCATGTCATACTTAACATCAGACACATCGTTACAATTAACAGACAAGTCACCATGACTTACTTTCCTGTTTGCATCCAAGACACTCTGTCCCTTCTTTGACCCAGGCATTGTTGAACTTGACCCAATTCCAAAATCGTTCCAGATATTGCTTGTTCAAAGAGGACTTGGCCGACACCAGGAAAGATGAACGGTGACTATGCAGACTGTCACCAACTGTTTGAATCCGTCAGAAACTGACTCCAGTCCGTCAGAAACTGTCAGTCACGTCTCGTAAACCGTCAATGCCCAGCTCTTGCTACGCTGGGACTCACGTTGTTCCTTCAAGTTTCTCAGAAACGCTTAGTACGAATGGACACAAAAACCAAAACACCGATTGGAGACTCGAGAATACTTTATTCTAACACCATCATATAGCCAACCCTAAAATTAAGCTTTAAAACTAAGGTCTGTGAACAAATATTACAATAATAAATCACAATATTACTTCTGACGGTTTTGGCCTGACTTCTTTCTGAACAGCGACCGATGAGATGATGACTGGCTGATTGATGCCTCCGCGAAAATTGGGGAAGTTGGTTTTGAGCAAACAACCATGAATTGATCGTTCAATCTTCAACTACATTGAGATGGTGTTTGCTCAAACCCAACTTCCCCAATTTTTCGCGGAGGCATCAGTACACCAGTCACCGTCTCATCGATCGCTGTTCAGAAAGAAGTCAGGACAAAACCGTCAGATTGCTCTACAGCATCTTGTTATGGTGACAGTGGATTTTATCAAGGATGCTGAGTCAATACTAGCCAGCCCTTGAAGAATCATATATGAGTAAATGATCTGGAGTCCAGCTTCATTTCAATTCAAATGGAGGATTGTTCGACCTCGATCAGAAGATAAATAGAAGAGTAGGCTCAGCCTCAGAATACCAGAAAGAGAAAGTATGTGAACATGAAAAGAACATTAATGTTATATGCATATATAAATGTTTATGTTGATTGTATACTACACCATAGTAAACATTTACCTATATTGTAGTTGTGCTTTCACGTATTTACGCGAAGTCTTAGGGTTTATTTAGTGTCATAATACATGTTATTGAGTCTAAGAGTTACAGTGTTCTAATGACTGATGCATTTGAGAAATAAGTGTTGGGTCCTTATCGGGATAATCCTTGGGATAAAACAGTTTATACAGCATGCGTTTGAAGGTTAAAATGACAAATCCTATTTCTACGGGTAAACTGTTCCAGTATGTTCCGTACTAAGTCTTTATGCATTCGTGATACTAGTTTATTAATAGTTTTTAGTGCGTTCTTTTAGGTGCTGTAGTAGATTAGTAGTTGATTCGTTCTAGGAGTAAATGGCTGGACTTATTCGTCACGTACTCTAGAAGTTACGTTTGGAATTTTTTTTGCCAATAATTTTTAATAAAATTGTATTATATGTTATCTAGATCGAGTGAAATTCCCACTTTTTGGCTGGTTATGTTGGTGTCCGCCTCATGTGATCTGACTGTGACACACTTTTAGCATATTGGTTGCAATGATTAGTGTTTCAGATGGAATGTATCAAAATGTCGGTGTAATGAGGGAGATAGGATAGTTAGAGGGTAATGCCATTTACACCACTCATTTACTCCATGTAGAAGCTGCATCTTTCGGCATAGTATCATTCAATGAAGACTTCATGTCTCAGGATATCAGTACAGCCTATTTTCGTGTGAAGAACAGTCTTTTTTGACAAAATAATTCTCTCAATACTTGGAAATCACCTGCAAATGTTATCAGAATCGTTGGTGGGAACCTAAGTTGTCATTTAGATGTGCTTTTCACTCTATCTGTGGTTGGACAGGAATTATGGTAAGTTGAAAGGTTATCTCTAAATGGATTTCATATATATTGGCACTGGTTGGTGCAGTGTGCTGTGGGTTATGTTAATTAAATTTACAAAAATATCTCAACTATAATAATATTGTGCCATTGTGTTCTAAGCTGACTGCCCAAGCTTACAAAAATTCTAAACTTATTCTAACCTATGCGTCGATAATGCCTTTTTTTGGTAAATGATTATTTTTTCTACCCACTATGCTCTGAAATAACGCTGGTCGTGCTGAAAAATAGAGCTGGGTGCTTAATTAATGCGACAAATTCTTAAAAATAAGATCACCATCTGAAATAATGCCTTAAGTGCTGAAAATAAGCACTGCATGCTAAACTGCTGCGGTTAATACTGAAAAATAGCACGTCCTCTCTCTCTCTCGACATCGTCTATTGAAACCAACCAACCAATCAGCAAACAGTAGGTTTCACACAGAGTACGTAGTGTGACGGCTTCACACTTGTCTGTGAATTTCATGTGATGTGATTGGTTTATTTCCCCGGAGGTGTGACAGTAAATATGAATACAATGAAAACATAATTCAACAGGGGGTAGGGGAATGTGAATTGATAACATATGAAGATTGTAATGAATAATATATTTCGTTTGTGGAGCGTCACTGAATTTGATTACAATTCATGAATTGTAATATTGTAGTATATTGAAACCAACCAATCAGCAAAGAGTAGGTTTCACACAGAATACGTAGTGTAACGGCTACAGACTTGTCTGCGAATTACATATGATGTGATTGATCTATTTGACCAGAGGTGTGACAGTAAATAAGAATATAACGAAAACATAATTCAACAGGGGTAGGGGAAGGTGAATTGGTCGCATGAATTCATACGAAAAATATATTGTGAATAATATATTTTTCGTTTGTGGAATGTAAGCGAATTTGAGATGAGGTCAAAAATGAAAAAAATTTATAAACCAGACATGTCTGGTTTATAAATTTTTTTCATTTTACATCGTACATCATAAGTTTGATGTCTGTTCTACGATTGTCAAAATTATTAATGTAAAAAATTTTTGGGCCATATTGAATTCTATCTTACCAAATTTCACACCATGTCATGTAGCATTTTATATCCACCTACTAATCCTACAATTTTGCACCCCTTTCCAACATCTATACACCTCAGGTATTATTCTATATCTGACACTGATTGTCTTGCTACTTTACATTTAACTATGATTAGAATTACAGATATTTTATTTGCATTTCATACCATTATTATTATATAATAATAATGGTGTGAATACATAACATATGTTATGTAAATTGTTTCGATTGCTGAATACTGTCTACGAGTTCATATATTTAAACCTTGGGAATCCAAATGAAACAAGGGGTGACAGATTGTGTTGATTCACATATGAAAACATATACTTGCTGTAAGGAAAATGTTAACAATTGTGATTACAATTTAATTGGTGGACTGTGATTACAGTTCACAAGTCATCCCTTTTCATATTTAACAGACTGATGTTTGCCTAGAAGTATATAAGCAGTACTCCTCACATACAAAGACCATTCTTACAGGATTTATAAATCATGCAGGTGAGTTAGATTTTGGGTGCATATTTGTCCATTTCTATTATAAGGAAAACAACTTCGATAATGTGTTAAATACGGGTATTCAACATTCTGCAACAAGTCGTAAGAGAAGAATATCTTCTGGCAGACTGCATGAATGCTTTGGATACAGCTACTCAACATTTTATCGCCGTCAAAAACGGTTACGTGATGCAGCATTCAGTGACTGGGACTTCTGGAAACGTTACTGCTCATCCAGAGAAGAGGTGGCAAGGGATAATACAGTAACTTTGCCTTCAAGTTCAACTGTACAGGGAACAGTGGGTTTACCTAGTACTAGTGAGACCGTCGCTGTTGTTTCACAAACTGAAGAGAATCGTAACATTTATTATTATGCAATAATTAATTTCAATAGAACTTCAGGTTGTTCCTGAAAAGATGACACAAAAAGAGCTGGTCAGAAAATCAATTATGGAATTGTTCCTTCAGAACAATGTAACAGGGAAGCTTGCGCAAAATATCTTGGACTGTATGCGTAAATTTAATCCACATGTGCCAACAACCATAAGAGGCCTGCTAAAAGATAGCGGCATGTGTGTACCTAGATTTCTTGGACAAGGTGTTTACTATCACATTGGACTGAAGGAAAATCTGCAGCGTTATCTAGATAGTTGGGTTGACTACGGTACTTTTCAACATATTGGCTTGCAAATCAACTATGACGGTTTATCTATATCAAACAGTTCTTCGCAGCAATTATGGCCATTCCTAGGTCGTATCACAACTCCATACGTCAGTGACGTTTTTTTAATTGGCATACATGGCGGTTTGAGAAAACCGAGCAACTTCAATGAGGTTGCTATGGACCTATTAGCTGAATTGAAAGATCTTTATAAATACGGTTTATATGTTGAGAAGTGGGGTAGGAGTGTGACTGTCAGTGTTCTTGCATTTATATGTGACACGCCTGCTCGTTCTAATGTAAAACAAACCGTCGGTCACAATGGAAAATCAGGTTGTGATAAATGTGAAGTTATAGGTTGTTGTTTAGAGGGTAGGATGACATTTCCTAATGGGAACCATACACTTAGAAATGATAGGACATTCCGTGGTCAAGTTCAAGCAAGTCACCATCGGGGCAGAAGCTGTCTTGAGGAATTGCCACTTGATATGGTAAAATCGTTTCCACTGGAGCCAATGCATCTAATATACCTTGGTGCTGTTAAGAAGTTAGTGTTCCTTTGGCAGGGTCTTGCGGCACGGCGAGAGAAGCAAATGCATAGTAAGATTATCGCTGATATTAATAACGGACTGGAAGTAAGTAGGAAACACATCCCTTGCGATTTTCAGAGGAAATGTCGGTCGTTAGACGACGTTAGCCAATGGAAAGCAACTGAGTGTAGACTTTTCTTACTCTATTTGGGTCCCGTCCTACTTAGAAACACTCTACCATGCCACCTGTACGCAAATTTTAGGAGATTATCCCTGGCAGTATACTTACTGTCGAGTACCAAATACAGCCGACTGTTTTTGGATGCTGCTCGGACAGATTTAAGTAATTTCTTACTGCAATATGAGAATTGTTTCGGAAATGAACATATTGTTTACAATATACATTCTCTGAAACATATAGCGGATGACGTCCAGCTGCATGGGCCATTGGAAGAATTCAGCGCATTTCCCTTCGAGTCCTACATGCGCAAGATAAGACAGTCCGTGCACTGTGGTTATGCTGTGGCTAAGCAGGCAGCTCAACGCTATGTTGAACACGTGTACTTAATGAAAAGTACAGGCGTGAAGCACGTACCTAAAGAAGCTGGTACTAAGTGCGTTGAATTTTGCAAAGGAAAGCTGACGTATCTAAATACCATATTCACACCTTATTCTCCGGATAATGTGATCTTAGCCTTAGGTAAGCCAGGGAATATAGTTGAAATCGAAAGTGAAGATAGGATACGTTTTCGACCCTATAGCGATTATAGTGATGATTTCACTACACCGTTTAAGTCAAGGAATTTAGGGATATTTAGATGTTCAAAATTCAGTCACGAAACACACTGGATATCCTATGTGAATATTGTCTGCAAGTGCATGACTGTTCCAACAACTAACGACGAAGTAGTTATCCCCCTGCTTCATACATTTAATTGAGGGTACTGTGCCGTAATTTTTGGCTTGAACTGTTGATGTGTAATTCGTCTAAGTTTTTTTGTAACGTCTATTTGTTGTCAAATCCGAAAATCTACCTCTAACTGGCTGATGTTGTTGGTGAAACTGAAGTTCATTTGACAGTTTATTCCGCGTTTTTGAGATATAGGTATATCCGTGCTGTTATTGATTTTAAGCAACCTGATACATGATAAAGTAACAGCCGTATTTACACTTCATCACATATCCTTTTGCAGAATTCTACACCAATCAGATACCTCGTCGTCCGTTCGCTTGAAGATGACACTGTAGTCGCTATCCCAAACACTTGGGTTATGCGAAGTGGTTTATGTGCGTACAGCAGCACAGCAAACCATCTAGAGCCTATGTTTACCGGGGCTGGATGGTCAGTATTTCAATTCCGTCAACTGCAGGAATTTGGTAAGTTGGCATATTTCATTATCACCCTTCTAGATACGTATGAGAACTGTAAAAAGGGTATAGAGCTTATGAAAAGCAATGATCAAGGCACCAGGAATGTAGAGATGGACGATGACACGTTGCCAATGCCCAGTAAGAGACCGAAAAGGTAGGTATCGTTGTCTGTCTAACACATTTTTCAGGGATGCCAAGAAAAATGACAAAAATTTCCTTTACAACTCAATGGATATTGAAGTAGCTGCCAGTGAGGTTGCTTGCATCAAACCACAATATCCAGATTATAACATATTTGATGACTTCGTGGCCCCAATTCCAAGGTATTAACTTGATGGAAAGCCCTTCATTTTCAGTACTTCGGGTGCCCCCCAATTCCAGTCTTCATCTCCTATTGCCAAAAAGAAGTGTGTGTGTGACCGGTAGGAATAATTGTCACAATTTTTATTTATGCTTTAGATTGCCCTCTAACGAATATGCTACTGAATCCTTAATTAAGAAATTACTCGGTAATTACTTGAAAATAATTATTTATTTAAAGATACAAATATGGAAATCGTAAACCTGTGCACGAAAATTTTGAACATTATTACTACTGATAGAAAATTTCGACAGCAAACCTACCCTCCAGCAAACGGGGACCTAACACTGCACTTTCCGATCGAGAATGAAGACCAGTTAGAGATGCTGGAAGCATCTTTAAGAGACGAAAAGTACAAACAGCAATATGTGAGTTGACGTATTCAATTCTTATTTCTTGTAGACTGCTAAGATGGCTAGCTGCCTTCAGAGTGATCCAAAGTTGTCGCTTAAGGTCATGATGCACCAAGTTATAAAACCTGAATTGGGTTTGAAGTTTACATTCCAGGGGACTTTGTCAAAGTCAAGCATTGTTCCTTATGCCTTTTATAAAATAATGAGAAGTAAGTTTCATTAATGAAGTAATTAGTTCTCTAGCTTTAATTATGTCGCACTTCTCCGGCCAACAAATGACGACCGGAGAGATTTGTGAAATGATGGATAAGGCCACGAAATCGTACTTTCATAATTTGAAAGATCGTGTCCAGAGGCGTAAGCGGAAGCAAGGAATTCAGGTAATATTGTGAAACGCCTGCTTACTTCTATAAGTGAACGTTTGTTCAGCATGTAGTAATCACAATATTGTTTTCTTTTTTAGGCAAATGAAAAAGATACTGGGGGATATAACAGTGGCACTTATGTAAGTAAACTTCTATAAATGTCAGTGCTCAGAATGTGCTGAGCACAATTTTTCACCCACTAATATTTTATTCTGCTTATTTGCAGGTTGCTGCCAGTGGATCGCACTTGACGGATTGCAGTGACGTTGTACTACAATTTATAAATACAAAAGTCTCAATTATAAAAACTGATTTCTTCTGCACTTGAATAAATGAATTTCGCCGGCGTAGGATGATAATAAGTAGAAGTTCTTTCGTTCTGAATTAGTGCTAGTCAGTGCTGAAAATGATCCGCGAAGGCTTAAATTAGGCTGAAAAAATTGCCACTATGTGCTGAATTAAGTCTTTTCGTTCTGAATTAGTGCTAGTCAGTGCTGAAAATGATCCGCGAAGGCTTAAATTAGGCTGAAAAAATTGCC
Organism: Trichobilharzia regenti; assembly: GCA_944472135.2. Taxonomy (NCBI): domain Eukaryota; kingdom Metazoa; phylum Platyhelminthes; class Trematoda; order Strigeidida; family Schistosomatidae; genus Trichobilharzia; species Trichobilharzia regenti. Next base: position 51,066,964 of record OX235270.1, read on the forward strand.
ACTATGTGCTGAATTAAGTCTTTTCGTTCTGAATTAGTGCTAGTCAGTGCTGAAAATGATCCGCGAAGGCTTAAATTAGGCTGAAAAAATTGCCACTATGTGCTGAATTAAGTCTTTTCGTTCTGAATTAGTGCTAGTCAGTGCTGAAAATGATCCGCGAAGGCTTAAATTAGGCTGAAAAAATTGCCACTATGTGCTGAATTAAGTCTTTTCGTTCTGAATTAGTGCTAGTCAGTGCTGAAAATGATCCGCGAAGGCTTAAATTAGGCTGAAAAAATTGCCACTATGTGCTGAATTTAGTCTTTGCTATGCTTAAAAGAAGAACACGGTTCTGAATTAGCGCTAGTTATGCTGAAAACTAGCACTTAGTTCTAGTCTGTGCCACTAAACAAACGATTTCAGAACAAATTCAGAATTTACTCACTATAGGATGCTAGAATTATTTCAGAATTATTGAGATTTAATTCAGAATTATAACAAGCTTGGCCTGAATTCTTTCTGAACAGCGACCGATGAGATGATGACTGGCTGATTGATGCCTCCGCGAAAATTGGGGAAGTTGGTTTTGAGCAAACAACCATGAATTGATCGTTCAATCTTCAACTACATTGAGATGGTGTTTGCTCAAACCCAACTTCCCCAATTTTTCGCGGAGGCATCAGTACACCAGTCACCGTCTCATCGATCGCTGTTCAGAAAGAAGTCAGGACAAAACCGTCAGATTGCTCTACAGCATCTTGTTATGGTGACAGTGGATTTTATCAAGGATGCTGAGTCAATACTAGCCAGCCCTTGAAGAATCATATATGAGTAAATGATCTGGAGTCCAGCTTCATTTCAATTCAAATGGAGGATTGTTCGACCTCGATCAGAAGATAAATAGAAGAGTAGGCTCAGCCTCAGAATACCAGAAAGAGAAAGTATGTGAACATGAAAAGAACATTAATGTTATATGCATATATAAATGTTTATGTTGATTGTATACTACACCATAGTAAACATTTACCTATATTGTAGTTGTGCTTTCACGTATTTACGCGAAGTCTTAGGGTTTATTTAGTGTCATAATACATGTTATTGAGTCTAAGAGTTACAGTGTTCTAATGACTGATGCATTTGAGAAATAAGTGTTGGGTCCTTATCGGGATAATCCTTGGGATAAAACAGTTTATACAGCATGCGTTTGAAGGTTAAAATGACAAATCCTATTTCTACGGGTAAACTGTTCCAGTATGTTCCGTACTAAGTCTTTATGCATTCGTGATACTAGTTTATTAATAGTTTTTAGTGCGTTCTTTTAGGTGCTGTAGTAGATTAGTAGTTGATTCGTTCTAGGAGTAAATGGCTGGACTTATTCGTCACGTACTCTAGAAGTTACGTTTGGAATTTTTTTTGCCAATAATTTTTAATAAAATTGTATTATATGTTATCTAGGTCGAGTGAAATTCCCACTTTTTGGCTGGTTATGTTGGTGTCCGCCTCATGTGATCTGACTGCGACACACTTTTAGCATATTGGTTGCAATGATTAGTGTTTCAGATGGAATGTATCAAAATGTCGGTGTAATGAGGGAGATAGGATAGTTAGAGGGTAATGCCATTTACACCACTCATTTACTCCATGTAGAAGCTGCATCTTTCGGCATAGTATCATTCAATGAAGACTTCATGTCTCAGGATATCAGTACAGCCTATTTTCGTGTGAAGAACAGTCTTTTTTGACAAAATAATTCTCTCAATACTTGGAAATCACCTGCAAATGTTATCAGAATCGTTGGTGGGAACCTAAGTTGTCATTTAGATGTGCTTTTCACTCTATCTGTGGTTGGACAGGAATTATGGTAAGTTGAAAGGTTATCTCTAAATGGATTTCATATATATTGGCACTGGTTGGTGCAGTGTGCTATGGGTTATGTTAATTAAATTTACAAAAATATCTCAACTATAATAATATTGTGCCATTGTGTTCTAAGCTGACTGATAGGATAACAAACGAAGGTGGTTACTAGAACTGAATCTATTCAGCTTTATTATCATTAATATGAATTTATTCTCTTTTACAATTTCCACTGACTGTATACTTCATGCTACAATATTTTTGATCACCAATAGTGGAGATGAATTTCTCCTGAGATTTCCATTTAGACAAAGCAGTACAGATGCTCTATGACGATTGAATTTTCTAGTTTGCATTATATGACATTATTATCCTCATCAACACAACAGGTCTGTGTACTTTACAATAGTTGAAGTGTTTCACTATGTTGTTAGCACTGTGCATAGCTGTCTAGAGTTGAGGCATGTTCAGCTTATATTTGATGCCTATAGTCTCCTAAATGTGAAAATGTGATTTCTGTAGGATTCACAAAACCTTGTGGACTAGACATTACTGAGATTGTGGATTAACTTCTAAGTTATACACTTGCAATACTTCATTTCATGTAAAAGTGTTTAGTGTGAAGTTGATCTGCAAGTAAGCTTGATGAGAGAATGACGCCTCAATAGTATGAATGTTTCGGAGATTGCCTTGAAATTTGCATATAGTCCTCAAATGCAGGAAAACATATGATGTATATTTATGTATACGGCGTCAACATAAAAATCAGCTGTAGATTACAAATACATTTATCTGCATGAGATATTACTTAGTGTTAACAGAATAAGTGTATTCATAGTATATGCTAATATGCAGAATTATCTCTTGTAACTTCATGTTATGCTAGTTCTTACATGTACTTTATTTTTTCCAGGTATACGGAGGTTGTCGAATATGAAATCAGCGGAAACATCATTCGGTCAAACTAACTTTATTACCCTTCATCAGAATTTTCTTTTGTAAATTAATCAAATGTTTAATATACTCTTGATTACTTCTTCCTGTAGACTTCTTCAATTCCTCGCTATACAATGTGCTTTTGTAATAAGTGAATTAGGAATAATAAACGCTAAGCTTAGTTAGTGGGATGGAGATTTACTGCAGTATTATGAGAATGTTACTTTAGTCATAAATAGGATTTCGTGTCTGTTTCTACACAATAGCACATTGTAAAAGCTAAGTGGGATTTAGCAAGTTGAATAATAATTCTGTACTGTTGGATACTCTAAAGTCGCCTTATCTAACCAGTTGAAAGTCTGTTTACTGTTAAACGCCAAGTATGTAGTACAAGTAAATGTAGTAACTTAGGCTTGATATCTACTTCACTAATCCGTTAATATGCAGTGACATCATCAAATAGACTGTTCACTTGACGATCAGCTAAGAAACATTTTTTATTTATTTTAATATGCCGTTGAATCATAGGATGTTATCTAGTATCCATCATTTCTGTGATCAAAAACTGCGGTATTTGCATGTCTACTTTATAGATGTTAAATAACCTACGCCTGTATGCATGTAATTACCTCCAGTATTTCCTATTCATTTGGTGTGTGTAAACTAAACAAGTCTTTCATAAATCCTCCCATAAATGCCAAACTTTCTAGTGTTACAAGCGTTCATAAGACCTGCTTCCTTTGTTTCAAATCAAATGAGGTATATACGAACTAAGGGAAAGTTACTCTTACTTAATCTTTAACCCTCACTCAGAGCCTTTAACGATCCCAAACAGTTCTCCTATAAACACAGTAGACGTACTTTAGATGCAGCTGCAGTCTTGCTTCACAACATTTTCTCCAGTATAGACAATGGGGCTAAATTCGCTGCACCTTCCTAGAATACACATCTGCTTTCGACTCAGTACCCAGAGATATTCTGTTAGATAAGCTTGCTGAAACCCAAACTGAGTGTTGGATTGTTAGACGGCTTCATTTTTATTTATCAGGGAGAAAGCAGTACACTGTAGGTCAGGGGGAAGTCGTCCATTACCAATTGTATTTTTGTTTGATGAACTTATTGTACGAATGCATACGAGAAGAACTTTTTCAAACACGCGGACGATCTAACTACTTCAATGTCTGTTAACTGCCAGCTACACTGTACTAAGATGAACAGTTCTCTATTACGAGTCAGAAAATGCTCTTAAACTGAATCCTTCGAAATGTCAGACTGTTATTTTCAGTTTCCGATGTAAACGAAAGTTAGATGAAGGTGTTAATTCTTATGACCGTTGCAAAATTGATAATAGTGATATGGAAATGAAGTCTGACTTTAAGTATCTCGGACTGATTCATCGCAGCGTGTTGGCCCTAAATGTATGCCACATGCATGCATAATGTTTATGAGCTAGGTATGCAAATCATGGTAGACGCTTGTACGGTACATTCATTATTTATAAAACTAACTCGCACGTAATAACTGTGGTTTGATCAGTTATACAACGTTTGATACATTTAGACACAATTAACCTACGATGCTTAATTCTATGACGCGTTGACCACAGCGACGTCGCTACGTCAATTTAATTTCCGCCTAAGACAATCACCTACACCTGCAACCTTAGTGAGCTACGTAACACTATCTTTGATTTATAAAGTGTTAGAGAGAATTCATATGATTTCCTTCCTAAAAATATGTAGATACTATCTCCACAAAAGATTCACTATTCTTAATCAGTCGCAAAACATCTTCACAAGCATTACTCATATTGCGGATTAATTTCTTCCTACCCTGCTTATTCGACTGCGTACTTAAAAGTGAAACTAATGAAGTCAATGAAATCAATGTTTTGTTGGCCCTAAAGAGGGCCATTCCACGTTCTCAGTAAGGTTTCACACATCCTCCTTTCCTTCCCTTAACCGGGTATACGAAGACAATAAAAAGGCAAATGCTTTTTCTACATAACCTGCATTTACGCGCCTGTCAAGATATTTACAAAACTTATGCTTTATCTTTTGGTATTTTTCAACGTAACTGTTTTGTGTCACCCCCGGTGCAGCAGTTAGTACGGGTTGTGGATTTCTGCTGACAAACATCCACCGTCGACAATTCTTCAGAACACGATCAACTGTAATGTCAGGTAATTGTACGTCAGACTTACTTTCAAAATGTGGATAAGTGAGATGAGCAATTACCATATGACGACATGGATACCTACAGGTGGTGAACACCCGGCAAGTACAAGTGCCTCTTGCCATATCATCTACTGGATGTGTGAATCCGTCGACGAAAAATACGTTTTGAGAAATACGGTTGTCAATGCGGGCCCTTCTTACTGTTTTAAAATCTGCAACAACCTTTCTTCCAGCATACTCTGTTAATTTTGACAGTAAGGCCTGCAAACCACGTATCCTGTTGTCCACCACTCTAATCTTCACATCTCGCTCGCCATCAATTCTCCTCAGTCTCCTGTCACTCCACCGGTATACCTCCCACATACACTTGTGTAGAGTAACAGCTCTTGACAAATTCCTTTTCATCAGTCTGTGCAAACTTTCAACGCGATTGTTTGTGTTATTGCCAAGTGACAAAATATTACGGTTGAATGATGCTGCCCATAGTTTCTTCAAAGGCAGCCAGCGTCTGTGTATATACGTCGCAAAACGGGGATCCAGATGCCGTATGAGACCGAGGTATGTGTAGAATCTGTAAATAAATTTACGATCAGTTCTAAAATTTACCCATGAATTGATTCCTCGCGAATCATACGCGATACATACTGCCTAACAAGTTTAATTTTTGTCTAGAAAATCTTCGAAATTCACATTACTTACCTTCTTACGCATAGCACGTGAAACATGGAATGCACATAATATTATATTGCAAAGTGGGTGCGTTGTCTCAACGGCACCCCTCAAGGCCTTTGCACAGTCCATGACAAAAGTTTCCGTATAAGAAGTTGTACCCATGATTGATTTAAAAGTTTGCAGGATCTTCGTCACATCATCCAGCCTTTCCTGTCTACTCCATGCAAACATAACAGGTAGACCTTCTCCATGGCAGTCTGTAACAACAAACTGAAACAGTTTATAACTTCAAATATTGGTTCTAGAAAACATTTACACCTACTTTCCTCTATTAGTGTTGTAGGTGGAATCGAAACCCACGACCTCAGGGAATTTGTGGTAAATTTCAATTTGTCTACTGGAACTAAAACAAGCTAATTTCATTCTTCCATTGTTTTCATCCCGAATTACAACTAACTTCCCAACTTGACGTAATTTGGAAAACACAACTGACTGTAAATCACAATCTGAAAGGTTATTGCTGTCAATCAGTCTTACCTTCAACTACAGCAGCTCTTATATTTAGTAGATCATTGTACGTCATCCTTTTTTTAAATCGTTCTGCCACGTAATCAATAATTTTTTCAGGTTCGGATGAAATAGACATCATTGGTTTAACTATAGAGAGTTCAGACTCATCTAATTTGCGTGCTCTTGCATCCTTCATTAAATATTCATTCGTGCAACAGTGATTATGAATCATATGCACAGATGATATGATCAATTTGTTGCAATGATATCGGATGCGTATCATTGACGGGCAACCAATGTATTTAGAGGCTGAAATTATCCGTCACTTATCAAGGTCATTGGTGGAGTGAGACGCTCGAAGGTCATTTTCGTCCATATCAGTCGGCCATGTTGGATTGCAGTTCCGTAGCTGTTCGTCTACACGTTTGTTGTTCCGTTTATCCTGCCGTCATACACGACTTATCTTGTTGCGTAGTGTTCACAAATGTTGCGTTTCACCTCAATTTTTGTTTCCGTTGCTGTTAAAATGAATTATTTCTTTGGTTTTGAAAGTTTCCACTACCAGGTCAGTTCATTCATTTCGGTGTAATTGTTTCATACCTTGTATTTATGCGGCTTTCAGTGTTTTATTTGGTTTTCAGCTGTTAATGAATTGGCAATGTGTAGAATTTTTGGAAATCATGCACATGAAGATGTTTGGCTGACAGAAGCAGTTGTTTTCAGTCCATTTATTGATTGCCGTTATTCTTGTTGCCTCATTTCATTACCTAAGATGTAGAAATCGTGAAAAAGTGTCTTTCTCGTTCATGTTTACAGAATGCAACAATCTGCGAGTGAATCTGTTACAGGGAACACCATCAGAGTTGACGTTAGCAAAGTTTTCGAGGAACAAATGAAACCTGGAAAATTTAGAACCTGGTCTGAATTTGAAACAGCTTTGAAGCTTTTTCAGAAGGTGAGCATAGTATTAGTGTGTCTATTGTCAGTTAACAAACACCAGATATATTGTCCGAGAATCTAAATTAAAAAAGGATAAGCCACATGTGAAGTATGCATATGTGGTGTTAGTATGTACTTTTGGACACAAAAGGAAATCTGAAAGCAATCACCTTCGCCTTAAAGGGTAAGTTATCTGTGGTTATTAATTTCTTATGGAGTAGATCTAAATACTCTGTAACAGATTCACTCGCAGATTGTTGCATGCTGTAAACATGAACGAGAAAGACACTTTTTCACGATTTCTACATCTTAGGTAATGAAATGAGGCAACAAGAATAACGGCAATCAATAAATGGACTGAAAACAACTGCTTCTGTCAGCCAAACATCTTCATGTGCATGATTTCCAAAAATTCTACACATTGCCAATTCATTAACAGCTGAAAACCAAATAAAACACTGAAAGCCGCATAAATACAAGGTATGAAACAATTACACCGAAATGAATGAACTGACCTGGTAGTGGAAACTTTCAAAACCAAAGAAATAATTCATTTTAACAGCAACGGAAACAAAAATTGAGGTGAAACGCAACATTTGTGAACACTACGCAACAAGATAAGTCGTGTATGACGGCAGGATAAACGGAACAACAAACGTGTAGACGAACAGCTACGGAACTGCAATCCAACATGGCCGACTGATATGGACGAAAATGACCTTCGAGCGTCTCACTCCACCAATGACCTTGATAAGTGACGGATAATTTCAGCCGAGTAAATAGTTTATTAATATAATCAGTAGAGTGAAGCAGTATGTACAGAGAGCGTTTCAAGCTTGTAACCGAAGAGCAAGTTCTGACATCTAGGGCCAGGCTACTCCATATTTTGGAATACATGACTGTGAAGAAGTTTTCAAGGAGCGCTGACTTAAAGGCTTGAACTGTCACTGTGCACGTTTGGTTACGCAGATCGTAAGAACCTTCCTGTGCGAATCGTATGTCCCTGTTACCTGAGAATGATATTTTGTGAAGGACCTTAAAGAAGAATATTAGGTTTATAATAAGTCGCCTTGTCCAAAGTGGGTCAAGTTTTAGGATCATGCACCGTGAGATGTAGTCTTTCTTACAATCGTAGCCAAGTAGTTTTGAGGTAAAATATCGTAGGATACTTTCCATCCTTAGCTTATCACGTGTGCGAGTGGTGCTTATAATAAATGGACAGTATTCTAGTAGTGGTCTGACACATGTTTCGTACAGAATTAGCTTGGCTTCATTGTCGTGAAAGTTCCTGAGTATGCATCCTAAGAGCATCCTCGATTTTCTAGTCTGTGATGCTACTTGCTCAGAGAATGTCAAGTCACTAGAGTACCTCAGGCCTAAGTCAACGACACTTCGGAGTCTGGTTAGGTTAGCAGATTGAAGCGTTAATTTCAGGTCAATTGAGGGTGCACCGAAGCAGATCCAGCCACATTTGTTCAGATTAAATTGGAGATTCCATAGGGACCACCAAGCAGTCATTTTATCTAATTCCTTCTGCACTACATTCTCGAAGTTCCCTAAGTCATCACTTTGGAATGTATAAGCTACTTTTAAGTCATCTGCAAAGATGAATGGTTTCCCGTGCGTGAAGCAAGCGCATATGTCATTGATGTATAGCGTAAATAGGAGGGGTCCAATGACACTACCTTGTACTACACCAGAAGTGATAGGGCTAGGTTTGGAGGTTGCAGACCCGAGTTTAGCTATTTGGGACCTATTGTTAAGGTATGATTTAAGCCATCCTAATAATGGGTCACGTATTCCTAAGGAGTTCAGCTTCCGTATTAGTATTAAGTGGTTGACACGGCCAAATGCCTTAGAAATGTCAAAGTAGATGACAAGCACTAGTTGCCGTCTGTCACGACTTCTGGTTACAAAATTGAAGAAGTTTAGGTGACATGTTAAACATGATCTGGATTTCAGGAATCCATGTTGGTTCGAACTTATAATATTGCAGCTAAGCATATGTTTGATTAAGTTATCTTTAACTAGTCTCTCCATAATTCTAGATGCTTTAGGTGTGATATTGATCGGCCGGTAGTTACTGACTTCAGTTTTCGATCCAGATTTGTGTTTGGGCATAACAAATATTGTTTTCCATATATCAGGGTAAGTTTGTGTTTCTAGAGACATTGTGAATATTTTAAGCAGCAGTAGAGGAATGTCAAGGCCATCATATTTATAGAAATAAGATTATATACGTCAGTACTAAAACCTTTTGAGCTTGTGAGGATTCTTATAGTTTGGCGAATATTGCCATAAGTGAATTCCACAGAACTAATTTGGTTTGATGTCAGTGTAGACGGAGTTTGTGCCATTTCAGTAGCAGGATGTATATCGAGTAGCTGGACTGAGGGCTTAAGGTAGTTACCTGCAAAAGTTTTGTTGAATAGTTCACGTATGTCTGCAGAGTTAGTGCATAGCCTACCTTTGTCTATGAGGACAGAAATGCTGTGAATTTCGCAGTTCATTCACTTCCTTAAGATTTCTGTGAGTGCATACACTCTAGCAGGACTGGCTACTGCGATGCGTTCTCCGTTTCTCATACGGAAATCTCGAGCTCGTGAGATGGAGCCAAGGGTGTTAAGTATTAAACCTAGGGTGCCAAAGTCGTGGTGTTTGAAGTAACTTGTTGGGAGTCTCTTCAGTTTTGTACGATCCCCTGGTTTTATGAATGACTTTCTATGTCGGGAAACCTTTAGTGTTTGGAGTGGGATAACAGCATCTAAGCATTTGTTTGAGTTATGGTAGAAGATACTCAAAGCTCTCGAGAGGTCATCAGTAGTGAAGTATTCATCCCATTCGGAGGATCTTAGCATTGATTCTACAAAGGCCCAGTTTGCCTTATTATAGTTCCTATATGTTACTTGTTGTGAGGTGGAGGTATGAGATGCATTGCTACTCAGCGGAAGTGGCAGTGCACACATCACTGTTTTGTGGTCGCTCCCTGGAAACTCAAAACCTACTAGGGTTGAAAGGGGGCTTATATTGTGGTAGAAGATTAAGTCTAGTACGTTATTACCTCTTGTGGGAGTAGTGACAGTTTGTTTCCAGCCAAGTATATCCAGTGTGTCTAACAACTTATCAAATTTAGTTGGGCCTGTGGGTATATCCCAGTTGATTTCAGGTAAGTTAAAGTCTCCACACAGGATCTTATTATCGTATTGTAAGTCGGATAAATGCTCCAGGGTATTAATAAGTTGGGTCTCGTAATTACTAAAAGTGCTAGGTGCTCTGTAGGTGCATCCAATTAATGCTGTTACGTTATTTATGTGTACATTAACCCATAGGGTCTCAGGCATGTTAAGTGTACTACTTTCTAGCTGTGATACAGTAAGTGCATTCAGAAAGTATATAAGACAACCCCCTCCCTTACCACCTTCCCTGTCACACCGAAAGTGTGTGTAGTTATCTAAGCTTATTTCTTCATCCAGGATGTTCGAATGACACCAAGATTCAGTGATGACAATTACAGGGGGTTTGTATATTACTGTGAGTGCTCTGAGCATCGGCAATTTATTTAAAACAGATCTAGCATTTATGAGGATTAGGTAAAGATGAGAGTTGGAATAGCATTTGAAGTATTTAAGTTCGTTAGTCAGCCCCGAATATGGTTCAGCACCCAGTAGTTCTGTTTGACATCACGATCCTATGTTAAGAGGAGTTTCAGCATCATGCTCACCTATGTCTATCGAGTTGGTGTGTGCTGTTTTCGGCGAAGAATTAGGAGTTGGAGTACTGGATTTGCTATAGGCTAAGTCACTTTTATTTTTAGTTAGGTTAGAGAAGTGGGTAGGGTTCTTTATTTGACCTATACTTGTGCAAGTGTCAAGTGTGCTTAATGGATACGGGTGCACTAAACCGTTCCTGTTTTCATGCGAGGGGGGAGCCAGCACTAGTGGTTTAGGAGTTTTAACATCCCTACCAGCTGTTTTTTCAACGCTGACAGGGACACGGGGGGTAAATAATGATTGGACCCTTGTGATGACCATGGCCTATTATTCCACCTATTGTTTGATGCTAGTTGTGTCCTTGTGTGGGTTTCGTGTGTACTGCATTGTGGGTTAGCTCCCAGCAGACTTGTACCATATATCCGGGCAAAATTTGTTTGTTTTCCATACTCTGAAGGCCCTGAGTTGTTGGTAGCCGAGTTCTGGCTATTTCCACTTGTACTATTGAGGGGAAACCAGGTGAAAATGTTGGCAGAAAACGGAAGGCAATGGAGGTGCGCACCTGAAGCCCTATGTTCCTCTAGGAGTCAAAGGATATAATAATAATACTATTGAGAGTGACATGGTTACGACATTGGATATTGGTTTGTGCAATGGCGCGATTTCGCACGTTCTGAGTGCTAATACTACTGACCGTGGGAAGCGTGGGCTTATTTAAGCTGCCACTGTTTTTGTTGGCAGAGCCCACTCGATCGCATCTCAACAATAGGCTGAGCGAATTGTATATATTTAAAGGTGGAAGCATGATCTGTCTAGGCGTTCATTATTATCTTTTTCAAGATAAAGATCTAAGCCCTCACAAAAATCAGAAATATCTCGAGTTGAAACGACACTCCCCAGGTAGGTGAAGGAAGTTGCTTCATTCAGATTTCTCCAATTTATGCTGATTGTTGTTTGTTGTTTTTGGTGTTGCGAAGGAATCTTCATAATCTCTGTTTTCTCCATGTTTACTTAGGGTGCCATCTTTAATGCTTCCTCTGCCAACTTGTTGATTTTCATTTGCATATCTTTTAGTTTGTAGGAAATCAGACATATATCATCGGCGAAGTCCAGATCCTCCAAGTTTTTTGTGTTGGTCCTTTTATTCCCGTTTTCTCGTTGCCCTCTGTCTACCGCAATCAGGAAAATCATTGATGATAGTGGGCAGCCAACTTGTCTTACTTCCGTCTTAACTTTGAAGGATTCCGTGAGTTTCCTATTGTAGGTTACTTGGCATGCAGTGCTGCCTTACAACTGTTGGATGAGATGTATAATTGTCAGTGGCACTCCGTAGTTGCCAAATCACCTCTCGATCGACGCTGTCGGAGGCTTTTACAAAGTCAATGAAGTTTAGATAGAGAGCCAATTGCCATTCCAAGCTCTCTTCAATGATGATCCGTAGTGTTGAGATTTGATCGATGCATGGGTTGTTCCACCTGAATACACGAATTAATTTGATCCTCTAAGAAACACATCGATCAGTTGTTTACCCCAAAAATAGCAAATGAATAAAACAATACAAGGATAAGGAGTTTCTGTATTCTGAGTCGTAAACCGTACTGAGGTTTGGTTAAGTGTTATTTAAAAAGATGGAAACGCCACTTCATGAATAAATTGGCGGTGGACCCAACAAACCGAGAATTATGACTGCGCGACTGGCTGAGTCAATCCCTCTAATAGGCAAGCCAGTTGTCGATAAGATCAAGTCAAATTCACTCTTTTTCCCTACAATCAAATGTCTTCTAGAATGTGCTTCAAATGAAGAAACAGAACAAGAGAAAGTGATATTACAACAAAGGTGCGTGAATGTAACTAGTTTCATGAAACTCAAGGAGGTTTCTACCCATGCAACATTGGTAATATAATGTATTACATTCAGAGTTTTGTTATATAAAATTGATCATGCCTGATACAATGAGTGACAGTTTGAGTGTCCTTAACGTACACAAAAGAATTATATTTACAAGCCTTATATACACATGACTGCAAACTGCTACTCGTTAGATCTTCTACTTTACACCTTGTCTCAGTTTGGTATGTAGCTCATTTTAGAGCTTGGCAATCATTGACCAGGATTCCTAATCCAGTGATGATTTCTTATTGTTTGCTTCATCCATGTATGTCACGTATAACCGAACTTCTTTATACTTGTCTACTTTAGTAAACCAGGCTTCAAATGTGCACAACACTTGTCCATGAACAAACATAGTGGACCAGAGGATGTCTACCTGGGAATTAGCGCTGCTGCAGTTATATACAACACTACTACAGCTAAGCAGCCCTAGGGCAGCAATCCCTGTTGCCATATCGCGACAGTCTTGCCCAAGTAAATATGCTGTCACTAGCGAAGTACCATAGTTATGTTTCAGCCGAGAGACCTATTTATTTACCTTCTGATTAACCAATCAGTTTCATATGAGCTTATGACACATGAAATGTGGTGTGAGGTAGGCATGAAAATTACTCCAGACTCTGTGTTAGAACCATTAACAGTGACAAAACTGTCTTAAGTGGTCAACTACTCTGACCATATCACTACACCAGTAGTGTCTAGTGAGAGTTGATGTCTTATAAAATTTCTTATAATAAACGTGGGTTATACTTGTACAAATATTCTCATTTGAATAAAAAATGATAACTGGAGTAACTGACTCACTCCTCACTCCTTTTCATGCACTAAGTATCAATGAGTTTAAATTTGTCTCTGTGTGTGGTCGGCGCGTTCTCACACGATCATTCAGAGTTTCATAGGTGGAAAATGAGTACTGGGAGGTTATGAGGAACTACATTACAACACAGTGACGTCTGTGACCATAGTAATCAAAAATTAAAACCAGGGTAGCATGAATAAGGCAGCTTTAACCATGCTTTTTCGAATTTTTACATTTCTCCAACGCTCGGGCTTGAAAGATCCGCCAATCTTCAGGCGAAGGTTCAACCTTGTTGTGTTCATGGTCAGTTACCTCAACGCATGTGCGTTTAAATGCAGAATTACGAAACACGTGGAGATGACTTGGTTTGTTTTCGCCTCTCCTATCTTCCACTCGGTTTCACTTCTTTTGCAGTTCACAAAACATTTCTGTTAGTCTTATTTTGTGAGGAGATTTCCTACTAACCTGCCCTGACGTTTTATGATTACATTCACGCGTTGTTTATTTCTTTAGTTTCGTATGGGCGGTGAGGCACCCTTCAGGGTATGCAGAAATCAACTACCGGTTCAACTGGCATCTTCTTTCCATTTTTGTGTTACAGGGCTTCCCGAAGAAAGTTGAGTAAGTACACTTATGTCGGTCGGAGCCAGGTAAAATCCCACCTCAATATTGCGGCAGTTCATCAAACAGATTCTTTTCCTAGCCTGACCAAGTTGTGCCCTCTGCCTCAACTTAATTCGTGTACTCGTGTGGCGAAATGAACCGCAAGCATGAATGCATTAATCATTGTTCTAGGTAGGACCCACAGAGAGCCAAAAGAAATTTATCAGGTTGTCAAGATTAACTTTGCACCGGCGTAGCGAGTGGGAGATCGGTGAAACATAACATCAAGACGTACATTGTGTATAGCGTCAATTCTGATGGCTAGAAGTAAGTATTGCTGAATTCGTGGCTCATTCTTTTTGCCCAGAAATACCATTTCACTACACGTATGAACCGTAATCCGGCTAGCTCCCAGAGCAAATGCATTAAAGAGAGTCTCTGAATGTTATGGACTTATGATGACGAGACAGGATCAAAAAAGTTCTGTTGATTGGTTTTCTATATATAAAATAAATTTATTCTCATAGTACATTACGTAAGGGACGCCAGTTTACAGGCATCATCAAATTGTTATAGAAATAGAACCATATAATTCAGTCACATTTACAGGCGGTAGCAAGATATGCTTTACATGTTCGCTGGAGATTATACATACACTTGATAAGTGTTAATCTCAACAGTATAAAACAGACTTTTCACTGATATACAATCATTTCTGTGCACAGTTGGAAAAATTTTCTAGATTGTCAATAAGGGCAACACATCAGGAACTACAGAAGTATTGTCTTCGCATTAACAAAAACACCAGGTCTTTGGTGGATGGGTTATTACCCATTTGGATATAAATCAAAAATGAGATTCGGATTTGTACACACCTAAGTTATATTGTGGAATTACTTCAAGCTTTATTTTTTCCCAAGTAATTTTAATCCATCCAAAACTTACTTGGGTTTTTTTGTTAATGCGAAGACAATATTTCTATATTTCTTGGTGTGCTCCATTGAATGACCAGTTATATTGTGGAATTACTTAAAGCTTTATTTTTTCCCAAGTAATTTTAATCCATCCAAAACTTACTTGGGTTTTTTTTGTAAATGCGAACTCAATATTCCTATATTTCATGATGTGCTCCATTGAATGACTGGTTATCATACTGTTCCCACAAACCAAAGACAAAAGCGTCAGCAACCACATAATTTAACCATAAAACAAATTTAAGAAATTTAAATAATGCTTATCCATGCCTGTACATATGGTGTGTCCTACACAAGTGGGAAAAAAATGTGTATTTTATTAAAACATTATTTTCAAGTATTGGATTTTGTAGGGATTTTGTTTGATTGCATGGAGGATTTAATCATGAGCTAACATCAGTTAGAGAACCACTGGAAAACCTGGGAGTACTGGACAGCCGTTTCGTCCTAGTTTGGGACTCCTCAGCAGTACGCACCCACCGGGATTCGAACCCAGGACCTTCTGGTTACAAGGCGAGCTCGTAGACCATTGAGCCACTGGGACCCGATCCAATGGTCCTTGAATTCTAACTTCTGCCAGTTCACGACATAGCGCGACCACTTCGCAATGTCTTCTTCGACGAGTTACTGCCTCATCTTCGACCTGCTGTACCCTACTGGTCACGGCTTCCCACTAGAATCCCAGGTTAACTGCCTGAATAGGGCCAGTCACTAGTGAGCATCAGATGAATTTTCAAGTACTGGTTTTTGTAGGGATTTTGTTTGATTGCATGGAGGATTTAATCATGAGCTGACATCAGTTAGAGAACCACTGGAAAACCTGGGAGTACTGGACAGCCGTTTCGTCCTAGTTTGGGACTCCTCAGCAGTACGCACCCACCGGGATTCGAACCCAGGACCTTCTGGTTACAAGGCGAGCTCGTAGACCATTGAGCCACTGGGACCCGATCCAATGGTCCTTGAATTCTAACTTCTGCCAGTTCACGACATAGCGTAGGGGTACAGCAGGTCGAAGATGAGGCAGTAACTCGTCGAAGAAGACATTGCGAAGTGGTCGCGCTATGTCGTGAACTGGCAGAAGTTAGAATTCAAGGACCATTGGATCGGGTCCCAGTGGCTCAATGGTCTACGAGCTCGCCTTGTAACCAGAAGGTCCTGGGTTCGAATCCCAGTGGGTGCGTACTGCTGAGGAGTCCCAAACTAGGACGAAACGGCTGTCCAGTACTCCCAGGTTTTCCAGTGGTTCTCTAACTGATGTCAGCTCATGATTAAATCCTCCATGCAATAAAACATTATTATTAAGTATGATTGCTAATCGTATATGTAATTTATCATATTGATGATGCCTGTAAACTGGCGTCCCTCATGCACAAAATGAGAATATACAATTTAATTAAATTAAAAAATAACTGCCTGGAAAAAAAACAAAGCTTGAAGTCAATTTTCATGCATAACTTTGTTGTGTGCAGAATCCTTGTGTCAATGTAGTTGAAGATTGAACGATCAATTCATGGTTGTTTGCTCAAAACCAACTTCCCCA
This sequence comes from Trichobilharzia regenti, assembly GCA_944472135.2. Lineage (NCBI taxonomy): Eukaryota > Metazoa > Platyhelminthes > Trematoda > Strigeidida > Schistosomatidae > Trichobilharzia > Trichobilharzia regenti. The sequence goes on from OX235270.1 coordinate 51,083,551, forward strand.
ATTTTCGCGGGAGTCATCAATCCATCTGTCATCGTCTCATCGTTCGCTGTTCGGTGGAAGACAGAAAACTATCAGAAGTATTATCGTGATTTGTTGTTTTAACATTTATTCTTAGACCTTGTGTGTAATAACCTTATTGTTGGTTATATATTGGCGTAAGAATAAAGGATTCTCGAGTCGCGAATCTGTGTTCTGGTGTTTCGCGTTGGTTATTGCACATAGTGTCTGAAAGTCTTCGAGGGACAGCGTGAGATCCAGCGTAGTAAGAGCTGGACATCGACATTTTGTAAGAGTCGACTGACAGTTTCTGATAGCTTCTGTTAGTCTCTTCTGGTGTCTTCCCGTCTTCTTTGAACAAGTGTTATCTGGAACTTTTCTGGAATTTTAAGTTCAGCGATGCCTGCGTCAAAGAAGTGACAAATCGTCTTAGAAGCAGGCTGGAAAGTAGGTAATGCTGAGTTGCTTGTTAATTGTGATGATATATATGATGCTTAGCATGATGAGTCTGTTGTTCATGGTTCGCCGTTTAGGGATAATAAGGATATAAAGTTACCTAAATTCGATACTTTGATGGAAACCCAACCGATTATCCACAGATTATCAAAGAGTTTGACATCATGTTGAGTGGTTTTTTATTAACTGATGAAATGAAGTTAATGTATTTGATGAGGTATTGCACTGGAGTCACTGCAAGAGCTATACAGTGCTGTAATGTTCTGCCCCCAAACGAAGGATATACTGGTGCGATGCGTATCCTGCGTCAAAGGCTTGGAAGACTTTCGATGATTGTAAGAAATGTATTCGAGGTAGTCAAAGGTAATGGTAGTCAATTAGAAGACGAAGCCGAGGCACTCTCTGAGTTTTTGGATAATCTGTTGACCTACAAGAATGCATTGATTTCGATGTTTGCATGAGTGACCTCAACTCGAGTTCCGTCCTAGAAGTAATAGCGAGACGCCTCCCTACTCGACTGCAAAGGAAGTGGGTAAAGATAAGCTCCCATATAGAGGATGAAGGTATCGAGGAATAGTTTGATGATATTCTGAAAGCGGTAAGAAGATAGTGTCAATCAATCTATGAGCAAGTTTGCCAGTGTAACGACAAAAGACAAGAGTCAGAAAACAGATCGTTTATCATATAAATTAACACGTATTTATATATATTTCATGTACATTATTATAGCCTTTTCGAACAGACGAACATAGCCTTATGATTGGTTGTTTCTTACAGAAAGTTGACTTTGATCCTCTGTGACTGTTTTTGAATGAGATAATCTGTACGTCAAGTCTGCTCTGATTGGTTGTTGAATCAGTCTTGTTTATATTTTCTCACCACCAATATTTGCGACATTCCCATTGACGTAAAATGCTGTCTACCATTTTTGTTTGGCCTGCTTTCACGTACCATTATGTTGCATCCCACCCCTAGAATAGAGACATCTGAGTGCAAAACGCAATCATGGATGACAAAAGGGTCTCAGAGAAGTGGATATCGAGAAACTTTTATGGTGTTTGGTAATCCATATGAACTTGGCGAGTGTAACAGCTTTTGTGGGACATCCCCAACAGAAAGGTTACAAGTTGCGAGACAAACGCGGTTGTGTTTTACACGTTTGCAAGAAGTGCATACAAAGGCGAACTGCGAATCAGTGGCCAAGTTTAGTGGTAAGCTAGATGTGAAGTCAGCGTCGTCAAGGTCTGACTACTAATTGTGTGACGATAATGGTGCAGTGAAGAAGCCTGTAAATGCAATTGGTAAGACATTGTTGAATAGAGTGTCACAGACGACACCATAGTTTGTGCAGAAGAAGGGAGTTACTAATTCAGAGTCCAGTTCTGACTCCCCAAGTTTACAAGGTATCACTAGTCAAAGTAAATGTATGAAACCTTCTGGTATTTATAGTGAAGAACCCAAATCGTCTACTGCTGTTATTGAAGAGTTTGAAAATGATGAAGTCGATCATACAAACGGCGGTAAAGTAGATATTTGTGACAATGGTCATGATAGTGCATATTTGTCTATGGTTGATCTTGATGAATTAGGGAGAATGCTTGATAATTCTAGTTGAACAAAAGTTCTGTACAACTTGAATGGGAAGTAGAATTAAATGCAGATGCAGTTGCAGAAGCTATGGATACTTGTGAGACCGTCAGTGTAATTGATCAGCGTGTAGCCCACCTTTGATCAGATGCTGGTGCTAAACCGGAGCTGATAGTAAAAGACAGCAGTGGTGGTAATCTTGTAGTTAGACAACTTTCTGAAAGCTGAACAATAACAGCTTTTGATCCACCGCTCAGTTGATCAACTGGTATCAATCAGTTGTTGATACAAGAATAAAACTTGTGCACTGTGGTTAGAGTATCATTCCTTTATGGGTAAATGTTTGCTATGATAAAGTCTCACAATGTTATACAGTAATGTTTACTGATGTCGTTTCGAACACAATTTATTGCTCATAATCATATCAAGGCACTCACACGACTTCCTAACCTCATTTATATAGTTCCATTATTTTTCACTTGATTTGATTGGCAGTAGTATTTTCCATATTTCAGGTATGAGTGATTACTCATTCCTATTGCATGTGTTTGGTATAGACTCTGTGAACAAGGATTCAGCAATCAACCTCTCTCTCCACCTATTTAGCTAACTTTTTAGAATTTTAACCCTCGCCCAACCTATTGTGTGGTTTTGTGTTAATGCATGCATTGCAATTGCTGAGCTTTTTTCTAAATTACTTATCTTTTCAGGGTCAACCATTCTTACCTTAGCTAAATTCTTATGCTCTGACAATCTGACTACCCCTGACCTACTAGTTTGACCTATGCAGTCAACCTCACAGCCATTGCATGGTATTTTGTATATTATATTATTTTGTCTAATTGGTTCAACTGGATCCTTTAACGTACACAGATTGTCCCTGAGTGAGTTTGTGGGTTTAAATGCCACCCTAATTCCTGCTTTATTAAGAATCCTAGGTAGGGTTTCAGATGTCCCCTCTTTACATGGTATAACTGTAGATGACTTATATTCTCTGTTATTTATGTTATTATTAATAGTTTCACAATTATTTTTCTTTTTCTTTTGTCCTTTATCGATCTTCTTAATGAATTTTAAAGGGTAGTTATTTAACACCAAAGCCTCTTCTATCTGTTTCAGTTAATTATTAAGGTCTTTTCTTGTGCTACTTAGTGCTACTGCTCGGTTTGTTAAACACTTAACTAAGCCTGCCTTAACAGTCAACGGATGAGATTAAAGTCTAAGTATCTATTAGAATGAGTTGGTTTTCTATACGCACTAGTGTGTAGTTTGCCTTCTTCTATTCGTTTTATTTTACAATCTAACATAGCTAATACTCCTTGCTCATTTTCCGATTCAAATGTGAATTTTATTCCCTACATTAGTGAGTTTACGTGTGTCAAGAAGCTAGAGGTATGTTCTATTTTTAACACTGTGAAAGTGTCATCCACATATCTCCACTATATTTTTGGAGTAGGATTAAATGTATTAGGGGCCATATTTTCCCAGCTGTCCATAAATATATCTGCTACAATAGATGATATTGGTGATCCTTTTGCTACACCTTCTGTTTGTATATATATTTTGCCTTGGAAATTAAAGATACTAGATGTGAGGCATAACTGAATCCATAAAATAATTTGTTCAATGGGCAACTTTGCCCTATGATTGAATTCAGGATCCGCGGTTAGTTCTTTTTAACTGCTTCTAAGGCCATATTGACTTGTATATAGATATCATAGAGAAGATTTGTAGCTCAGGTGGATGATTTTGATGTGGTTGTGTTCTCTGAGGTGGATGGTTAATTTGTGAAGCTTTCATCACCCTACTTGGTGATTCTGCAGGAACAGCAACATACAAATTAAAGGCTCGAGATATTTCTGATTTTTATGAGGGCTTAGATCTTTATCTTGAAAAAGATAATAATGAACGCCTTGACAGATCATGCTTCTACCTCTAAATATATACTATTCGCCCAGCCTATTGTTGAGATGCGACCATGTGGGATGTGCACAGTTTTATGGGGCATCTTATAAACTAACTTGCTGTCCACTGACTGATCTTTAAATACCACTTCACAATGTCTTATCTCATTCATTTTCCAATAACGTCTTTACTTGATCCTCATTATATCCCATTAAACCTAACATTTTACAGCTCTTTATGACTTATTATATTCCTACTCTCTGAAGGGTAAGGTATAAAACAAAAACAACTGGCACAACTGAGGATAAATGTATTAAAACCAAAAGTGGACATCATGATAGTACGTGATATACGTGTAGCATTATACATTGCAAATGAACGTTGTCAGCCTGGGGAATTTTCTTTTTTTTAATGCATTTATTAATGATACTTGCACTTACCTATTTCATTACAATTTAATGATTCACCTCAGCACTTTTACTTTTCTAAAACAGCTTTCAATCCCGTGTAAACGTTGTACTTACCTCAATATTGGTTGGTTATCGTATGCCGACAACCACGGGATGAAAACGAAACGAAGTCGATTTTCCCGCTCAACCTGGAGGACAACTGTACAATTCAATAACTATACAGCCTAGTTCAGACAATGTGTATTTATATATATATCGAATATTTAACTGTTGAAACATTATTAACTTGTAGACAATCTACGATTTGGTATTATATCATAATTGATCGTGCCTGTAAAAATGGCATGCATTTTCATGTAAATTTATGTTTATATGAGAATATACATTATTATTATTATTATTAGTATATTAGTATAAAGACTAGTTATGTAAAAACTATTACCGCTGAGGGTAGACCTCAATTCTAAACGCTCTCACAAAACTTCTTCACCGTTTTGTGACCTTAGCTCTGCTTTACTTAACGTACAAATACTGACGAACGAAATCAAGGTAAAAAGACTTGGTATGACAAGTGTATCTGGGACAATTATATTTTACACAAACGAGATATGAAATTCAATAAATAAAGAGGTTGTACAACTTATCTGCTGACGTCACCGGAGGCAGGCTCAGAGAGTGTGCAGAATGAAAGCACAACGAGAGAGCGAACCAACGAACGTACGGAAGAGTAACAACTCAGAAGATAAAGGTGTGCCAAACATGGGTGAGCGAGTTTAAACAAAAGTTCAAGGGTACAATGTGCACTACGGGTTATCCCCCCATAGAAGGTTGGTGGGAAACCAGCTAGCTTCGATCTACAAGAGTATGACGGCTTTGTACAATAGCAATGAGTGAACGCGAAGGTTTAAAGATTGGAATAGTAAAAAAATTTATCGAAAGGAAAGAAAGCAAAATAAAAGAAAAAATTAAGGCATGTTGGAAGTAGTATGTACATGATTAGTGAAGTAAGACGGAATATAAGAAGAAATGACGCTGGTGCCTTGTGTGGTTGTAAGCTTCTGCTGTTTGGTTTTTTTATCTTGAATTTTTTGTTCCTTTTTTATCTTTTATATTTTCATTAATTTTTTTAGTATTTTTTATTGTATTGATATTTATCAATTCATTCATTTTTTTAAACTCCGTACTATTACGAGCTTACTTATGTGAAGGTCTGATGGTATACCTCCACCGCTGAGGCTGTCGTAGCAGGAAGGTGACTCATTATTTCTAATTTTCATTTTAGACTAATGCTCCCTTCCTCCGCTTCAACAGAACCCAGCAGCCATGTTAAAGGCAATAATTATACCAGCGTATGAGAAGGAGCAGGGTAAAAGCAACAGAAGAGAATGGAAGAAGAGGTTAAGATTTCAAAATCGGCGTAAAGGTACTACAAAAGCTTGTGCGGAATCAGTGCGAGCAAAACTGGTGTAACATGGAAGTAGTACGTCACAAGGAAATAAAACAAAAGAAGCTGCTAACCTGTGAAAACTTACAAGAAAGTGTGTACATAGCCAATAGCTATGAGTAGTTACCATTACAAAAACTGTTTTGTTTATGTTGCGAACTGTATAACTAAGATGATGCATAATGTTTACAGGTGCGGTTCACAAAATAGATGAATTGCAGGAGGGCATAAACCCGAAGGAATGTAGTACAGTCTGCGAAAATAAATTGAGCGGATTACTATGTACAGCATAGAAGTGACGCATTTATGCGCCAAAAATATATATCGGTCCATTTAACTATACAGTGGAAGTTCTTTTGTTTTTTTAATTTTCTAATTTTTTTATTTGTTTATTTACTATATTTTTACTCTTTAAAAAAATTTTTAATAATTAAATTTTTTTGAAGAAACCGTGCAGTGAAAAGTAATATACTGTTCGTATTTCCTCAATTGGTGTGGGTTACGGGATGACATTAGAGGCCAACTGGTCTAGCGAGTAGACTGAGGTGAAATAGGTGAAAAATTTGGATAAAAACTGCTGCTGATCCTCTGTAACGAGGGAAAAAGAATAAAAGGATTGGTGCAGGGAAAAACGACTACACCCATAAGCGGAACCAAATAGAGTAAATATAGCAAAATTGAATAAAAAATTGTGACAAGGAAGAAAAAACCACTAGTAGCATTACCTATGGGTTAGTTCATTGAAAGAATTCTGTGAACCTCTTGGGCTAGTGAACACGTCGACCAGCACGTGTGACAGGGGTCTTACTGGTGACGGTAGGAGAACCATCATTCGCCACTGGAGATGAGGTAGTTGAGTCTGGACAAGGACTAGGTTTAGTGGGGCTATTTGATTGAGACGATGGGGAGGGTGGAGGTTCTTCAGTGTATGCCGCTTTAAGTCTGTCTATCCTGACAATGTCTGGGCGGCCGAATCGCTCAATAAAAAAAATTTATCTTTACGACTAAGGACCCTAAAAGGCCCGTCATACGGTGGTTGTAATGGCTTTCGTATGGCGTCGTGGCGCACGAAGACGTGCGTGCAGTCATCAAGTCGCCGATCAACCTGAAACTTTCGGTTCTGAGTGCGTGTGGAAACTGGTCGGATTCGCTGCATAAAACTTTCAAGTTTCTGAGCGTAACATGTGTATCAGGAAATTTGGCTCGAAAGCTTCAGAAGCGATTAGCTCGCCTGGTGAACGCAGGGTGGTACCGTACACCAATTCATCTGGAGAGCACCGCAGACCCCATTTTAGCGCAGCATGGTTGCTAAGTAGGGCCAAAGGCAGAGAATCTATCCGCCTACTGTTGTCTACTGCCATCAACGCGGCTTTCAGTTGACGGTGGAAACGTTCTACTAGCCCATTTGCCTCGGGATGATACGCGGTTGCTCGGATGCGTTTGCATCCCAGCATCTCTAAAAGTTCCTTGAAACTTGTGGGTTCGAATTGTTGTCCGCGGTCAGTAGTGACAGTGGCGGACATCCAAAATGGACAACTCAGCCTTCCATGAAGGCAGGACAGATGGTTTGAGCCGTTACATCTTGTATCGGAATGGCTTCCGACCAACGTGTGAAACGATCCACACATGTGAGTAAATACGAGCAGCCGTTTGACGGGGGCAGGGGCCTTACTATATCCAGGTGTTTCAATCACGTCTCATAAACCGTTAATGCCCAGCTCTCGCTACGCTCGGGCCCACGCTGTTCTTCGAAGATTTCTCAGAAACGCTTAGTTATAACGGACGCAAAAACCAAAACACTGATCTGCCGCTTGAGATTTGTTTATTGTTACACCAACATATAAAAGGAATAAGCGAACTAAGGTCTGTAAACAAATATTACAATAATAAATCGTTATATTACTTCTGACGATATTTTACTCTTCTTTCTGAACAGCGACCGATGAGACGATGACTGTCGTATTGATGCCTCCGCGAAAATTGGGGAAGTTGATTTTGAGCAAACAACCAAGAATTGATCGTTCAATCTTCAACTCCATTGACACTCCCCGGCAAAAAAGGGATCCAACCCTTTTTTCCTTCACGATCAATGCACGTTGACTTGGATGCCATTGCGAGAACCTGGGTCACACGGACAGAGCTGAAATGGAAAACAAACAGAAAAGCCAACACACCACAAGCATACCCACAGCACAATCTCACACATCGCTGACGACCTGCGCCTCCAGACAGAGACCTCCTCTTGACATCTTGCAACACAATCGCCACTTATTAGAATGACTCTTGCAGAATGCAACGTGACCATAGCAGCACCTCATGATACTCTACGCACATCCTCTTAATTACTCACTACCAATTACCACTGAAATCGCTTGTCACTCATTCTGCCTCAGTTCTAGTAGCGGTGACGCATGCGAGCCTCAGTCGTTTACACTCTTTCTCCCCGGCGTGTCGGACCGCAGCTAACAATTATCTCCGTGTGCATTTCATTCTCAGCAATAGCCTAGCCTCCCCGGCGTATACGACCCATCTGCTGTCCTTAACATCAATCAATTCATTCACGGATGTAGAAGAGTGGCCACAACTTCAGAAGTAATCACGACGAAAATTTTAACAAAATTATGCAATAACAACAAGGTACGAAAACAACGAGTAAACACAATGAATTCAAATAACACCAATTGATATGACACACCACACGTATATACAAACAGTACACACAAACTCGCATTTCATGTCTTGATGGAATACCCTTGAAGAATTGCAGGACTTACACCAGTACGCCTACAACCCTTCACAGGTTGACGATTGTAAGTTGTGGAATGTCCAGACACAAACAAGATTAACCAACAATTACAATAATTGGAACTCACACAACTATTTAACACAAACATATGTACAATCAACACATCAAATGTTGTGGATTCCGGCATGACAAACTACCCTTGAAGAACTGTAGGACTTACAGCAGTACGCCTACATTCCTTCTCAGGTTGATGATCCAAGTGGAAGTCGTCCGGACACAAACAGAATTACCAACAGCTAGATGACAGATGATATCAATTCAGTATATACAATATGAACATATGTACAAGATCATACACCAAGCACATTGGACTGCTCATTGATGCGCTACCCTTTGAAGAATTGTAGGACTTACAGCAGTACGCCTACAACCCTTCTCAGGTTGACGCCCTAGGTTGGAAAATCGTCGCAGAGTTCATTTGCTAACTTCCTTCTATCAGCTATATCCTCAAATCTGAACGGCAACACGCCCATGTCATTGTATCGTAGAATATAGATGACCAACAAACACACGACATATCTCATCAACCAAGTATAGAAACAGAGTAATTTACACCAAAGATAATAACATTCAAATAGTAACTTGAAACTAGAAATGCCTTTATTCGTGCAAGTCAATTTAACAATAACTCTCTCCTTTACACTTGGCTTATCCACACTAAACTGACCATTGATATTCGTCCTTTCAAACGAACTGATACTACCATAGTCATTGCACAAGATACTTGAGTTGATGGGCGTCTGTTTCATTGTGGATGACAGCACCAACGACGACTGATTGATATCAGTTGATGAACTTAGCGGTGGATCAGAAGCTGTTGTTGCTCGGCTTTCAGAAGTTTGTCTACTTGCAAGACCACCACCACTGCTGTCTTTTACTATCAGCTCAGGTTTAGCACTAGCATCTGATGATAGGTGGGCTACATGCTGATCAATTACACTGACGGTCTCACAAGTATGCATGCCTTCTGCAACTGCATCTGCATTTATTTCTACTTCACGTTCAAGTTGTACAGAACCTTTATTTAACTTAGCAGTAGTAGGCATATCCCTCCATTTCATCATGATCAACCAAAGACAAATCTGCACTATCATGATCATTATCACAAATATTCAATTTACCGTCAACTTCATCATTTTCAAACTCTTTAATAACAGAAGTAGACAATTTTGGTTCCTCCTCGCAAATCATTAAAGGTTTTATAACTTCACTCTGACTAGTAATACCTTGTAAACTTGTGGAGTCAGAACTGCACTCTGAAGCAGTAACTCTATTCTGTGACACTCTATTCAACAACGGCTTACCAGTTGCAACTACAGACTTCTTCACCACACCGTTATCGTCACACAATTCGGAGTCAGGCCTGGAGTTTACATTTAGCTTATCACTGAACTTGCTCACCGGTTCACAGTTCACTTCTGTATGCACCTCTTGCACACGTGTAAAACAAACCGTGTTTGTCTTGCATCTTGTAACTTATCTGTTGAGGATGTACTACGAAACCTGTTACACTCACTAGGTCTATATGCATTACTAGACATCATGGAGCCTTCTCGATATCCACCTCTCTGAGGCCTACTCGTCATCAATGATTGCATTTTTCTCAGACTGCTCTATTCTAGGGGTGAGATTCAATAGACTGGCAAACTTGCTCATAGATTGATTGACACTAGTATTTACCAGTTTCAGGATATCATCAAACTTTGGCTCGATACCCTCATCCTCCATACGGGAGCTTATCTTCACCCACTTCCTTTGCAGTCGAGTAGGTAGACGTCTTGCTATTACTTCTAGTATAAAACTCGAGTTGAGGTCACTCATTCGATTCATCGAAATCATTCCATTCTTGTAAATTAGCAAATTATCTAAAAACTCAGTGAGTGCCTGGGAGTCATCCTGTAATTGACCACCATTACCCTTAACAGCCTCGAATAATTTCCCTGCAATCATCGAAGGTCTTCCAAACCTTTGACGTAATATGCTCATAGCCTCGTAGTAGCCCTCCTTTGGCTTCATAAACTTACAACACTGTATAGCTCTTGCAGCATCTCCAGTGCAATATCTCATCAAATACATTAACTTCAATTCATCATTTAATAAAAAACCACTCAACATGATCTCAAACTCCTTTACAAATTGTAAATAATCAGCCGGGTTTCCATCAAAACACCGTGGTTCAAATTTAGGGAGTTTGATGTTCCTATTATCCCTGAACGGCGAAACAGTAACATCAACCATGTCATGCTTAACATCAGACACATCGTTACAATTAACAGACAAGTCACCATGACTTACTTTCCTGTTTGCATCCAAGACACTCTGTCCCTTCTTTGACCCAGGCATTGTTGAACTTGACCCAATTCCAAAAAGTTCCAGATATTGCTTGTTCAAAGAGGACTTGACCGGCACCAGGAAAAATGAACGGCGACTATCCAAACTTTCACCAACTGTTTGAATCCGCCAGATCTGTTTCTATCGTCAGAAACTGTCAATCACGTCTCATAAACCGTTAATGCCCAGCTCTCGCTACGCTCGGGCCCACGCTGTTCTTCGAAGATTTCTCAGAAACGCTTAGTTATAACGGACGCAAAAACCAAAACACCGATCTGCCGCTTGAGATTTGTTTATTGTTACACCAACATATAAAAGGAATAAGCGAACTAAGGTCTGTAAACAAATATTACAATAATAAATCGTTATATTACTTCTGACGATGTTTCACTCTTCTTTCTGAACAGCGACCGATGAGACGATGACTGTCGTATTGATGCCTCCGCGAAAATTGGGGAAGTTGATTTTGAGCAAACAACCAAGAATTGATCGTTCAATCTTCAACTCCATTGACAAGGTGTATATGATGGAACCGAGAGTCTGGGGTCGCAATCGTCCCCAACGGCGCGATGTTATTCTTGGTGACTCTAGCACGTTGGCATTGCACACAAGCACGTGTCCATTGACGCACATCACTGTTCCTACCGGGCCACGCAAATCTCGCCGATATCAACTTGTCCGTTGCTCGTTTGCCAGGATGGGCGAGGTTGTGGAGGGACTCAAACTCGGTGCGGCGTAAAGACGTGGGAACAATCGGTCGCGGGGTGCCCGTTGACATATCGCAAAGTATAGTTGTTTCACTGTTTAGCAAGGGGACACGTTCTATCTTCAGTGAGGTTTTATTTGACGGGTGTTCCAAGTTCAAATCATTCGGTTGGAGTTCGGCCATTTTATGAAGATCGATGGTTGGTGGTACCGACGTAAGGCATACGCGAGACAAAGCGTCTACTACCGGGTTATCAGCTCCAGAAACGTGCTGGATATCGGAAGTGAACTGTGAGATATAGTCTAAATGGCGTGATTCACTTGGTGGATATCGGTCTGTAGTAGTGTGGAGGGCGTACGTCAATGGCTTATGGTCGGTGAATACAGTAAATTGTCGGCCTTCCACAAAGTGACAAAATTGTTTGACGGCAGCATAAACAGCGAGAAGTTCTCTACCGAAGGTGCTGTATCTAGATTCCCATGCAGTAAGTTTACGGGGAAAGAAAGCAATCGGTAGCCATGCATTGGACATACGCTGTTGTAGGACAGCTCCAACCGCGGTGTTAGAGGCATCTACTGAATTGCTGATTGGTAGTTGGACATCTAGGTGGACTAACACTTTGGCATCAGCAGTAGCTTTCTTGCTATTTGCGGAGGCTACCAAGGCTTCCTTAGTGAACACCAAGGACTTGCATTTCCCTGTAAGCATATCAGTCAAGGGCGTAAAGATGTGGGCGCATTGTGGGATAAAGCTACGGTAGAAGCTAACCATCCCGAGAAAAGTGCGTGTGCCTTGAGAGAAGTGGATAGAGAGAAGTTTTGAATAGCCTCTACCCGGTGAGATAAAGGAAAAATTCCATCCTTGTCTATCCTATGTCCCAAAAAATTCAAGGAAGTGACTCCAATCTGACACTTCGGCAAGTTTAGTGTGAGGGAGTGTCACAAGTCTTCGGAAAACTGTCTGCAAATGAAGTTGATGAGTGGCCTCATCTGGACTAGCTACCAAAATATCGTCCAGATAACTCCATTTGCTATATAACTCTATGTGAAAAATATATATACCAAAAAAGTAGTCAATATCAAAAGAACTAAAAACACGTCAAGCCAAAATGGAGGCAAACGATGAATATATGGGCTCACCACTTGTAAGAGCTATTACGGCTTAGGGTAGACCTCAATTCTAAACGCTCTCACAAAACTTCTTCACCGTTTTGTGACCTTAGCTCTGCTTTACTTAACGTACAAATACTGACGAACGAAATCAAGGTAAAAAGACTTGGTATGACAAGTGTATCTGGGACAATTATATTTTACACAAACGAGATATGAAATTCAATAAATAAAGAGGTTGTACAACTTATCTGCTGACGTCACCGGAGGCAGGCTCAGAGAGTGTGCAGAATGAAAGCACAACGAGAGAGCGAACCAACGAACGTACGGAAGAGTAACAACTCAGAAGATAAAGGTGTGCCAAACATGGGTGAGCGAGTTTAAACAAAAGTTCAAGGGTACAATGTGCACAACAGTTATATCAAAACTAACCATTTTTTGACCATTCTCTAGTTGAATATCGTTTAGTTTATTTTTCATCTCACATGAATTAGTTAGTCTAGAGTTTGAACGATTTCTAATGGGGCATAATGTTAGAGCTAAGTGTTTTGATAATTCATAAGTAGGGGTATTTCTAGAATCAAATATTGGTAGTATGGGGTAACCTGGCTTATGTATTTAAATGGTACCATATATTCTATTAGCATTATCAGTTTTAGGCATCAAATTAAATCATTTTGATTCACACAGTGACAGCGTCATTCTGCTTATTAGTTCTGCTGTAGATCAATCAGTCGTCGTTGGTGTTATCATCCACAATGAAAGGGATGTCCATGAGCTCACGTGGCTTATACTATGACTATGCTAGTATCAGTCCGTTTGAAAAGACGAATGTCAATGGTCAGTTTAGTGGGGATAAAACAACTGTGAATGAGAATGTAATTGTTAAACTGGCTTGCATGAATAAGGACCTTTCAAGTTATTATTTGAATGTTATTATCGTTGGTGTAAATTACTCTGTGCCTACGCTTGGTTGGTCAAATACGTCGTATGTTTGTTAGCCATCTACATTCCACGATACAATGACATGGCGTGTCACTATTCAGAGTTGAGGAAAAAGATGATAGAAAGAGGTCAGCAAATGGACTCTGCAACGATTTTCCAACCAAGGGCGTTAAACTGAGAAGGGTTGTAGGCGTACTGCTGTAAGTCCTACATATCTTTAAAGGTAGTTCGTCAAGGCGGAATCAACAACATTCGATGTATTGATTGTACGTATGTTTGTGTTAAGTAAACGAGTAGGTTCCAATTAATGTAACTATCGGTTAATCATGTTTGTGTTCGGAAATTCTTCAACCTACAATCGTCAGCCTGAGAAGGGTTGCAGGCGTAATGGTGAAGGTCCTGTAATTTTTCGAAAGAATTCTACCAGCGAGGTTATGTGTACTGTTTGTATATATGTGCGGTGTGTCATATCGGTTTGTGTTTTTGGATTCACTGTGTTTACTTGTTAATTTCGTATCTTGTTTTTATTGCGTAATTTTGTTAAAATTTTCGTCGTGATTGCTTCTGAAGTTGTTTCTATTCTTCTACATTCGTGAATGAATTGATTGATGTTAAAGACAGCAGATGGGTCGTGCACGCCGGGGAGGTTAGTTCTGAGAATGAGATATATATGGAGATAAGGATTAGCTGTGGAATCAATGACTGAGAACGAATGTTTCTATTTAGGCTGTGGTGCCACACACCGGGGAGCGAGAGTGTGGACGACTGAGGCTTGCACACGTCACCGTTACTACAACTGAGGCAGAATGAGTGACAAGCGATCGCAGTGGTAACTGTAGTGAATAGATAAGAGGATGTGCGAAGAGTATCATGAGGTGGTGCTATGGTCACGTTGCTTTCTGTAAGAGTCATTCTAGTAAGTGGTGATTGTGTTGCAAGATGTCAGGAGGGTGCCTTTAACTCGAAGGCGTAGGACGTCGTCGATGATGGGCGAGATTTTGCTGTGGGTATGCCTGTGGTGTGTAGGCTTTTCTGTTTGTTTTCGATTTCAGCTCTGTTTGTGTGACCCAGGTTCTCGCAGAGCCATCAAAGTCAACATGTATTGGTCGTGATGGACAAAAGAGATGGATCCCTTTTTTTCCGGGGAGTGTCAATGTAGTTGAAGATTGAACGATCAATTCATGGTTGTTTGCTCAAACCCAACTCCTCCATATTTTTCGCGGCAGTCATCAATCCATCTGTCATCGTCTCATCGTTCGCTGTTCGGTGGAAGACAGAAAACTATCAGAAGTATTATCGTGATTTGTTGTTTTAACATTTATTCTTAGACCTTGTGTGTAATAACCTTATTGTTGGTTATATATTGGCGTAGGAATAAAGGATTCTCGAGTCGCGAATCTGTGTTCTGGTGTTTCGCGTTGGTTATTGCACATAGTGTCTGAAAGTCTTCGAGGGACAGCGTGAGATCCAGCGTAGTAAGAGCTGGACATTGACAGGTCATTTGTGGTTCTTCTGGGACGCAAAAGTTTTTCGGCTGTTAGCCATTTTGTGTTCACTCAGTGTGCCATCGGTATTTGGATGCTAATAACTTCATATCCACAGGTTTTTACTCTGTTTATCTGATACATTTTGTTGAATAGAACTGTGATCTTGCAGTTCTTCAACAGTCTGAGGTAAACACATTTTTTCTGGAACAATCTTTTTTGCATCTGGTCGAAAACTTTAAGTCCGTTACTCCAAAGCACTATTCATTCTGTGGCTATAACATATAGTTCTTCAAACATTGGATTAGCCTAGCCTACAGGTCTTTACATTTGGTCCGGCCGATGACACGATACTCTTTGAATTACCCTTGCGAATTTTAGCTGTGCATTCTAACTAGAGGCAATGTCGGAAGAACTTAAGTCCTAGTCCACTTCTAGACGGTGTCTGGCTAAATAAGGATAGACAAACCCTTGCAATGAGCTTCGACTTTACCTACATCTATGACTGATGAAGTAAGCACATGAATTTCGTAAAAGTTGTAGTAATGGTAACGATCTTTGATCTAATTCACAATTACGGGTTAAAATGATAATAAAGTTTGAATTGAGGGAAGAGTCGAGACAGCCGATATCTTAGGTAGCCAGTGAGCCTGAAACGAAGGATGATATTTGAAGAGATATGAAAAGGGACGATTTTACTTGGGATATCAAAAAGTCTCTGCACTCCGTTGACTGCGATGTGTGCATGTGTATATTTTAACGGTAACTCTAGTTGGTACAGAATGTTCGTTAGTCCTTTCTCGAAGCATTACAGACTCGAAAAACGGAAGAAGTTGACACGCCTTTCGCACTTTAGTCGAAGATAGGAAAGAAAGACTATTGAGGCCTGTGTGGTCCTTCATTCATTCTTCGACTATGAAAGGTCCATGTGAGTACCATACGACTAATTTGGACAGAAAAATGTGGTTACTTGGTCACATGCCAATGATTATATAAACCATTCTCAATCCATCAAAGTAGCCAAAGATTGTTTTCACCAGTTTTATGAAACTACTCGAAATTTTTATAGTACGTAGAGTTTGGTTTTTGTTTTGGATTTTGGTCAACTACTAACAGCTGGTATCTTCGTTGGGAGTTATTTGTGCAGTGACTGTTTCATATACATTAGTTGCTGGTAAAGTGCTGGTTTGATTGTTGTGATCACCAATACTTAGATGTGTGTAAATTCAGATGGCTCCTGAGAAAACGCAATAAAAAACGAAAGCAATCCAGTTTATGTGGCTTTCTACTGAAATGTTATTTTCTTGTTAACGCTGTTATTTTACGCCAAGTTGTGTGTCAAATTCATTTCATCATAAGGTATACTTAGTTAAAGCGATTACTAACACCACCCCCTAAATCAAGTTTTGAATCTATGGAGAATGACGTGTATGATTGGCCGCGGGCATCAATTCGACCGGGAAAATGTTCAAATATTAGACAGAGGAAACATCAAAAATGCTAGTAAAGTTCGAGAAGCCTAGTATTCCAGGGAAACATCAATCAATAGACGCATCGAAATAGACAAAATTTACCGGCCGAAAAGAGTGAAACCTCACACACAGAGGGTAAGAGTTCAAGTCAAAGAAACAATGAGTTCCAATACAAGTAGCCTAGAGTGTGTGAAAACACAAACAACCAATCATGTTCAAGGTCACCGGGGGAGATGACCAATAAACCCGCAGAGAAATCTAAAAGCTCACTTGAAAATGAAACGTGCGCTTAAGATGTTGCCTAGTAGGGAAATGAAAGCTATGCAAATTAGCTATCCAGCTCAGAGAACACAACCACAGGAAAGTTGGCTGAATGTATCTCCTTAAACCTATCTTCATCTCAAGACAGGTTTGGCATTTGCAGCCTGTAAGCTGTACTGGAGTTTCTTCTGGCGATGTGATTTTGTGACAGAAAAGATGGTGACCTCGCCGTATTCGTCAACCAAGTACCCGGTTTTAATAGCCGTATCTCGAAAATAAAGCACGTGCCTGCTGTCACCGGCTATGGCGGCCGCCGACGTGTGCCAGTGCGGTAGTTCCCCTTGCTAAAACCGCAAGGCACTGCTTTGAGAAGATTGTCGTTAATTTCTTCTTGGATTAACACACGCCTGCTGACACACTTGCTCAATTCGTGAGGCAGAGCGTGTATAACTGCCAGGGGTTGTGAACGTGGGTCAGTAACCCCATGTTCTGGGAAGTCGACCTCAGTGTACAGAAAACATGTTGATGCGCCATACAGGGAAAAAGGCAAGAGCTAGTCGTTATGTCACGAGTGTTTGACTACCCAAAATAAAAGCTACTTGTTATACTGTAATAAGGATGACAAAAGAACAAATGCAAAATGGAACGAACTTAACGAAATTGTTTGCGTGTATACTAGATTAGACGAAGTCCGTATGAGGGCCCACCAATTCAAAGGATGAAAGGGTGTTGGCGCCTACGTAATGAATAAATAATACAGACGCAATATCTTATCCAACAGCTCCTATAGTACTTGACAGGCTTATAACGAGGACGAATCGAAACACTAAATGGAAATACAATTCGGGAACAGAATCATAGTGCTACGATGAATACTTAGATAGTGGCAGCTCACGAACGACCAAAGTAACAGGACAGCGTATCAAGTGGCGTGGAAAGTCGACAGCGAACCCTCAGCTTGATGAGTCGCCTTAAACGGTGAGAGTCAGTATTCAGCGATGAATGATGATTGCTGTAGACTAGTAGTTATGGGAACTCATTTACCGGCACACTTTTCTTGCGTGAGCCCTTCAAAAAGCACTTGATAATATTCCCAAGAACAAAATTCTTCCCGTCAGGATTGGAAAGACTCATGAGGCGCAAGTAGATCTGCAGGAGAGTGAGCCTCGTATTATCGCCCAAGCGAGTCATGTCAATAAATCAATCTTTCTACCATAATATCATAGTTAAAAGGCACTGTTAATAGGATAACCCATTGAAGACAGCTAATAGTGTGGTTGAACGGAATTCCTTTGTCATGATTGTAAGTGCGTCACGAAACTTTTCAACATAACGAAAATATTTTGAAGTGTTTTTTATTTGGTCTCTGCAGGTACAGACAATACGAATGTTGATTTTCATTCAAGTCCCCATATCTCTTAACTGAACTTTCATGACTATTTATCTGCAAATAGACAAGAAGTCTGAGGAATTCACATATCTGAAATGGCGTCGCTACTCCTGCGATTGGGTCGGGAATTAAAGGAGGAATTCAGAGACAAGCAGCAGTCTAATCCGAGCTAACAACACTGTCTTACCTGTTAAGGAAGTGCAGTTACATTATCATCGGTTCTAATAAATCAAGTTTGTGATGAAATCACTGACCAGATTGGTATTATTTCAGATGTAAAATAATCCAGAGATTATACATCACAAAACAAAAGTTGCTTGGTATCTCAGTTAGTGTTTTACATTTTTTTCTTAACATGAAGGCTGAATTTTGTTTGTTCTGTTCACTCAATTGACACTCTGTCGGAGTTTGTG